>JARHVA010006529.1:70000-410000 GCA_037957365.1 Torreya grandis | reverse complement strand
ATCTAGTAACGGTATTGGTGCTAGTGGAAGTGGTGTTAGTTGTTAAGTATGGAGCATGATTGTCTTCTAGGATCAGAGGTTAAAAATATGATGTTATTTCAGCTAGGTTTTGGATCTCATTTTTTGTATCCATGATGGCCTAGGGGGTTGCAAGGGGGGGGGTTACCCCCTTGCAGGATCCAAGGGGATAACCTTATAAAATTTTATTAAAATTGCCTTGTAAAATTGTAATTTTGTAGTCAATCTAGGCCATTGATTAAAGGTTTTTAGATCTGACGGTAGAGGTTATGTTTTAGTGTTTTTTTCCCTAAAATGTATTATTACATGGTTGAGATGAAAGACAAAAGAGATGGTTCATAGAGAGGAGGTAGAGAAGGTAGAGAGGTGTAACAAGTTTTGTTGCAGGATTTGTTTCTTCCTTGTATTTTTGAAAATAATATACTAGACAAGTTTGGTAGATGTACCCATCTTGGGTGAACCACGTTAAAAATGGTGTCTCCTATTTTGTGCATGTTTATAACTATTTTATATACATTTGATTGATTCATTTCATATTTTTTCTTGTATGTGATTTGGGGATAAATTTATGTTCTATTTTATCCTAACAAGTGGTATCAGAGCAAAGGTTTTGTTTGCATAATTTTAAATCACAAGAATAAAAGGGTTTGACCTCAAGTGGGAGCTATGGTAGATGAAAATAAATCTAAGGTGGAGAAGTTCAATGGATAGAACTTTGGATTTTGCAAGATGCAGATGGAGGATTACCTTTACCAAAAGGACCTATATTTTCTATTAGGAGGGCAAGCCAAGAAGCCATCGATAATGTTAGATGAATCTTGAGAAATAATGGATCAGAAAGCCCTTGGAACCATATAGTTGTGTCTTGCATCTTCTGTAGCATTCAACATATCAAAAGAAAAGATAATAGAAGGTCTTATGAGTGCATTAGGCAAGTTATATGAAAAACCCTCTTCCTCAAATAAAATATTTTTGATGAAAAAATTATTTAATATGAAAATGTTTATAAATGGTTCAGCACCAGATTATTTAAATGAGTTTAATATGGTTACTAGTCAGTTACATTCCATAAAAATTGACTTTGATGATGAAGTTAGGACTCTTCTTATTCTTTTTTCCTTGCGTGAAAGCTAGAATAAATTGGTAATGGCAGTAAACAACTCTGTGTCTAATAATGCTAAACTAAAGTTTGAAGATGTGGTGGGTGTTATCCTAAGTGAGGAAATGTGAAGGAAAAAGCACATGTGAAACATCCATATCTAAAAATGCATTAACAATGGATAATAGAGGAAGACAGAAGAATAGAGGAAGAGGAAACCATGAAAAATCAAAAGGGGTGCAAGATCTAACTCAAGAGGCAAGATGGAATGTTGGATCAATGGTAAGCTAGGACACATGAAGAAAAAGTGCTAGTTTTGAAAGGATAAATTGGGTAAGGATCAATAGGAAGGCAATAAAGAAGTAAATGTAGCAAGTGATATACTACAAGATTCTCTTATACTTTCTTTGGTTAATATTGTTGAATCTTCGGTTTTAGATTTAGGTGATTCTTTTCATGCTACCCCTCATAAACATTATTTTATTGATTATGTTTAAGGTAATTATGGGAATGTTTACCTTGGTGATGATGAACCATGTAGTATTGTTGGAAAAGGAAGTGTTTAGGTTAAATTACAAAATGGAAACACTTGGGTGTTAAAAGATGTCAGGCATGTTCTAAGCTTGAGGAAAAATTTGATCTCTGCAGGGTAGCTAGGTAGTGAGGGATATATGGTCACATTTATAGCCAAATCATGGAATGTTACAAAGGGTTCTATGGTGGTTACAAAAGGTAAGAAAGTAGGCACTTTATATTTATCTATATATAATGTTAATTTTGTTGTCCCAAAAAAATATCACTCATTTTTGGGACAACATTTGAATTATTTTGGTCTTATAGACCAAAATTATCTCTTCCCTTTCCAAATTTTGTCTTGGGAATTCAAACTCCTCATTTTTCAAGCTTTTTAGAAATCTACAGACTGTAAACAAGCTTATTTCTACAAGTTCAACGGGTTTCATGACTTCTACAGGTGTGTTCAATCAAAAGGAATTAGTTTCTAACAATTGGTCATTTTCAAAATTAGTTCATCACCTTAGTTCAAACAAAAATTTCCATCGACAAGCATCAGCAGCAGGTTCAACATTTGGTTCATATTTTGGTTCAATGTCAAATGGTTCAAAGGCAGGTTCAATCAAGCAGTTCAGCGCTTTGATTCATTCTTTGGTTCAATCAAGTGGTTCATCAGTCAGTTCAAAGCTTTGTTTGAACCATTGAACCAAAATTTGGTTCAATGACCAAGTTCAACATTTGGTTCAATGCTTAGTTCATCAGTTTGGTTCACTCAAATTGAACCATCGGCTTGAACCATTTTTGGTTCAACCAATTCGTTCAATGTCTTGTTTAATGAAATGGTTCATAGCCTAAGTTCAAAGGAGCTTGAAGGCCATTCAAAGACTACCTAAAGGGTAGATACCCTTGTAGGAGGCTCTTCCCAACTCAAAATGGGTCATTCTTTAAGGCCCGAAAAGGCAACTATAATTTGGAAAAGAGCCAAACAGAAAAGCTAAAAGAAGACAAAGGAATGACGTGCTCAAAAATGTCAAATTCAACACAGTGAATTAGCCATTGATCCTTCTAAAACATATAGACCAGAATACATTCACAAATCTCAAAGCCAAGACCAGCAGAACACGGAGAGGAACATAATAGTAAATCAAATCTAGGGCCCGATTCAATTAACCAGACAAGGAGGAAAAATGAAGATAAGATCAGATCACCAGGGAAGTTGCAATTTTCAATAAGCGTGACTTATTTCCTTGCATTGATAAAATCAAATGGGTAAAGTGCCCCTAAGTTCTAGCGCATCTCCTTAACATATTCCAATGCAAATTGATGTATCGATTGTTCCCAAATCCTTCTTAAGAGGTTATATAAGGGACTTTCTTCGATTGTAATAAAGATCTCTTTTTTGACAATTAGAATGAAACTCTACCCAAATTGTAAGGCATTGCTGAGACTTTGAGCTCAGATTGCTGACCATATTTTGTTACTGAAATAAGAAAGCAATTGGTTTTTCAGACTTTGCACTGTAATATCTTTGTTATTGAGGAAATCATTCTTATGTCTTTTTCTTCAATATATCTTCTATTCCTTTAATTCAACAAGCAAAATTAGTGACATCAGTTAAAAAAGGTGTCCTAAAGAGTCAAGTGTGGAGAGACTTTGTGCCCCCATAATCGCCTTTAGTTTGTTTTCTTTTCATTTCTGTTTAAAGGACCTTGAGGTGACTTTGTGCCCTCATTGTCCTTTGTATGTTACTCTTGAGCAATCCAGGTGAAGACTTTGAGCTACATCTCGATTTGATGGTTATCACATCCTTTGCTACATTTTGTTGTTACTGCCAGGAGTATTCTTGTGGTTTGTTGAATAGTATTTCTGAAAGAAGAGAAGTATTGTCTATCATTTCCCTTGAGTTTTTCCTTTGACCTGAGTGCATCATCTCTGAAATAAGAGAGATGGATGGTTTGTCCCACCCATGAGTATTATTTTCTATTTATATATATATATATAGCATACCTACAAAGAACCTCCCCTTGATGAGAGGAGAGATCAGTGTCTTTTTGATGTGGTAAAACTACACATTTGGATGACTAATCTTCCTACTTTGGTTGATCAGACCTATTTTGTTTATCAGTACGCTGATCAACAAAATATTCAACCAATAGTTTTTGGTGACTCTGCTGGGGATATACACAATATTGTGCAATTTGGAACCTCAAGTTTCTGATTGAAACATCACCTATATAACCCATTATCATTATAACCTTATCCATTACAGACTCTGGCGACTCCATTTCATGTCTTACCCATTATCCATTTATAGCCTTACCATTTTCATCCATCTGCATTTTCATCCATCTCCATTATATTATCTGGTCTGCAAAACTAGAGCTGCTGGGAAAGAAAGCACAGTTTGAAGCCTCAAGCTTTAAGCTGAAACAGGGCCAGTTTCTTTTCCATTTTTTTCCTATAATCTAGAAACTCCACTCAGATGTGTTATCCCTATTGTTCATAATTAAATCATGGCAGTTCGAGGCCCTTGGGGTAATTCTTTTGGCCCACTCAACTTGACTCCACCTCTGCATGAGCTACCACTCAGTTTAAGGAAGAATTTCCCCAAATTCTTTGGTGATGGAAGAGTCCACCCTGATGAACACATTACAGCCTTCACCATAGTATGTGGTGTGATAGGGGTGGAATTTGAAGATGTAGCAGTCAGACTTTTCATGGAGACATTACAAGGTGCTATTGCAGACTAGTTTTACCATCTGCAAACTAGATCAGTGACTGGCTGGGACACTATCAAAGCCAAGTTTGAAGCAAGGTTCAAACTTGTAGAGGATGCACATGCCTTACTGGCCCAACTCACATAGATGAAGAAGGATCCCCATGAACCTATGAGGGACTTCATTGACAGGTTCAACAAGCTGAGGCACAGGATTCCGATGATCGCCCAGCTGACACCTTAGAATCTCATGTGTTTCTTCATCAATTCACAGTTGCCTGAAGTGAGTTTTCTATTGAGACAGGCCAGACACATAGACCTTGAGGTTGCTCAAGACTTGGCTACTGAGCTAGAAGATGACCTTATCTTGGTAGGAAAGATAAGGAGAGATCCTAACAGAATTAGAGCTTCATCATCTTCTGAATATTCATCTACAAACACCACTAATCCAATGGTTCAAAAGCTAGAAAATGAATTGCTAGCCTTGAAAAGGCAAATGGCACCAAGTATGTCTTCTACTCCTCTATATAAAGATATACCAAGGAGGACATTCCCTAATCAACCATATCAAGGCAACGCTGCCAAAAGTCAAGGGAAATAAAATCATCTTCCCTTGACTTTTGGTAGCATTGCACCAATCATGAAGTTAGGACTGTGTTGATATCTCCTCAAGGAGATATTCTTCCTTCATGTAATTTGCAAGTCAGCATTTTTTCCACAGCTAGATATAGACCTCTATTGCTCGAATTGAACACTGCTCAAGATGAAGAAGTCAAACTCCTTCACATCAAAGGAGATGCTAAGCTGATAGTTTGTCAGGAGTTTGATGTGGATAATCCAATCATATGCTGGACTGAACCAGAAGAACAACCAATTATGGTAATGGACCATGCTGCTACAAATCAAAATCAGGGAAAGGAACCCTTCGGAGGGAGAACAAGGAGTCATGGTTTTCAGTTTGAAGACCACGTCCTGCCATAGAGCAAAAAGAAGGAGAGACCAAGAGGAAGATGCAAAAAATTGGTTTCTTGGTGGAGAGCTCCATTTGCCCTTCACCGTTTCTGGGGACAAAATGTCTTCTTGTTGGTTTACCAAGATGGCACACTATTTTCACTATCTCTCAAGAAACAGCATCTGAAATACTTCAATTCTTGAAGTATCAGATCATTGCATATGTATATATGTATATTTGTTCAGCTTTTATTTCTATTTTGTTTTTCTTATTTCCATTTTTGATGCCTTTCATTTTTGGGTAGCATGACTCCGTAACCCAATGGCATACTTGAAGACACTGGAGATTCTAGATTCTACTCCTTTTAATTCATTTTGAAATTGACAGAAGTTCCCTAACTGGAGCCAGCTATTGTAACCCAAAAATATCACTCATTTTTGGGACAACATTTGAATTATTTTGGTCTTACAAACCAAAATTATCTCTTCCCTTTCCAAATTTTGTCTTGGGCATTCAAACTCCTCATTTTTCAAGCTTTTCATAAATTTACAGACTGTAAACAGGCTTATTTCTACAAGTTTAATGGGTTTCATGACTTCTACAGGTGTGTTCAATCAAAAGGAATCAGTTTCTAACAATTGGTCATTTTCAAAATTGGTTCATCACCTTGGTTCAAATAGAAATTTCTATCGACAAGCATCAGCAACATGTTCAACATTTGGTTCAATGTCAAATGGTTTAAAAGTAGGTTCAATCAAGCAGTTCAATGCTTTGATTCATTCGTTGGTTCAATCAAGTGGTTCGTCAGTCGATTTAAAGCTTTGTTTGAACCGTTGAACCAAAATTTGGTTCAATGACCAAGTTTAATGTTTGGTTCAATGACCAAGTTCAATGTTCGGTTCAATGATTAGTTCATCAGTTTGGTTCACTCAAATTGAACCATCAGCTTTAACCATTTTTGGTTCAACCAATTGGTTTAATGTCTTGTTTTAATGGAATGGTTCATAGCCTAAGTTCAAAGGATCCCAAAGGCCATTCAAAGACTGCTCGAAGGGTAGATACCCTTGCGGGAGGCTCTTCCCGACTCAAAATGGGTCATTCCTTAAGGCCTAAAAAGGCAAGTATAATTCAAAAATGAACCAAATAGAAAAGCTGAAAGAAGACAAAGGAATGACATGCTCAAAAATGTCAAATTCAACACAGTGAATTAGTTGTTGATCCTTTAAAACATATAGACCATAATACATTCATAGATCTCAAAGCCAAGACCAACAGAACACGAAGAGGAATAGAACAGTAAATCAAATCTAGGGCCCGATTCAATTAACTAGACAAGGAGGAACGATGAAGATAAGATCAGATCACCAGGGAAGTTGCAATTTTCAATAAGCATGACTTATTTCCTTGCATTGATAAAATCAAATATGTAAAGCGCCCCTAAGTTTCGATGTGTCTCCTTAATAGATTCCAACACAAATTGATATATTGATTGTTCCCAAATCCTTCTTAAGAGGCTATATAAGGGACTTTCTTCAATTGTAATAAAGATCTCTTTTTTGACAATTAGAACGAAACTCTACCCAAATTTTAAGGCATTGTTGAGACTTTGAGCTCAGATTGCTGACCATATTTTGTTACTGGAATAAGAAAGCAATTGGTTTTTCAGACTTTGCACTGTAATATCTTTGTTATTGAGGAAATCATTTTTATGTCTTTTTCTTCAACATATCTTCTATTCCTTTAATGCAACAAGCATAATTAGTGACAACAGTTAAAAAAGGTGTCCTAAAGAGTTGAGTGTGGAGAGACTTTGTGCCACCATAATCGCCTTTATTTTGTTTTCTTTTCATTTCTATTTAAAGGACCTTGAGGTGACTTTGTGCCCTCATTGTCCTTCGTATCTTACTCTTGAACAATCCAAGTGAAGACTTTGAGCTGCATCTCGATTTGCTGGTTATCACATCCTTTGCTACATTTTGTTGTTACTGCCAGAAGTATTCTTGTGGTTTGTTGAATATTATTTATGAAAGAGAAGTATTGTCTATCATTTCCCCTGAGTTTTTCCTTTGATCTGAGTGCATCATCTCTGAAAGAAGAGAGATGGATGGTTTGTCCCACCCATGAGTATTATTTTCTATATATATATATATATAGCATACCTACAGGGAACCTCCCCTTGATGAGAGGAGAGATTAGTGTCTTTATGATGTGGTAAAACTACACATTTGGATGACTAATCTTCCTACTTTGGCTGATCAGACCTATTTTGTTTATCAGTACGCTGATCGACAAAATATTCAACCAACAAATTCATCTTGTGATGTAGTTGATATAGGCAAAGACACAACTTTGTGGCATGACAGACTTGGCCATATGAGTGAAAAGGGAATGAAGACCCTACATGCAAAAGATAAACTAATAGGTCTAAAATAATTAGATTTAGACTTTTGTGAGCACTGTGTATATGGGAAACAAAAATGTGTAAGGTTTCTCAATGTTGGACCAGCTACGAAGGGGTAAAAGTTTAGAGCTTGTTCATATGGGTGTATGGGGACCAACTCAGGTATCTTCACTTGGTGGTTTAAATTATTATGTTACATTTATTGATGATGCAACTAGGAACGTTTGGGTATACTGTATAAAAATGAAGTCTAATGTTTTTGATACATTCAAGAAATGGAAAGATTTAGTTGAAAATGAAACAGGTTTAAAACTAAAATGTCTCAGATCAGATAATTGAGGTGAGTATTGCATTAATGCTTTTAACAATTACTATTCAAAAAGTGGAATTCATAGACAAAAAATAGTTCCAAGAACACCACAATAGAATGGTGTGTCATAAAGAATGAGAAGGACTATTATGGAGTGTGTCAGATGCATGATATTACATGAAAGTTTGCCTTTACATTTTCAGTAGATGATATAACTACAACATTTTATCTGATAAATAGAGGACCTTTAAGTTCTTTGGATGGTGGAATACCATAGGATGCATGGATTGGAAAGAAGGTAGATTATTTTTTTCTATGAGTTTTTGGTTGTGAGACATTTTATTATATTGACAAAGATCATAGGAATAAGTTAGAAGCTAAGTCTTAGAAATGCACATTTATTGGTTATGGAACTGATGATTATGGATTCCGGTTGTGGAATTTGGAAGATAAAAAATAATCAGGAATAGAGATGTTATGTTCCATGAAAAAGTCATGTATAGGGACCAATTGCAGGAAAAGAAGTAAGAATAATCTAAAAGGGAATTTACAATATTAGAAGACATTACAAAAAAATATGTCCCAAAAATTCTTGATCAAAATGTGCAACAAGAATAAGTACCTCAAACCCTTGTTAGAAGATCTGCAAGAGTAAGTAGACCACCTGATCATTTTTGTCCTTATTTAAATTATTTATTACTTACTAATGGTGGTGAGCCAGAAAGATATGAGGAATTAGTGCAAATTTATGCCAAGGGTAAGTGGGAGCAAGCTATGGATGAGTAGTATGATGCTCTAATGGGAAACTAGACATGGGATTTGGTTGAGCTTCCTAAAGGAAAAAAGGCATTGCAGAATAAGTTGGTATATAGGATAAAGGAGGAGAATGAAGTTAAAAAGAAATTCAATGCCAGAATGGTGGTTAAATGTTTTGCATAAAATAAAGGTATAGACTTTGATGAAATATTTTCTCCAATAGTTAAAATGACTTCTATAAGAGTTGTTTTAAGTTTGGTAGCAATAGAAGATTTGTACCTTAAACAACTAGATTTGAAGACTACATTCCTTCATGGTGACTTGGAGGAGGAAATATAAATGGACCAGCCATAGGGATATGAAGTCAAAGGTAAGGATAAAATGTTGTGCAGGTTAAAGAAGAGTTTGTATGGCCTAAAACAAGCTCTAAGAGGTATTTGAAATTTGATAGTTTTATGATAGAATAGAATTATTGTAGATGTCTTTCAGACCATTGTGTATATTTTAAAAGTTTTGAAAATGGTAGCTACATTATTTTTCTTTTATATGTAGATGATATGCTTGTAGCTAGTTCCAACATGCAAAATATTAATGTACTCAAGAAATAGTTAAGCGATAGATTTTCTATGAAGGATCTAGGTGCAGCTAAAAATATCTTTGGTATGAGGATAACTAGAGATATAAAGAATAGAAAGATGGATTTATCATAGGGAGAGTACATAAAAAAAGTGTTGGAAAGATTTAATATATAGGATAGAAAATTAGTTGGGACACCTTTGGTTGCAAACTTTAAATTAACAAAGGAACAATGTCCTAAAACACAAGAAGAAAAGAACCTGATGTCTAAAATTTCATACTCATCAGCAGTTTGTAGTTTAATGTATGAAATGGTGTGTATGAGGCTAGATATTACACATGCAATGGGAGTGGTGAGTAGGTTCATGAGTGATCTAGGAAAGGAACATTGGAAGGTAGTAAATTGGATCCTTCGTTACTTAAGAGGGACCATAGATACAATATTAAGATATGGTGGATTAGATGTGACATTACAAAGATATATTGACTCAGATATGGTAGGTGAATTAGATAGTATAAGAAGCATTATAGGGTATATGTTTATAGTAGGTGGTACAAGGTGATACAATAGTTAGTTGGGTATCATGATTACAAAAGGTTGTGGCACTTTCAACCACAGAGGTTAAGAATGTTGCTGCTATAGAAGCAAGCAAGTAAATAATTTGGTTACAGAGGTTGATGGAAGAATTGTGACATAGTCAAGAAATATGTAATCTATATAGTGATAGTCAGAGTGCAATCCATCTAGATAAAAACTTAGATTTTCATTCTAGAACAAAACATATTCAGTTTTGGTATCATTTCATTCGTTCAGTGATAGAGGAAGAGCAACTAAAATTGGAGAAGATACATACCAATAAAATTTTTATAGATATGATGAACAAGGTAGTTACTAGAGAGAAGTTGAAGATTTGTTTAAATTCAATTTGTCTTCATGGATGATAATTAAATTAATGAAATTTTCAAGGTCTAGACAGTACAGTGGATGTAGTAGTGGTGGAGTTGTTGCAATCAGTCTCCAAGTGGGTGATTGTTAAGTGTGAAGCCTAATTGTCTTCCAATATCAAAGGTTAAAAATTTGATGTTATTTCATTCGGGTTTTAGATCCCATTATTTATATCCATGACAGTGTGGAGGGTTGAAATGGGGGTTTACCCCCCTTGTGGGGTCCAAGGGTAGCCTTGTAAAATTTTATTAAAATTTCCTTATAAAATTGTAATTTTGTAGTCAATCTAGGCCATTGATTAAAGGTTTCTAGATCTGACTGTAGAGGTTATGTTTTAGTTTTGTTTTCCCTAAAATGTATTATTACATGGCTGAGATGAAAGATGAAAGAGATGATACACAAAGAGGAGGTAGAGAAGGTAGAGAGGTGTAACAAGTTTTGTTATAGGATTTGTTTCTCCCTTGTATTGCTAGAAATAATATACTAGACAAGTTTGGTGGATGTAGCCCATCTTGGGTGATCCACGTTAAATCTGGTGTCTCCTATTTTGTGCATTTTTATGATTATTTTTTGTATGTTTGATTGATTCATTTCATAGTTTCTCTTGTATGGGATTTGGGGATAAATCTATGTTTTATTTTATCCTAACATTAGTGGCATTGGCATTGGTGGTAGTTGTAGAGGTGTTATTGGTTTTGATGGTATTGGTATTGGTTCTAGTGTCCCTCCTCCTACTCATGCTATAGTTCTTATGCATCATTGCACATCATGTGAGGGGAACTGTACATGAACTCTTATTCAGGGTTGACACACACATACTACATTTTCAAAGACTAGACATACCTTTGTGCAGTATACTAGTACCCAACGAAAGCATTCATGACCTTAGGAGACTAGCATGCTAGATCATACATTGCCTTTAGATTCTTCAACATTACATGATAATAACATACCAGACACTATGCCATTTGTAGTACCTTCACCCACTCCTCTAAGGACATGTCAGCCTATTATGGAGGAGTTATCTACTTCAGCATCTATATTTGATACACAGATTTAATTTTAATTATAGTTTGTATATATTTTTAATAAAATATTAAATTTATTTTCTAGTATGTGTTTATTTAATTAACTAATTTATTTGACTAAAATTTTTATTTGTTACTTGTATATATGATTAGTGATATTTTGGGTAGCTTAATAGGCCTCGATTCTATTAAAGAGATAGCAATTAGCAGTGGTGTACCCTATACTTAGGTTTGGAAACTTTTTAATTACATATTTATTCATGTATATTTATATTCCCTTGAATAGAAAAATATGTTTTAATATATATATTATTGTCATATATTTTTTAATCATGTTCATTGGATTCACACATTATCCATTTATTGGATTTATAGATGATGAGGGATGCTATGGACACCCCTCATGGATGACAATAAGCTTTTCATAATGTTATGGTTACATCTAAAGATCCACTTTCTTTGCAAAAAGTCATGATTCAAGGATAGAGACTGTTGAGAACACATTATAAAATTATTTTTTTAGCTTAGGTCAATGATATTCTATTTCAAATTTAGATAAATGTATGCACATCTAGATATAATGATATACATAAGCTCTATAGGTTTATCCATCATAGGTGTATATGCATTGTCTCAACCCTAAACAACCATTTAGATGGAATAAAGTGAGTCTAAAATCATTTTTCAATTTTTTTCTTGAATTTTTTTTTTTAATTTTCAATATATAATTTTAGTGCATTAAATTTTATATTCTATATGTTATGAACAAATGAAAATTATTAGAGGTTATGGATCAAATATTTGATGGCTCACATGTTGAGAGGAGAGTCTCTCCTCGTATTGAGGCATCCAACACCCATGGATCTACATATATGTCAACAAAGTGCAATTTATTCTAGAGGCAATGAATAATGGGAGAGCTATTTTTGTGCTAGAGGTCTATTTATAGGCATTATCAATTTTGTATGCCAATATGGCCCACATTTTATGCCTATATGGCACATTTTGTATATGTACATATTATGGTCTACATTTTTTCTTGATATATGTCCTATTTTTTATGTTGAATTATGATATATAATTCTTCATATACACATATGAACTATTTGACAAATAAGTTCCCTTTATCTATGTGTATTTTCTATTTTGACCATTTAATTTGTTTACACATATTATTGGTTAGTGAACATTACTAATTCATATGTAAATTTTAAAAAATTTGCATATTTCTCTAAGTTAGGTTCTTCATCATTAGATATGTTTTACATTTACATGCATGATATTCAATCTAATACAACTTTGCCACAACTCTTTCCATGTCAAATCTTGCCGAAAAACATTGCTTGTGGGGTTACATGTATTATACGGCTTATTAACTCAACTATCATTCTTAGAATTTAAAAAAAAACACCTTTATAAACTTATTTGATCCTTAACATGCATAACTAAACCATATTAAGTGATACAAATCAACTTCTAAAATCCAATGTCCTTGAATCCCAATTTAGGTAGTAGACCAAGAAGGTCTAATTAGCCTTCTTCACTTCTTTTCTTGATTTTTTTCTCATTTAAACATTTTTACAAGGGTTATATTAGATTTTTTAGGCTTATTAAAAAATTTCTATGCATAAACAATAGTAAACACCTTTATTTTTATCTAAAATCACCTGAAGCTTATATTGAGGTTTTAAGACTGGTTTCCATAATATAATCATACTAAGTTTTTAGCAAGAATATCTCTCTTTAGGTATCAAAATGACACAAAAATAGATTATCATGAAATATATAGACCTCCTATAACTCTCCTAAAATTTTCATAACTTAACCATGAACATTGTTTGAGATATAACAATTTGAGTGCTGCACCATGATGGGTTTAGCCTTATTGTAAGACTATATGTATGTGATTTGAGGTTTTGCATGACTAAAACATCTCATAATGAATTTAAACTAGGTAAAATCCCTTATTATAACTTTAATAACGTTATCTAAAAATTTCAGAATTTGCATGAGGGTAAATTTTGAGATAAGTCAATGTTTTAGATCAAATCCTAAGGTGGGTTTCCTCAAGGCCAAGAGCTATAAGAATCACATTTTGATATTTATAGTTTGTTTAAGAATCATAAAATATTTTTTAAATTATTCCAACACATATTAAACCTCGTAAAAGTCATAAAAATCCTTAACCCTTTATATTTTCTTCAAACATGATCATTTTCACTTTAACAAAACCCAGTTTCTTAACATAATCATCTAAATTTATAAGTTGCAACTTAATTAGTTGCATTTTAGAGATGTTTACATTGGTGGTAGTTGTAGAGGTGCTATTGGTTTTGATGGTATTGGTATTGGTTCTAGTGTCCCTCCTCCTACTCATGCTATAGTTCTTATGCATCATTGCACATCATGTGAGGGGAACTGTACATGAACTCTTATTCAGGGTTGACACACACATACTACATTTTCAAAGAATAGACATACCTTTGTGCAGTATACTAGTACCCAACGAAAGCATTCATGACCTTAGGAGACTAGCATGCTAGATCATAAATTGCCTTTAGATTCTTCAACATTACATGATAATAACATACCAGACACTATGCCATTTGTAGTACCTTCACCCACTCCTCTAAGGACATGTCAACCTATTATGGAGGAGTTATCTACTTCAGCATCTATATTTGATACACAGATTTAATTTTAATTATAGTTTGTATATATTTTTAATAAAATATTAAATTTATTTTCTAGTATGTGTTTATTTAATTAACTAATTTATTTGACTAAAATTTTTATTTGTTACTTGTATATATGATTAGTGATATTTTGGGTACCTTAATAGGCCTCGATTCTATTATAGAGACAGAAATTAGTAGTGGTGTACCCTATACCTAGGTTTGGAAACTTTTAAATTACATATTTATTCATGTATATTTATATTCCCTTGAATAGAAAAATATGTTTTAATATATATATATATTATTGTCATATATTTTTTAATCATGTTCATTGGATTCACACATTATCCATTTATTGGATTTATAGATGATGAGGGATGCTATGGACACCCCTCATGGATGACAATAAGCTTTTCATAATGTTATGGTTACATCTAAAGATCCACTTTCTTTGCAAAAAGTCATGATTCAAGGATAGAGACTGTTGAGAACACATTATAAAATTATTTTTTTAGCTTAGGTCAATGATATTCTATTTCATATTTAGATAAATGTATGCACATCTAGATATAATGATATACATAAGCTCTATAGGTTTATCCATCATAGGTGTATATGCATTGTCTCAGCCCTAGACAACCATTTAGATGGAATAAAGTGAGTCTAAAATCATTTTTCAATTTTTTTCATGAATTTTTTTTTTTTTTTTCAATATATAATTTTAGTGAATTAAATTTTATATTCTATATGTTGTGAACAAATGAAAATTATTAGAGGTTATGGATCAAATATTTGATGGCTCACATGTTGAGAGGAGAGTCTCTCCTCGTATTGAGGCATCCAACACCCATGGATCTACATATATGTCAACAAAGTGCAATTTATTCTAGAGGCAATGAAGAATGGGAGAGCTATTTTTGTGCTAGAGGTCTATTTATAGGCATTATCAATTTTGTATGCCAATATGGCCCACATTTTATGCCTATATGGCACATTTTGTATATGTACATATTATGGTCTACATTTTTTCTTGATATATGTCCTATTTTTTATGTTGAATTATGATATATAATTCTTCATATACACATATGAACTATTCGACAAATAAGTTCCCTTTATCTATGTGTATTTTCTATTTTGACCATTTAATTTGTTTACACATATTATTGGTTAGTGAACATTATTAATTCATATGTAAATTTTAAAAAATTTGCATATTTCTCTAAGTTAGGTTCTTCATCATTAGATATGTTTTACATTTACATGCATGATATTCAATCTAATACAACTTTGCCACAACTCTTTCCATGTCAAATCTTGCCGAAAAACATTGCTTGTGGGGTTACATGTATTATACGGCTTATTAACTCAACTATCATTCTTAGAATTTAAAAAAAAACACCTTTATAAACTTATTTGATCCTTAACATGCATAACTAAACCATATTAAGTGATACAAATCAACTTCTAAAATCCAATGTCCTTGAATCCCAATTTAGGTAGTAGACCAAGAAGGTCTAATTAGCCTTCTTCAATTCTTTTCTTGATTTTTTTCTCATTTAAACATTTTTACAAGGGTTATATTAGTTTTTTTTAGGCTTATTAAAAAATTTCTATGCATAAACAACAGTAAACACCTTTATTTTTATCTAAAATCACCTGAAGCTTATATTGAGGTTTTAAGACTGTTTTCCATAATATAATCATACTAAGTTTTTAGCAAGAATATCTCTCTTTAGGTATCAAAATGACACAAAAATAGATTATCATGAAATATATAGACCTCCTATAACTCTCCTAAAATTTTCATAACTTAACCATGAACATTGTTTGAGATATAACAATTTGAGTGCTGCCCCATGAGGGGTTTGGCCTTATTGTAAGACTATATGTCTGTGATTTGAGGTTTTGCATGACTAAAACATCTCATAATGAATTTAAACTAGGTAAAATCCCTTATTATAACTTTAATAACGTTATCTAAAAATTTCAGAATTTGCATGAGGGTAAATTTTGAGATAAGTCAATGTTTTAGATCAAATCCTAAGGTGGGTTTCCTTAAGGCCAAGAGCTATAAGAATCACATTTTGATATTTATAGTTTGTTTAAGAATCATAAAATATTGTCTAAAGTATTCCAACACATATTACACCTCGTAAAAGTCATAAAAATCCTTAACCCTTTATATTTTCTTCAAACATGATCATTTTCACTTTAACAAAACCCAGTTTCTTAACATAATCATCTAAATTTCTAAGTTACAACTTAATTAGTTGCATTTTAGAGATGTTTACATTGGTGTTAGTTGTAGAGGTGTTATTGGTTTTGATGGTATTAGTATTGGTTCTAGTGTCCCTCCTCCTACTCATGCTATAGTTCTTATGCATCATTGCACATCATGTGAGGGGAACTCTACATGAACTCTTATTCAGGGTTGACACACACATACTACATTTTCAAAGACTAGACATACCTTTGTGCAGTATACTAGTACCCAACGAAAGCATTCATGACCTTAGGAGACTAGCATGCTAGATCATACATTGCCTTTAGATTCTTCAACATTACATGATAATAACATACCAGACACTATGCCATTTGTAGTACCTTCACCCACTCCTCTAAGGACATGTCAGCCTATTATGGAGGAGTTATCTACTTCAGCATCTATATTTGATACACAGATTTAATTTTAATTATAGTTTGTATATATTTTTAATAAAATATTAAATTTATTTTCTAGTATGTGTTTATTTAATTAACTAATTTATTTGACTAAAATTTTTATTTGTTACTTGTATATATGATTAGTGATATTTTGGGTAGCTTAATAGGCCTCGATTCTATTAAAGAGATAGCAATTAGCAGTTGTGTACCCTATACTTAGGTTTGGAAACTTTTTAATTACATATTTTTTCATGTATATTTATATTCCCTTGAATAGAAAAATATGTTTTAATATATATATTATTGTCATATATTTTTTAATCATGTTCATTGGATTCACACATTATCCATTTATTGGATTTATAGATGATGAGGGATGCTATGGACACCCCTCATGAATGACAATAAGGTTTTCATAATGTTATGGTTACATCTAAAGATCCACTTTCTTTGCAAAAAGTCATGATTCAAGGATAGAGACTGTTGAGAACACATTATAAAATTATTTTTTTAGCTTAGGTCAATGATATTCTATTTCATATTTAGATAAATGTATGCACATCTAGATATAATGATATACATAAGCTCTATAGGTTTATCCATCATAGGTGTATATGCATTGTCTCAGCCCTAGACAACCATTTAGATGGAATAAAGTGAGTCTAAAATCATTTTTCAATTTTTTTCTTGATTTTTTTTTTTTAAAATTTTCCATATATAATTTTAGTGCATTAAATTTTATATTCTATATGTTGTGAACAAATGAAAATTATTAGAGGTTATGGATCAAATATTTGATGGCTCACATGTTGAGAGGAGAGTCTCTCCTCGTATTGAGGCATCCAACACCCATGGATCTACATATATGTCAACGAAGTGCAATTTATTCTAGAGGCAATGAAGAATGGGAGAGCTATTTTTGTGCTAGAGGTCTATTTATAGGCATTATCAATTTTGTATGCCAATATGGCCCACATTTTATGCCTATATGGCACATTTTGTATATGTACATATTATGGTCTACATTTTTTCTTGATATATGTCCTATTTTTTATGCTGAATTATGATATATAATTCTTCATATACACATATGAACTATTCGACAAATAAGTTCCCTTTATCTATGTGTATTTTCTATTTTGACCATTTAATTTGTTTACACATATTATTGGTTAGTGAACATTATTAATTCATATGTAAATTTTAAAAAAATTGCATATTTCTCTAAGTTAGGTTCTTCATAACTAGATATGTTTTACATTTACATGCATGATATTCAATCTAATACAACTTTGCCACAACTCTTTCCATGTCAAATCTTGCCGAAAAACATTGCTTGTGGGGTTACATGTATTATACGGCTTATTAACTCAACTATCATTCTTAGAATTTAAAAAAAAACACCTTTATAAACTTATTTGATCCTTAACATGCATAACTAAACCATATTAAGTGATACAAATCAACTTCTAAAATCCAATGTCCTTGAATCCCAATTTAGGTAGTAGACCAAGAAGGTCTAATTAGCCTTCTTCACTTCTTTTCTTGATTTTTTTCTCATTTAAACATTTTTACAAGGGTTATATTAGATTTTTTTAGGCTTATTAAAAAATTTCTATGCATAAACAACAGTAAACACCTTTATTTTTATCTAAAATCACCTGAAGCTTATATTGAGGTTTTAAGACTATTTTCCATAATATAATCATACTAAGTTTTTAGCAAGAATATCTCTCTTTAGGTATCAAAATGACACAAAAATAGATTATAATGAAATATATAGACCTCCTATAACTCTCCTAAAATTTTCATAACTTAACCATGAACATTGTTTGAGATATAACAATTTTAGTGCTGCCCCATGAGGGGTTTAGCCTTATTGTAAGACTATATGTATGTGATTTGAAGTTTTGCATGACTAAAACATCTCATAATGAATTTAAACTAGGTAAAATCCCTTATTATAACTTTAATAACGTTATCTAAAAATTTCAGAATTTGCATGAGGGTAAATTTTGAGATAAGTCAATGTTTTAAATCAAATCCTAAGGTGGGTTTCCTCAAGGCCAAGAGCTATAAGAATCACATTTTGATATTTATAGTTTGTTTAAGAATCATAAAATATTTTTTAAAGTATTCCAACACATATTACACCTCGTAAAAGTCATAAAAATCCTTAACCCTTTATATTTTCTTCAAACATGATCATTTTCACTTTAACAAAACCCAGTTTCTTAACATAATCATCTAAATTTCTAAGTTGCAACTTAATTAGTTGTATTTTAGAGATGTTTAGGATAATTAATATCTTGCCTAAAGATATTTTTCATTCATTCCAAACCTTACATGATGGAATAGACCCTTTAAACTTTAATCTTATCACCTTAAACCCTTGTAAATACTTCACTTTCTCCTAATTCAAACGTGCATATTCATATTAAAAGCCTTTTTTTTAATTTAAAACATTAAATAACTAAAAATTGTTTATTTAAACATGTAAAAAAGTTAAAAACCCTTAAAACTCAAATAAATATTCAACTTTATTTATTCATGGCTTCTCCCAAGCACAAATTTGTCCTTTCTAAGGTTCACAAATGTCACACAATCTTAGTAACAACTAAGGATTATAGAAACATCATAAACATCATAAATAATAAAATAAAATATATTCATTAAGGATAATGAAATAATGTAATAAATTATTAATGAAATATATTAATTAAGTATAATTAAATAATGTAATAACTTAAAATATTGTAGACACCGAAATTGTGTCTAACCCTTGTCGTCCTCCCCTTAACCCCCATTATATTCTCCCATGCCTATTTAACCCCTGTGAACCGTTTTCCCACGAGCCTTGTCCCTGGTAGCATGTAAAAATGAGCAGAAGGCTAAAATTAGCCTCTGTCCCCATTCTGCATCTGTCGATGTCGGTCACTACTCGACCGACGTCGCCGACATCGGCGGTCCTACTGGCGTCGGTTATCCTTAACACTGCATTCTCGACCTGAATGCAGGATCCGTTATCTATTATCCATTATTTGTTATTCATTATTCAGTTGCCAATCAGTTTCTCGATCGGTTATCGGACCTTTTTTTCAAAACATTCTTTCATTCGACCTTGGGAACAATCAGCAAACTTTTCATTCAAACGATCAGCCAACTTTTGCATTCAATCAATCTGTAATCAAATCTCTGGTATTCTCTCTCTCGGGTACAGGTATTCTACTTCACTTATCTTGCTGGAGGTCTGCTACATCAAACTTTTGCAACACACTGACAACATCAATCATGTCTCCTACTCTATCTTCAGCATGTAATAGGTAAGCGTTTGTTCTGTGTTTTTATTTTGTTCTCTCGTTATTGGTTTTAATTGCTATCACCACCCCGATCTAGATTTAGACCACAGACCCGACCTGACTTCTTCTCGTACCACCTCTATCCACCCTTTCTAAAATATACAGTCTGTAACTCTACCCAGATCCCTGCACAAACCCCCAAACAATCCCTCTGACTCCCAAACCGGCTCCCTAACCCTCAAATAAAGCTTTAGACCATTCTGCAATCCTAAAACCCTGTCTAGACCTGACCAGACCCCATCCAAAAACTACTGCCTTGACCGACGCCGGTCATTACCCCCACTAACGCCAACACTTTAACCGACGTCGGTACCCTTCCTTGATCGACGCCGGCACAGAGACAGACGCCGGTGACTGTGCAGAGCAATTTGCTGCATATAAGGTACGCATTCTGCTTTTTGTCTTTTATTTCTTTCATTCTGTCTTTCATTATTTCTGCTTTCATCAAATATTCTATTTTAATCAGTGGGTTGATATCCCTCTAGGAAGTCTTTTGTACTTCTGGGATCAGGCTTTTGCTTGATAGCCCACCATCTCCTCATCTAATGTTTTTCGTGTTTTAGTCTCTTTTTCTTTCCAGGTGTCATTCCTCCACAGCCAAAGAGGAGTACCTTCCAACATCTGATTTCGGTGCACACAACTTCATCTAGGTATCTTCTAACCTTGACCATTCCTTAGTTTCTTATTCTCTCTTTGAATGTAGAAAGCGAAATTAGCATAGAAACATTCTGGCACGCCTAGTGGGACCTTAGGGCCTTCCTTGGGTTCCTTTTCTTCTTTTTTCATTTAGGTGCATTAGGTTTCTCCCTTTTCACCTCTGTCTTCTCTTCTAAACGACATCATAAGCGAGATTAAAAAGATTTTTTTCTTTTCTTTCTTGCATTTCAAACTAGCCAAAAATCATACTCTTGAACCCTTTCTCCATTCGTCTTCATACGAACAAACATTTCGACTTAGGCTTAAAACATATTGCATTCAATTTCTACTTGTTTGCATTTCTAAGACCACACCTAGTAATTAATAACTGCATATTGAATTAATCGTAGTCCACTTTATGTTACACGACCAAACCACTTGCACTAAATCAAACATCAAACTTACCTGAGACAAGGCCCGACTGGGATTTCATCACCCAGCGGATACCTTACCCGTTCCCGGTGATCCTACTTGGATTTCATCACCAAGGGGAAAGCCCACTCTATTCTCTGGCAGAGTCTAATCTCTAGGGGAAGTATATTTTGGCTAAGTGGGCCCAGCTTATCACTGGACTCGTGAAGTGAGAGGAGCTTGCTCCTTAGCACCAGGCCAAGTACGAAACCTAACATAGACTTCTTGAGCGCCTAAACAAACCTAAAACCATCCATAGACTACTTCTTCTAGGACCTGACTCAAAAGCCAATCTTCCTCTACACATCTTCTAAGGCATAAGCCACTATAATCCTAATAATTTACTCCTAGGGTTTTTTTTAGGATCTGCTTGTGTTCTTCATCTTTTCTATTCTTATCTGGTTGTTTGAGCTTATGAGGATGTTCTTTCTTGCCTTGAATGGTTTTGACTCGTAGTCAAACCAAGGCTCTTCTTGACCACGCAAGGCGTCAACCGCTTCCGTCTACCCCATCCATAACAAGTCCTATAATGGAGTTCCACTCAGAGACTGAAAGAACTCCTACTAGACCATCCCCAACCTAGACTCCTATTGTCCCAGAAGGGGACCAAGATTTTGCACGATTCTTGGACCTCAACGTCAAAGCCTTGCAACACTATCTCACGAATAGCCGAATGCAAGACTCCTTGGGCAATCCAAATTACGGAATGCCGACCTCTCTTCTCGAGACTGCGGCCATATCAACAGCATCTGTAGTTCAACCTTTAGACACCCAGGCTATTACCTCAACCAATGACCAGCCTTTGACCAACCATCCAAGTGTGGCCTCTCCCTCCATCTTTGGGCCCACTTCCACTGGGGTTTTGGCCCCCTATCAACCTCAGCCCACTCAACCACTCTCTACCCCCTTTCAAAATATGGTCGTCTCTATTCCAGCTACCCTTGCTCCTATCAACACTAGGGTGGCTACCTATCCATTGGCCCATGTTACCACTAACCAACCTCCCATGGTAACATTGAGCCTAGCCATGCCTTCTACCCAACCATCCTTAGTCTCCTCTTCTATCCCTATTACTAGTCATCCGTACGTTGCGCCCTTACTGGTATAACCAACTACGTCGTATGCCTCTTCTAGCCTCTTTCAAGCACCTTACAATCTAGGAGGTGCTCCACCCGCCAATCCGTCAGTAGATATCATCAAAATGCTGATGGACAAGATGTTTAGCCTAGAGACCTCCATTTCTAGCTCATGCAATACTCTCTCATACGAACAAATTTGCAATGAGCCCATTCATCCTTCTATCTCGATCAGGCCATATCCCAGCCAGTGGGAACTTCCTAAATTTTCTCATTTTCAAAGCAAGGAAGACCCACAACAACACTTACGAGAATTTAGACATGCCTGTTACCTTATCGCCCACGATGATGTGTTACTTTTACACACATTTCCTATGTCTCTCTCAGGTACTGCACTTGACTGGTACAACTCCCTTGCCAGCCATTCCCTCTTCACGTTCACTCAGCTGGCCCAGCTCTTCCTTGATCATTTCTCTATCAACATCACCAAGAAGGTCTCAATCACAGACCTCTATTCTATCTGCCAAGTTAAGGACGAATCCATTGCTGATTTCGTTGCTCGATGGAGGGGCCTTATCTATCAACTCTCCTTTTCCTTACCCCAACCTGAACTTATTGAACTTTTCTCCCAAGCCTGTGCCAAACATATTTCTTCCACCTTAAGGGTTCAGACCTTCCGCACTTTTGACGAATCCTTCACGATGGCCTGCAAACTTGAGTTACATGTTATCGAGGAGAATAAAGTCAAGTTGCAGAGCAAGAATCCCAACTCCAAGACCAATGACCCCTCTTCTAAGCCTTCCTCATCCAATCCTAAATCTAAAGCTTTAGCAAATGTTGTGGTCATTAGATCTTCCTCCTCTTCCCCTTCAACTAACTAGCCTGAGCCATCCACGTCCCAAAGCATCACTCGCCAATTCCAGCAGAGATACATACAGCGACAGTATACTCCACTCAGAGAATCATATGCATCTGTGCTAGAAAAACTCGTCAAACAAGGGGTCCTCAATCTCCCCCAAATCTGACCACCTCCATAATTTGATCCCTCACGTGCCATCCCTACATGGTATAGGGAAAACGACTTTTGTAACTACCACCGTGTTAAAGGCCATGACACGAGCAACTAAAAGACCCTTAAAAACATCATCCAAGACATGCTGGAAAAGGGTGACCTTGTCCTCGACAATCCCAATGCGCCACCTAATCAGGGCATCGACATCTTCAAGCAACCATTCCCCAATCATCCGCCAACCCAAAATAATGTCCAGACCATGACTGACAACATTCACGAACATAATATACGAACAGTCAATACAGTCTCACCCTTCACCCCCGACCAGACTCTTTCACAAACTCAAGAAGTCAGTCCACCCCTCAGTTCATCACATGTGGATGAACCTCCCTCTCCGGTTAGTTCTCCATCAACTTCTCTTATATTGGAGGACACCTCGACCTTACCAGCACCGCCGGTTTCACCATCCTCCTTGCTGCCCATGGAAGACCCAACCCTTCCTACTCCTCAACCGCAAGTGGAGGGCACAAACATTCCTACCCTTTACCCTCTTGAGGAGCCTCATTCTTTGATTTCTTCTCCACCTAGAGAAGAACCTGTCTCTCCTCTGTCTCCAACCATAGATGAACCTGTCACGACTCCATCATGCCTTGGGTCTGAGACCGCTACACCAGTCTCATCTTCAACCCCACAACTGTCCACATCCTCTCAAGGACCTAAGCCTCATCCAACATCTTTTCAGCCATTTTCCTGATTAGTGGAGAAACTCGAACTTCTCCCTTCAATGAAAGTGGAGCATCAGGTATTGTGGGAGCATCTCACAGCTCTTCAATATGCCCGTGCCCTTTCATCTCATGTTGCTAATCCTCCCATGGCAGAATCTCCCAAGACTCTCAACAAAAACCAGACTTCCACTTCTAGACCGTCTACACCTCAACCAACCGCATCAGGACCGAAACCCTCATCTACCCCATCTAAACTAATCAAGTCACTCGGCGTTCGCCCTGTCTCCAACCTCACTCATCCACAAGTGAAGGTGGACTTAGACCAAACCTCAACCAATAGTAGTCTTCAAATTAAATCAAAGAAGACTGCCAAACCACAGAGGTGAACTCCTCCTCCCCCGTCACCATTGCCCTCCATTTTGGGCCCTCATCCTTTGACCTTGACCAAAGTCCTCCCCACTCATACCCCTAATCAAAACCAGTTGCCTCCTCTGCTTCCTTTGCCTACCACTAGCCTACCCTCTCCCAAAAGGGCGGTACCTCTCATGAAGAAAGTATCATCTCCGCCTGTCACCGCACCATCAACCCAGAAGGTGGTACGAAAGCCTCCTCCAACTCTGCCTAAGTAAAAATCACTAGCATCACACACATCGACGAGCACAGACCCTTTAGTGGGCTCATACTCTTTGATCTTGCACCAACTTTTGCAAACTTCCAGCATAACCCTTCTGCCCATCAGATCCTTCCAACCTCTCGGGTCTAAGCCCTCGTAGTTCGACGATACGAAGATTTTCCTATATCATCGTACGCCAGGACATGATACCGAGACTTGCTATGCCCTCAAGGCTGTCGTTCGCCACTACATGGAGAAGGACATTATTCTTCTTGAGGACACCATCAATCGACCCCCGACACTTTCCCACATTCCTCCAACCATATCAACATCTCATCAGCAGACCATGATCCCTTCATCTCCTTCACCCCTATCTTCAAAATCAATGCCATTCACATAACCACCAGATCACAAAAGGACAAGGCGAAGGAAAAAGCTGCCATTCCTTAGACCTATCCTTTCATCCAACCACCTCAACCACCCAAGCCTAAGATTTCTATCCTTGGCACGCCTCAACCCTCTTCTTCTTCCTCTTTAGGGGTAATTCATGACTCTATGTTAAAACAGCTCCACCAGATGCACGTGAAGATGTCCCTTTATGACCTTATCCAAACCTCACCCTAGCATCGTCAGGCCCTCATCCGAGCCTTGTAGACAGCGGAGGTCCAACCCGAAGACCCCCAACCACTTGTTGCCCTGGTCCACTCTTTATCCCCTATCGCCTCCATCACTTTCAGTGATTCTGAGATTCCTACATCTAACACAGAAGATCAAGACGCCGCCCTCTTCATCACTGCCTATGTTGATCAGACATGTATTAAGTGTGTTATGATTGACGAAGGTGCCAACATCAATATTATCTCCACCCATGCCTTTGATCAATTAGTCCTCCCCAATAATTGCGTATCTAAAACAGACGCAATCTAGTGATCCTTCAATGACACCACTGCCACAACCATTGGCACATTCATCCTTCACATTTGTGTTGGTCCACGCATAGTCCTAGAGCTCTTCTATATCATCGAAGGAGATTTTCAATACATGTTGCTGGCCCGACCCTGGATCCACGCCATGGCCTGTGTCCCCTCCACCCTGCACCGTTATGTGAAATTCGAGCACGATGGGCAAGTCCATACCATTCTCGCTGACCCTTCACCCTTCAAAACTTGTAACACCACCTACTATCCAAATGATGTCCTCATTCCTATCAAGCCATCAATCCTGGCACTGCCTCCATCTGTGGAAGCTTTGACCAGTTCGCAACAGGCGATCGCCCTCACACCTCCCCTTCAAGCAACGACTGCAGACCCCATGGAAGACATCTTCCAATGACTTTCACTTGGGGAATATCACTTGCTAACCTTAGACATGTTCCAAACTCTGCAAGAGTATGGACGCCTTCACCACAGCCCCAGTTATGATCACCGGATCAGGATGATCATGCCTTATGGTCCTCCTCACCTCTGAACCAATCTTGTCTATGGGGGGCTTAATCAAGCTCCTACTGATGGCAATCCTCTTTCTTCACCGCAACCATTCACATCAGACTTCTCATTTCTTGGCAACCCTGCCTTTGCACACACTTACCTTTACAGGTGTGCATGGAAGGGTTTTGGCTTCGGACGCTATGAGCAAGGCTCCCATTAGCCCATCAAACCGCTCAACGATGACAATGCTAGGAAATGGTATGGCTTGGGATATCATGACCCCACTCAGGCCCCTGCAGACCTTTGCCCCGAACCCACCATTGATCAACCTCTTCATAGCTCGCCCATTCTTCCCTCTTCACCTACGGAGTCGATGGTTTCCATCCCTCCTAGTTTCTTTTTTTGCATAAACACCATTCACCTGGAACCCCTGACCTATCAGCTAAATGGGGTGTCCAAGTCTCTCCCTCTCATTTTTCCTAGCATGATAGAAGATGAGTCAGTGACCATTCACACTGTCTACTGCGTTGACGATGATGCCATTCTTTCCTACATGGGCACCAATGACTCTTTCATCCAGCACTCTCTCCCTTCTGAGACCCAGGTTATGTTAAATGAATCAACCTCCTTTCTTTTGATGTTCCTCACATCTTAAATATTGGTCAATCTTTAGATGCTCATGTGCAGCTAGACTACACCCATTTCCTCTCAAACCATAGCAAGGCCTTTGCCTGGACTTACCGTGACATGCCTGGCATCGACCCCACCATCGCTACCCATAACATAGTCACCAAACTAGAGGCTAAGCTTGTTAGGCAAAAGCTTTAAAAGATGCATCCTCGTGTTGTGCTCCTTGTCAAAGAGGAGCTTCAACGCCTTCTCTCCGTCTCTTTCATCCAACCCATCGATTATCCATAGTGGGTCTCTAACATCATCCCTATCACCAAAGCGACTGGGGGGATCCGGATCTGCATAGATTATCACGACCTTAACCTAGCCTATCCCAAAGATGACTTTCCTCTTCTTAACATTGACTAGCTTGTTGATCTTATGATTGGTCATGAGATGCTATCTCTCATGGATGGGTTTCAGGATACAATCAGATCCTAATTGCACTAAAAGATCAGCACAAGACTACCTTTATCTCCCCATGGGGAACTTTCTGTTATCGGGTCATGCCTTTCGGCTTGAAGAACGCAGGTGCCACATATCAGTGTGCCATGACTTACATTTTTTGTGATCTCCTCCATAAAATCATGGAGGACTATGTGGATGACCTGCTCGACAAGTCCAAGCTTCACCATGACCATTTGACCATTCTCAAAATCATCTTCTCTCACCTTCTTCAATACAATGTCTGCCTTAACCCCAAGAAATGTGTCTTTGGGGTCCTCTCTGACAAGCTCTTAGGCTTTATCGTTTCTTTCCGTGGCATCGAGATAGATCCCGCCAAGATCTATGCTATCCTCGAGATGCCACCTCCGACCAATCTCAAGCAGCTTTGCAGTCTACAAGGGAAGCTCCAGTCCATTCACCGTTTCATCTCGTAACTTTCTGACTGCTGCCAACCTTTTCATCATCTCCTTAAGAAGGACGTCTCCTTTAAATGGGATGAGGACTATCAAGAGGCTTTTGAATCCCTCAAATGCTATCTAGTCTCTCCACCAGTCCTCATTCCACCTAAATAAGATCAACCCTTCTACCTTTACATCTCTGTCACCAACCATTCGTTAGGTGCCATGATCGCATACCGAGACGAGCATCACCGTGAGCAAGCGGTCTACTATATCAGCCAAACACTGGTCGACTATGAAACTTGGTATACTCATACCGAGAAACTCTATTTGGCGTTAGTCTTTGCCATTACCAAGCTCTGCCACTATCTTCTCAATCACAAACCTTTGTCATCACTCACACCGACCCTCTTAAGTTCATGCACTCCAAGCCATATCAACATCAACGTATGGCTCGGTGGCTCATGCTGCTTGCTGAGTTCGACCTCGAATTCATCCAATAGAAATCCATCAAGGGGCAAACCATCCCTGATCAACTAGCGGATGCCCCTCTTCCCGACAATCAACCTTCTCAGTGTGAGTTTCTCGATGAATCTATCGCAACTCTCTTGACTGATGACACATTCTACCAAATGACCATGTTTTTTGATGGCTCCAAATGTCAACTTGGTGGGGGTGCGGGAGTCATTCTCATCCCACTCGATGGTGAGCCCATGCCTCTGTCTTTCAAGCTCAACTTTAATTGTACCAATAATATGGCTGAATACGAGGCCTTAATTTTGGGACTTCAGACCGCCCTCTCTCTCAACATACAGTCCATTAACATCTTTGGTGACTTGCAGCTTATCGTCAATCAAGTCAATGGTTCATACCTCTGTAAAAATAAAATTTTGCAAAGGTACAAAAACCATGCTGGCGTTCTTCTGGCCTCTTTCGACCATTACCTCTTGCAGACTGTTCCTCAATCCACTAATAAGTTTGCTGACACCATGGCTTCTCTCGCTTCGCATATCCCATCTTCCTCATCTGCATCCAGACTTTTTGTCACGATGCATCGTGTGTCGTTGCCTTCCTATATCTCTCCTAACATTAATCATGTCAACACCATAGACTCTAGCCCATGAGATGATTGGTATAAGCAACTTGTGGACTTCTTATCTTTTTCTGTCATTCCTCCCAACCTCTCTAGCAATGCACGGTGAGCTTTCATCAAATGCACAACTCATTATACCATGCTAGGGGGTCTTCTCTATAAGCGAGGCTTTGACAGCCTCCTTCTTCACTGTCTCACCTCCACTAAAACCTCTCAGGCCATTAAACAAGTCCACAATGGAATTTGTGGCAGACATTTCAGTGGGAATTCAGTTGCTAAGCGCATCCTTTGTCTGGGCTATTATTGGCCCACCCTTCATCAAGACTGTAGCGACTATGTTCGGTGTCGCATCAAGTGTCAGCAAGACTCTAACTTGCTTCATCTTCCTAGTCACGCCTTACAAGTTGCTCAAGATTTTTGGCCTTTTTCTCAGTGGGGCTTAGATCTCATCGGTGAGATTAACCCTCATTCGTCTCTTCATCATCAATCCATCATCACCACCACCGAGTATTTCACCAAGTGGGTGGAAGCCATTCCTCTCATCTCTACAAAAGTCGACAAGATTGTCGACTTCATTAGCACCCATATCATCTGTCGTTTCGGTGTCCCTCACAAAATCATCACCGACAATGGCAATTCCTTCAAAAACAAGACCATCCAAAAACTCTGTGACTCATTTGGCATCAAACTCAGTTTCTCTTTGCCTTACTACCCACAAGCAAATGGGTAGGCTGAGGCTTCCAACAAAATCTTGACTAAAATTCTCATGAAGGTGGTCAGCGACATTGGAAGGGATTGGCATATTCACATTCCCTTTGCTTTGTGGGCCTACCGCACTAGCATTCAAACCTCCACAGGTGCTACCCCTTTCTCTATAGTGTATGGAACAGAGGCTGTCTTACCTCTCGAAGTACAGATCTTATCTCTCTGCATCTCTCTACATGACATTCTTTCTAATGATGACTTTCGTCAAGATCGCTTAGCTCAACTTGAGTTACTTGACAAGCACCGTCTTGCTACCCTCAATCATCTCCATGTCTATCAACATCGCATCAAGCGAGCCTATGACAAAAATCTACGAGAACGAGATTTCAATATCGAAGACCTCATCCTCAAAGAAAATCAACACGTGACCAATATGAAGCGAAGTAAATGAGGCAAGTTTTCCCCTAGTTAGCTCGGACCTTTCATTATCACACACAAGTATGGATCAGGGACGTATCGTTTGTCTTCTCTCGATGGATGGCCAAAACTTGAGCCTCTTAATGCATTGCATCTATGACCATTCTACTGTTAGTCGAGTACTCATCCACTTGACACTTAACTTGAGATCGTCCCTTGAGCAATCCCCGTCTTCTTAGTCCTCATTCCTTTCAACCCTACTCCCCTTAACAAATCCTCTATAACCCTTTTATAATGTATGGGATGCTTTGTCCTAATAAAAGGGAGCCCTTGACCTTCTATAGTCTTGTCCATGACTCAAAATTCTGTCAAAAATAACTAAATCAAGATGTCCAAATATCCAAGGTCACTAAATCAAAATAAAAAAGGCAGACTGCTCCCTCGAAGGATAGCTGTACTATTATTGATGTAGCTAATAGACTTCTCCCTCGAAGGATAGCTATTCAAAGCCCTTATATATAAATCAAAATATATACCACTCCCTCGAAGGATGGCTATGACTAACTCTTGCTACAAACAACACTTTTTAGAAGCTTCCCGCATCGATCAGCTTCACAAATGACCACCAAGCAAAATGACATCTCTCCGCAGACTTCCCGAATCGATCAGTCTGCACCACCAAAAAAAAAGAAAAGAAAAAAGTCATGGACTTGACTTATAGTTGTCTCAGGGTCTCCTATAAAAAGGGGCAAAGTTATCTCTGCTCTAAAATGGGTTACCCTATCCTCCTCCTATCACCTGTTCAAGGGACTTTGAGCTCACTTTAATGTCAAAGTGATTCGATTACCTCTCTAACACAACCTATGGTCAACGACATCATGCATGAATGGGGATCTTGGTTCTAATACCCCTATCTATGTTGTCATTCTAGTCCTTGTCAATGAAAGAGCAATTTGCCTTTCACTTTTTCTCTATGCTTTGGTCACATCCACTCATTTGACATTTATCCAAATCAAACCCAACCCACACATTTTCAGACCACAACCTTCATCATAGTCCATTTCACATAGTTTCTATGGATACCAATACACATGGAAACTATCGACCAGCTTCTATTTATGTTAAGCATAAACCAATACTTGCTGAAGCATAAATAGACCTCAATTCATTTTTAGCATACATCCATCATGACTATGGAAAATTGCTAGGGATGAAAGACCCCTCGACCAATGTTACAGAATACACCATTTGGAAAAGGCTGTAACATCTTCTTTCTCCTCATCATTTCGACACATGACCCAGCCAATCATCGACCATTTTGTCTCTTTGTCTGAACTACATTGGTCTAAGACCCCCTCCAATCTGGGCTATGTAGGTAGCACTCAGATGGCACACCATCTTTTGGGGTTAGCTCGACCACCCTCGTTTGTTCATCTCTCTGATGGACAAACCTTCTATCCTCCTTTTGACCATGACCTTGACCTTGACCAAGACCAATTCCACCACTTTGAACCTTCCTCCCTTTTCAGGAGAACTATATTGGCCTGAGGCCCTTCACACAAGGGCTATGTAGACAACACTCAGATCACATAAACGTCTTCTGAGGTTAGCTTAGCCACATCCTTTCGTCCATCCATCCACCTCGACCAATGACCATTGGAGATCATACCTATCTCCTTCGACTTCGACCACTTCCAAGACAATGTTGCCTTGGTTGTTTTTGCCTGTATGCTACCTCATGACTGGTTAGCAAAATTGTCTGCAGACTATATTTTGGACCCTCACAAGTATAGGATCGCAAGCTGGTTGATCCGCACTACTTGTGACTTTTTCATGTTTCTAGGAGCACTTCCTGAGCCTGGGATACCTGAAACACGATGACCCATTGGAGCTACAGCTTCGATTGACTAACCCGATCAGCTACGCCTACATGCTAGGGCCTAGTTATTTCAATTTTGGCACTCCTCGACCCTTGACCTACGACAATTTGACCTGACCATCTTGTGAAGTGGTATGCACACAATTATGACTTTTGTAGCATTCACCCTCACCCCTTTTTCCTCCACTCTTTGTCAAATCAGCACCCGATTCCTAGTTCCCTTCCCTCGACTCCTACTTTGAGGGGGAATACCTCATCCATAATCGGGGCAACCAACCTCTTTCTACTTTTGTCTTGTAGTTCATTTGAACAACCAACAAGATGGAATTGACCTTATCCCACACCTGGGGCAACCAACTCCTATTTTTGTCTTGTAGTTCATCCAGAACAACCAACAAGACAAAAAGGGGCAAATGTAGACACCGAAATTGTGTCTAACCCTTGTCATCCTCCCCTTAACCCCCATTTTATTCTCCCATGCCTATTTAACCCCTGTCAATCGTTTTCCCACGAGCCTTAACCTTGGAAGCATGTAAAAATGAGCAGAAGGCTCAAATTAGCCTCTATCCCCATTCTACATCTGCCGATGTCGGTCACTACTCGATCGATGTCGCCAACGTCGATCACTACTCGGCCGACGTTGGCGGTCCTGCTGGCATCGGTTATCCTTAACACTGCATTCTCGACCTGAACCCAGGATCCATTATCCGTTATCTGTTATTCTTTATTCAGTTGCCAATCAGTTTCTCGATCGGTTATTGGACCTTCTTTTCAAAACATTCTTTCATTCGACCTTGGGAACAATCAACAAACTTTTCATTCAAACGATCAGCCAACTTTTGCATTCAATCGATCTGCAATCAAATCTCTGGTATTCTCTCTCTCAGGTACAAGTATTCTGCTTCACTTATCTTGTTGGAGGTCTGTTACATCAAACTTTTGCAACACATCGACAACATCAATCATGTCTCCTACTCTATCTTCAGCATGTAACAGGTAAGCATTTGTTTTGTGTTTTTATTTTATTCTCTGGTTATTGTTTTTAATTGCTATCACCACCCCGATCTAGATTTAGACCACAGACCCGACCTGACTTCTTCCCGTACCACCTCTATCCACCCTTTCCATAATATACAGTCTGTAACTCTACCCAGATCCCTACACAAACCCCCAAATAATCCCTTTGAATCCCAAACTGGCTCCCTAACCCTCAGATGAAGCTTCAGACCATTCTGCAATCCTAAAACCCTGTCTAGACCTGACCAGACCCCATCCAAAAACTATTGCCCCGACTGATGCCAGTCATTACCCCCACTGATGCCAGCACTTTAACCGACATCGGCACCCTTCCTTGACCGATGCCAGCACAGAGACCAACGCCGGTGACTGTGCAGATCAATTTGCTGCATATCAGGTATGCATTCTGCTTTTTGTCTTTTATTTCTTTCATTCTGTCTTTCATTATTTCTGCTTCCGTCAAATATTTTGTTTTAATCAGTGGGTTGATATCCCTCTAGGAAGTCTTTTGTACTTCCGGGATCAGGCTTTTGCTTGACAGCCCACCATCTCCTCATCTAACATTTTTCGTGTTTTAGTCTCTTTTTCTTTGCAGGTGTCATTCCTCCACAGCCAAAGAGGAGTACCTTCCAACGTCTGATTTTGGTGTGCACGATTTCATCTAGGTATCTTCTAACCTTGACCATTCCTTAGTTTCTTATTCTCTCTTTGAATGTAGAAAGCGAAATTAGCATAGAAACAAATACATTCATATTTTCATTCACAATGCATATAAAACTTCTTAAGGCCATACAATGTGTTATTTCCTTGAAACCACACAAGGTGTACATTATGGGATGTTTTGAGGTGTTATGTAGAAAATAAAGATTGGAAAATGTTTTTATTGGTTTAAAAGTGGTCATAGGAAGTTTTTTATAATGTTTTAGATGTGTAAGTCATCAAAAATACCATGTATTCCAAGAATAACAAACTTGTAACCATCCTCTATGCATGAAGATGCCCTGGTTAGAAGTTATTTTGCATGTTTTTATATGTTTAAAAGAATAAAATTAATTTGAGTGAGAGTTATTATTGTTTATAGTGGTAGGAGGTTCTTATAAAGGATAATAAACCTTAGATAGACAAAATAAGAGAACAATATGGGAACATCTACCAAGCTTGAGATGGATTTTGTCCAAAAGTTATAAAAATCTAATAAAGAAAGAATGTTTAGTGTATTTTTATGTTATATAATGAACTATAATGATTATGAATTTTTTTTTCAATAGTTTATAATGTTTATATATCCCAATGATATCTCTTAAGATCCAAATAATGTGTAATTTGTATGCGTCAAGTCTTGAAAGTCAAATACAGTCCTACAATGTAGGAGTAATTTGGTAAGTTTCATCTTTATTAATATTGTTTACTAAGAAATTTTGTTTAAATATATGAATGAGGGTGATTATAAACTATCCCAAGTGTCATAATGTCTTTAAATTCTATAAAGATAATATAATGGATTATTAAAGCTCTCAACCTATACAATTCCGTGTTATCAATCTAGAGTTTAACAAGTGTTAAAGTTTTCTAAGTGGAGTTTTATCTAGTCAAGTCAGCCAAAAATTTGAATAGAGTTTATAAATAGTGTTTTTAAGGTGATATAGTTTGTTTTTAATTAAAATATAAAATCTAAATTAAAATAAATAAGTTACGGGTTTTAATAGAACAAGGAAACCTAGTCAATAACCTAGAACTCTATGTATTGGATTGATTAAGGTATTTGAGGGATTGTTCATGATTAGTGAAAATTGGAAGAGGTGTAATAAGTAATTTAATATCATATAAAACATTTATATTCTTTATTAGAACTACAATCATATTTTTAAATACTAAATATTATTTAAAACTATCACATAGTCCTTCAAGAATGTTCAGAACTCTGATTTTTGCATTTATTGAACAAGGTAAGATAACTATTGTAAGAGGTGTAAATAGGCTAATAATAAAATTTAAAGGTATTATATGGTTTTAAAAGTCTTTAAAACCCAAAATATTATATTTGTGTCTGTCTCAGCCTTGCGATAGGCTTGTTTAAGCCTAAACTAGGGTTTCTTTAATGAAAGTCAAATAAATTTTATTTAAACCACAAAAAAATCATGAAATTTTTTAATAAAGTGTAATTCAATATGTACTAGAGTATTTATTAACTTTTATAGTTGTAAAGTACCATAAATTACAATCGTCAACTCTGTGGGAGTGCATTCGGCCTGGAAAGGCTTAATTGACAAAGAGGTAAATTGATTTATGTGGTTTTCATAGAGAATGAAGTCATAAAAAATTATGTAAAACATAAAGAGGATAATGGGTAATCAAATATATATTTATTTTATATAGTAACCTTACAAGTTGTTATCAACAAGGAGGATTGTGTGTTTCGAGAGATAGAAGGAAGACTAGAACATAAAGAATAAAAGGAGTATAAGAAGAGTTAATGAATGAATAGTGGTTCAAAATGAGTTGATGAAGGTTGGATATGATTGAGAGAAAAAAATGAATTATAATAACATTTTTATAGTTCCTTGGTGAATAAATAGGCCTTTTGAGCAAGTTGTACGCATTTAGGCCTATGGTCCTAGAAGACAAGAGATGAGTTTGCATAAGAAATATATTATCAAATAGGTATAAAGGTAATTGAATGGAAGGATAAAACTTAATTTTTAGATGTTTAAGTTGGTTCAAAATTAGAGGAAATAAACCTATAGTCCTATTAGGTTATTAGAGAATGAGTGTGTTTAGACCAAGCAAGTAGAATGGAGAGTGTGATTATAGAAAATGGTATATGAAGGTTGAAAGTGTAGAGAAAAATAATTATGGATATGTTACATAAGCAAAAATAAAAATATGCATGTGCCCAATTGATGAACCATATATGAGGGCACATTTAGATGGGCATTTTATAATGACCCTTGTTTGGTCCTTATCGGGCCCCAAGAGTGAAGGTTATAGTTGATTGAATGCATCCCTGAAGAGAATCTTAGTGTCCTTGAGTGTGAAAATTAAATGAACTTCGATCACATGTTGAAATATAGGCATGAGGGATAGATACAAGCTATTATCTCCCATGCTTGCATGGATGAGTCCTAGAAGAAAACCCAGGAGGATTTTATCTAACTCAAGGCAAGTGAGATGCGGAAATGAGTTATATTTTATAGCTAAATCTCTCTTAAAAGGCTAAAAGTTGGTCAGTGAAGGGTGTATATTCTATCTAATTATCCCAATAAATGAACCATTTATGTAGGAACATCCATATGGGAATTTTAAAGCTAGAACTATTATTGTTAGATCTCTATTAGGCCTTGGGAGTGAAGGTTATAGTTGATCGATGCATCCCTGAAGAGAATATTAACATCACTGAGTGTGGAAATTGAGTGAAATTTGGTCATGAATTTTAGGAGAATCATGAGGGATACATATGTATTGTCAACCCCCACACTTTTATAGATGATTCCTCTAAGAAATCCTAGGAGGATTTTCTCTAACTCAAGGTGAGTGAGATGCAAAAATGAGTTTTATCACACAGCCGAATCTCTTTTAAAGGGCCAAAAGTTGGTTAGTGGGGGCCGTATATTATAAATCATTGGATAAATTGATTAACCATATTTACCAACACATTTGGGTGGGAATTTTAAGGCTAGAATGATTTTTATCTAGTCTCTATTGGGCCCTAAGAGCAAAGGTTATAGTTGATCAGATGTATCCCTGAAGAGAATCTCAGCATCCCTGAGTGTAGAAACTAGGTAAACTTTGGTCACACATTACAAGAGAAACATGAGGGATATAAATGAGCCATCATCTCTCACACTTGCATGGATGAGTCCTTTAATAAATACCAAGAGGATTTTATCTAACTCAAAGCGAGTGAGATGCAGTAATGAATTTTGTCTTGTAGCTAAATCTCTCATAAAGGGCCAAAAGTTAGTTAGTGGGGGCATAAATTCTATCTCATTAGCTAAAAAATATATTTTTTAGTCTCTGTCAGGGCCCAAGAGAGAAGATTGTAGTTGATTAGATGCATCCCTGAAGAGGATCTCAGCATCCCTGAGTGTGAAAACTGAGCAAACTTTAATCATGCATTGTAAGAGAATTATGAGGAATAAAGATGAGACATCATCTCACACAATTTTATGGATAAGTCATCTAATAAATTTCAAGATTATTTTATCCAACTCAAGGCAAAAGAGATGCAAAAATGAGTTTTCTCTCGTAGCCAAATCTCTCTTAAAAGGCCAAAAGTTGGTCAGTGGGGGCATATATTTTAACTTGTTAACCCAATAAATGAACTATATTCATATGCACATATATTAGGAGTTTTAAGGATATAGAAACTATTGCCTAGTATTTATTAGGCCCTAAGAGTGAATGTTGTAATTGATTGGATGTATCTATGAAGAAAATCTCAGTGTCCCTAAGTGTAGAAACTGAGATAACTTATATCACGCATTACAAGAGAACCATGAAGGCTAGAGATGAATTTTCATCTCCCAAACTTGCATAGATGAGTCCTATAATAAATCCCATGAGTATTTTATCTAACTCAAGGTGAGTGAGATGTAGCAATAAAATTTCTCTTATAGCCAAATCTCTATTAAATGGCCAAAAATTGGTTAATCAAGGTTGTATGTTCTGACTCATTAAATTAATTGATGAACAATATTTTTGAGAACATCCAAATGGGTGTTTTAAGGATATAATTACCATTTTATAATCTCTATGATGTCTAAAGAGCTAAGGTTGTAGTTGATCAGATACATCCCTTAAGAGAATCTTAACATCCTTAAGTGTGCAAATTGAGCCAACTTCTGTCTCGCATTGTAGGAGAACCATAATGGATAGAGATGAATCCTTAGATCATAAAATTGAATAGATGAGTCCCATAATAAATCATAGGAGGATTATATCTAACTCAAAGTGATAAATATGTGAAAATGATTTTTCTCTTGCATCCATATCTCTCTTAAAAGGACAAAAGTTGGTTAGTGGGTGCTATATATTCTGACTCATTATCTCAATCAACTAACTATCTTCATGGACACATCTAAATGACATTTTAAGGTTATAACATCCATTTTATGGGCTCTGTCATACCCTAAGAATGAAGGTTATTGTTGATCAAATGCATCCCTTAAGAGAATCTCAATGTCCCTCAGCATGTAAACTAATCCCACTTCCATCATGCATTATAGGAGAACCGTGAGGGCTTAAAATAATATGTTAGTTCCTAAAATTTCATATACAAGTCCTATAATAAATCCTAGGAGTATTTTATATAACTTGAGGTGTGCTAGACATAGAAACAAGTTTTTTCTCATAGCCAAATCTCCCTTAAAGGGCCATATATTCTGACTCATTAGCCTAATAAATGAAGAGAAGTTAGTCAATGAGGGCCATATATTCTGACTCGTTAGCCTAATAAATGAACTATATTTTCAAGCACATCCATATGGGAGTTTTAAGGTTATAACAACCAATTTATGTTCTCCATCATGCCTCATGAGTGAAGGTTGAAGTTGATCAAATTCATCCGTTAAGAGAATCTCAGTGTCCCAAAGTGTGCAAATTGATCCAACTCTTGTCATGCATTACAGGAGAAACATGAGGGTTAGAGATGAATCATTAACTAATACAATTACATGTATGAGTCCTATAATCAAACCCAAGAGGATTATCTCTAAATCTATCCGAGTGATACATTTAATGAGTTATTTCTCATCTTCAAATCTCTCTTATAGGGCCAAAATTTGGTCAGTAGGGGGTGTATATTCTAACTCGTTAGCCTAATCAACAAACCATCTTTGAAAACATGTTTGAATGGGTGTTTTAAGGCTATAAAAACCATTTTTTAGTCTCTATTATGCCCCAAGAGTAAAGGTTATAATGGATCAAATGCATCCCTTAAGAGAATCTCAACATCCCTGAGTGTGTAAACTAAGCAAACTTCCATCACACATTATAGGAGAGCCGTGAGGGATAGAGATAAGCCATCAATTCTAACACTTTTATAGATGCATCATATAATAGTCCTTAGGAGGATTATATATCACTTAATGTGAAGGATATATGACAATGAGTTTTATCTCATAGCTAAATCTCTCTTAAAGGGCTAAAAGTTGGTCAATCGGGGTGTATATTCTGATTTATTAGCCCAATCAATGAACCATTTATGTGTGAACATCAAAATGGTCATTTTAAATATATAATGACCATTGTCTAGTCGGAGTGAAGGTTATAATTGATCAGATGAATCCTAAAGAGAATCTCAACATCCCTGAGTGTCAAAATTGAACCAATTTTTGTTGTACATTAAAGGATAATTGTGAGGGTTATATATGAATTATCAGATCCCACACTTGAAAGGTCATGTTATCTAATAAATCCCAAGATGATTTTATCTAACTCAAGGTGAGTGAATTGTGGATACTAGTTTTCTCTCATAGCCAAATCTCTCTTAAAGGGCCAAAAGTTGGTCAGTAGGATTGTATATTCTGACTCATTAGCCCAGTTGATGAAACGTCTTCATAGGCACATCTAAATGGGCATTTTAAGGTTATAATTACCATTTTACATTCTCAATTATACCTCAAGAGTGAAGGTTGCAACTGATCTGATGATTCCCTTAAGAGAATATTAGTGTCCTTGAGTGTGTAAACTAAGCCAACTTCTATCATGCATTTCAAGAGGACCATGAAGGATAGAGATGAGTTTTCAACTCCTAAACTTTCATAGAAAATTCATATAATTAACTCCAATAGGATTATCTCTAACTTGATATGATTGATACATGACAATGAGTTTTCTCTTATAACCAAATCTCTCTTAAATGGCCAAAAGGTGGTTAGTGAGGGTTATATATTTTTGATTTGTTAGTGTAATTGATGAACCATCTTCACAGTCACATCTGAATTATAATTTTAAGGCTATAAAGACCCTTGTATATGATTTATCACACCCTAGGAATGAAGGTTGTTGCAGACACCTAAAGTTAGCCACAACTACCTCTTGACCAAATTTTAGATTAATTATTACCAACCATTACAAATTAAACCTAAGAATCACTTAACATCTTAAATTTGTTTACACATCATTTTTCAAACCTCATAATCATGTTGAGACATTCCTGATTGGGGTATCCTACTATATATAATAATAACCTCTCATAGATTCATCTCTAATCACTTTTGTTAGGTTGTGGAGCTAAAAGCTTCACTGATGCAGACATGGAGGAGGTTGCAAGATGAGTTGCAGAGTGTCTCAGGCTTTGGCGTTGGTCTGGCCAACTGACGTCAGCAGGTAGGAGACAGGAAGCAACCGACGTCGGTCAGAGATCGGCCGGCATCGGCGACCCCTAGGTAGACAGGGACCGATGTCGGTCGCCTGTGTGGTTCGACTGCGAGCTTATTACGGGAAGTTAGCTAACGAACCAAGTGTTTGCATGATTAGATCTATTTTTAGACTGAGAGCTGCAGATCTAATTATTGTAATTAGATGTCTAATCATTGTTTGGATGAGATCTATATAATAGACTCATGGTTGTATTGGAAAAGTGTTCTAGTTTGAGTTGAGCAAAGTTTGCTCCTTCTGTGTGTGAGGTGAGCAAGGGTGTTCCTCCTAGTTCCACAATACCAGGTGTAGGTGTTGGTTTTGGAGAGTCAGCAAGATTCTTCAGGTGTGTAGGATCTTGGTCACAGGTGTATGGCCTATATAGGAGATCTACATGGTAAGTAAGATCATTGATCTGCAGGTGTATGTGTGTGCAAGGTCAAGGTTCACAGGTGAGCAGAATTGGGTTGATTTGTAGGTGTGCAGGATCATATAGATAGCAACACAATAGGGAGCAGTATCAGGCAGGATCTACTTGGAGTACAGGTGTGTACTCGGATAGAGCAAAGAGGAAGGCAAGGGAGTTCCTTCCATAAGTATGGTCTGTTGAATTGCAGGTTGTTGCAAGTTCATGGGAGATCTACTTGAAGTACGTTGAGTAATTGTGGAGTGCGTGGAGCACTTGTGGTGTGCGTGGAGCATAGGAGGTGAACACCAACTCTGTATTTGAGTTGGGTGTTGGGACCTGAGAGGGAGAGCTTTGGGGAGAAGAATTACTGTTCACTTGAGGTGTGGCGAGCCTCTGAAGAGGTGGTGGAGAAGAAGTGGCATCTTATTTATTGTATTCTTTTCTATATAAAGTGTTAATACAAGTTGTATATTATCTCTCATATCATGTGTTATTCTGAATTCTAGTTACTTGGTGAATCTAGTTAATTTCCACATATTAAGTTGCTTGGTTTGGTAATCAATTGTGTGCTTCCAGTTTATTTCCCAACACGTGGTATCAGAGCTAAGGTTGCAGGAAGCAGGTTTTGTGTTTGGTTACAGGGCACTCTCAGGGGTTTCTGATCGAGTGGGAGTAGAGCAATGGCAGATGAAAGTAAGCTAAGAATGGAGGAGTTGAAAAGCACAGATGGTCACTCACGGTCCTATGGAAAGAAAGGGCAGGTAAAAGATTATTGTTGGTTGGTAGCAGATCAGCATGAAGAAACTAAAGAAGCAGATGTAGTAGGTGTTGTTGCACAGGATGCTCTGGGAGGTTTCTTGGATAAAGTTGAATCTTGGATAAAAGATTCGGTTGCCTCTTTCCATGCAGCCCCAGGTAGAGGAGCTGGTAAGCCTTGCCAAAGAATTGGCAAAGGGGAAGTGAAGCTGAAATTGCAGGCGGCCAACACACAGGTGTTGATGAAGGTCATGCAGGTCTCAGTTTTGGAGATATGGCTAATTTCTTCAGAAAGATTGGGTGATGAGAGATGCACAAGAACTCTCACAGCGGATGCACTTAAATTAGATGGTGGTAAGAAAATAGGTACTCTTTATCTACTTGTTTATATTACTGATTCTTATTTTGTTGTAGAGACGTGGCTTCGTAGGCTTGGTCACATGAGTAGGAAGGAGATGCATGTTCTTAAGCGGAAGACAGATATATTTGACAAGCTTAAGAACTGGAAAGCCTTGGTGTACTTGGAGGAGATGGCGGATAGAAACCAGTGGATGGTGCTGGGTACTTCTGAGCAGAGCAGTTTGGACATGGGTTTTGATTCAAAGGAGCTCGCGGGTAAAAAGTCATCACTCACAGGCAAACACAGATACCGATGTTAGTCAGGAGGAACTGGTGTCAAACAGACAGGTGCCGATGTCGGTCATGTGCAAACCGAAGCCGGCGATGTCGGGCAGGGTAAGACCGATGTCGGTCATGGGACCGACGTCGGCAGTATGTAAGACCGATGTCGGTCAGGAGGACCGATGTCGGCAGCAGAGACACTGATATCTGCAGGGTCGATAGTCAGGGACAGACGCATGGGAACCGATGTCAGTCAGATGCAGATTGTGGAGTGACCAAGGTCGGTCACTGTAACGGATTTTGGGTGGATAGCACGCTATCAAGGAGTCTCAAACACCCATACGGAGGACTGAAGACGTAAGTAGGCCCTCAAATTCATTGTTCCTCTTCTTTATACATGTTGCTGATTGTAGAGCAGGAAGGATCTAGGAAATAGGTGTGAGCTTGGCATGGATGAGGATGTGATTCCTTGGAGGAGAACCAAACAGGCATTTTTGGTAGGGTTGCCAGTAGGTATGAAAGCACAGAGATGAATGGATTCCTTAGTTGAAGAATAGAGAGAACGGATACGTGAGACGGAAGACTAGGCATATGGTCTTGAGGAGCTGCAAGATAGTGGTACAGGTTTTGACAGGTGGAGGACGAAGCATGGCTTTAGTCAGTGTCAGGTAACTACTGTGGTTTGCCTTACCAGGAGGATGATGAGTCATGACATCATTCTGTTGCTGTATGTGGATGGTATGTTTTGCTAGCAGGATTGTACATACAGGGTTTTGCTGAGCTAAGGGTAAGATTAGTTCAGTGGCATGTCAAGACGAGTTTGGAGCAGCAAAATTCTTTGACATGGGAGACATGGAGATCACAGGTTGATTTTGTCTCGAGTGGGAGCTGATGTGAATCAGGTGTTGGCGAGGTTCAGGATGCAGAGCTGGAGCACACTAAGGGCTGGACAGGTACAGTGTCTGAAATCACATGAGGTCTGGTATAAACCTGAGTATTCCCATGCAGTGGGAGCTGTCAGAGAGTTAGGAGCCAATTTGGGGAAGTGGATTCTCAGGTATTTGAGAGGGACCAGCAACAGGTATACATGCAGGGTTAGGACTTCACTACATGTGTTTGTAGGTTTGGATGTGGTAGGGTACTTGGATGATAGGAGGTACATCACAGTACGTGTGGTGGGTTGTCTTCAAGATTGATCTTGAAGAGGGATACAAACCAGGAAATAGATTAGACGAGGTACAGGTACAGGTACAGTGCAGTTGTTTATCTCCAAGTGGGAGATTGTTAGGTTGTGGAGCTAAAAGCTTCACTGATACAGACATGGAGGAGGTTGCAAGATGAGTTGCAGAGTGTCTCAAGCTTTGGTGTTGGTCTGGCCAACCGACGTTGACAGGTAGGAGACAGGAAGCAACCAACGTCGGTCAGAGATCGGCCGGTGTCGGTGACCCCTAGGCAGACAGGGACCGACGTCGGTCGCCTGTGTGGTTCGACTGTGAGCTTATTACAAGCAGTTAGCTAACGAACCAAGTGTTTGCATGATTAGATCTATTTTTAGACTGAGAGCTGTGGATCTAATTATTGTAATTAGATGTCTAATCATTGTTTGGATGAGATCTATATAATAGACTCATGGTTGTATTGGAAAAGTGTTCTAGTTTGAGTTGAGCAAAGTTTGCTCCTTCTGTGTGTGAGGTGAGCAAGGGTGTTCCTCCTAGTTCCACAATACCAGGTGTAGGTGCTGGTTTTGGAGAGTCAGCAGGATTCTTCAGGTGTGTAGGATCTTGGTCACAGGTGTATGGCCTATATAGGAGATCTACATGGTAAGTAAGATCGTTGATCTGTAGGTGTATGTGTGTGCAAGGTCAAGGTTCATAGGTGAGCAGAACCAGGTTGATTTGCAGGTGTGCAGGATCATATAGACAGTAACACAACAGGGAGCAGTATCAGGCAGGATCTACTTGGAGTACAGGTGTGTACTCGGATAGAGCAAAGTGAAAGGCAAGGGAGAGCCTTCCATAAGTATGGTCTGTTGAATTGCAGGTTGTTGCAGGTTCATGGGAGATCTACTTGAAGTACGTTGAGTACTTGTGGAGTACGTGGAGTAATTGTGGAGTGCGTGGAGCACTTGTGGTGTGCGTGGAGCATAGGAGGTGAACACCAACTCTGTATTTGAGTTGGGTGTTGGGACCTGAGAGGGAGAGCTTTGGGGAGAAGAATTACTATTCACTTGAGGTGTGGCGAGCCTCTGAAGAGGTGGTGGAGAAGAAGTGGCATCTTATTTATTGTATTCTTTTTTGTATAAAGTGCTAATACAAGTTGTGTATTGTCTCTCATATCATGTGTTATTCTGAATTCTAGTTACTTGGTGAATCTGGTTAATTTCCTCATATTAAGTTGCTTGGTTTGGTAATCAATTATGTGCTTCCGGTTTATTTCCCAACAACTTTGTGGCATCACAACTATCAATTTGGCCTATGGACCTATTAATTAGGGAACTTATACACTTAAATCAAATCTTGAAAGAGTTAAAAGGGTATTATAATTAAATAAATAAACTAAAAAATAATAAATACTTATTTTAATTATTCATTTGCAATTAATGAATATCTAAAAAAGGAAATTCAAAAATTCAAAATATCCTGGCCTTTCATCATTGCCTCTATGAGTTGTTAAGCTCCTTGAAAATATCCTAAAATATCTAATTTTGAGATCCATTTCTAGTAATTATAAATCATAATTACTTGAAAACTATTAAATCTATTGGAGTTATTTTTTAACTCACCTAAGTTTAGTTTGAACCCATTCCAAGCCTAAACTTAACCTTGAATCACCTTGGGAGAGTGTTAATTCCTAAGGCTATAAATATAAGGCCATACCTCTTCATTTAAAGGCTTGGATATTGTATAGTCATTATGTAAGATTTATTCCATGAGACTCATACTGATAGTGTTATAATTCTAAAATCTTAAGCCAAACCACATCAAAGCCATGGTGTCAAGGAGAGAAGGATCCAAATAATCTTCATTTTCAAAGAGTTCTCAATGTACAATCTGAGTAAGCCACTCAAAAAAACCATATGGAGCTCCTAAGGAAGGTAAAATATTTGTATTTTATTTTTTTATTGCACTTTCATTTATATTTTATTACTAATCTCTCCTTAGTATCTAGTCTAGGAATGTAAGTATTAGTGTGTTTATTTGATTTTTATTTTCTTGAACTAACACTATACTAACCTCTCTTCTTGGATTCCTATGATCATAAATGGCACTCCAAATTGGACCTAATTCATCCCATACAAGAAAGGAGATTAATATTCAAATCTCAAGTTTTCAAATTAATGCTTAAGGATCTTCAAAATTTGAGTTTTAACTTTGTTTTTCACATAATTATATTTTTTAGCAACACATAGGTTACACAGAGATTGATGTCGATTATACAACTATTTGAATAATATAGCATGACAATAATGTGATTCACGAAGCTTTTTATTGAGTTTTTTATTTTCATTTTGTCTTTAAGGATCTGAATATTGTTTGACTGACCATTTGCTTACATGATCTAGTGGAAATTATTGGTTTTAAAGCTCATTTTACTAACATTTTTTTGTGAAAAGACATAGTCCATATTTTCTATGTTTTTACAAGAAATTATGTCAATTTTTTTCAATTGAAAAGAAATAGATCCCTTTGTGGATCAATTTACATCGATCTTAGTAAACTGACATTGATCCCTGTGTAAATTGATGTTGATCTTTGAGACAGAAAAATAGGAAACCTGGGAGATCATTTACAAATGTTATTTTATCACTCATATTTAGGCTTCTAACTAGGCAAACCCTCTAAAAAATTGAAGGTCCGAAGGTGAAAAAAAACCAAGTTTGAACATGGTTAAATTTTTGCACACTTTGTCTTTGGTGTTTAAAACAAACTTAGTTCTTTTTCATGTCTTAATTGTTTGAGAAGTTTTTTGAAAGTTTTTTGACTAATGCTAAGGGGATAAAACTCTACTACACACTTCATTTTGGTGAATAAAATTAACTCTCAAACTTATTTACATACTCCTAAGAGTTTTTTTATTTTATGCTTATTTTTTAAAAGTTATTTATGTTATCAAAATTATTGATGCATGTATGCTCTCCCCCCATCCCCTTTAAGGAACTCAGTTGATCAAAAGTACTCATTATTTTCCTCAATCGCTTTAGTCCAAAAATCATGAAAATAACATCATTAAGCCCCTCCTCAAATCTATATGGTTTGGGTGATCCAAATGCAACCCTAAAGTCTTTTCACTTGTCTTTATTTTTCATGTATTTTAGCTTGTAAGCAAGAGTTAATCACCTCTTCACAGGTTGTTTAAGGAAATTTTGACCAGAGAATTAATTTTTTGACATCATTTTAACCCCACTCCATGGTGGGGTATATAAATTAATTTGGTGAATTATTGGGATGGTAGTTTGAGTAGTTAAACTACCTTCATTAGTGATTGTTGCCCTTAGAATGTATGATCAAATCAGACATCGCACTACACTAAGCAAGCAATAGATGTAGTGGTTGTGAAAAGGACAAGACCTTTTCACAATGATTTGGTTGACATGGATATAGTTTATGTGAACCTCTTTTATGTTAACCACACTTAGGACCATGTAGAAATGTTAAAAAATTGATAGTTTAGAACAACCCCACTTGACATATACTTACTATTGATGTAGGGTGAGTAGCTTGAAGTTCCATATCATAATACCAAATATTGAGATAAAATGGGGCATAAAAACCCTAATTTTCATGAACTTTTACTTTTTGGAATAACAATTGAAATAATTTCAAGAGAGAGTATATTGATAGAATTTGATAGTACTATGCAACCTTGTCAATTTTAGGATCTAGGACGTTACACTTAGGTGTTTATATCATTTTTTATCCTTTCTTGCATGGAATTTTGAGTCTAAACTATTTGTTTGTCTTGACATGTCAAAATGAGTCTTTTTTATACAACACTATTTTGTTTGAGGAGGAGTTACGCCTCCCATTTGACACCATACCCTTTGCCTTATACTTTTTGATAAATCTTGTTTGTATGTGTCATTTGATTGAAAAGGGTGTCATTGAGTTATCCAATTCATTTTGAATCTTGTGCCTTAAACTCTTGAAACAACCATTTGTTATATATTTATAGCATGATGACATCATTATGATTCTTGAATCATTTCAAAGACTTGTGTGCCTTATGTCCAAAATTTCATTTTTAAAACCAAAGCCACATTTGCCTTTTAGATTTTTACCTAGTGTCATTATGCCATTCATCTTTGTCTAGATTATTGTTTGTTTAAAGGAGCCTAATTTTCCTATGTTTAGTTTTAAATTAACCTTGACAAGTTTAAGTCCAAAAATTGATTGATTTATGCATATGACTTGTGTAATTTTGGCCTAGACATTGATCTTTCTCTTTTCAGTTGTGCAACTTAGGCTAATTCTTTATTCAATTTGAAAACTATTGTTTATGCATAGATTTGGGAGAAATAGTCTATCTTTCATATGTCTATTATTTCATTACTTATACCAATTGACCAAGTTCATGTTTAAATCCAAATGCCTAGTTTATGCCAAAGTATTTCAGATTTATTAGATTAAAATTCCTACATTCTTTTGTTTAAAGTCTAGCTTGTTTGCCTTTTTCAAAAGACCTAGCACATGCATGTTTTGAGCCTACCTTTTGTGCCTTGTCTAAAAGACCTAAAAAAATTTATTTTCTTAGAATAGACTTGTTTGCAACACTTTGCACCTAGAGTTTGGCATTCTAGTTTTTATTCATCCACTTGACCATTTTGTGTAAGACTTTTAATTTTAGACATTTTGACGTTAGACTATTCTATACCAAGTTTATTATAGACCTTTTTAGAGATACAAATCCAATTTTTGACCAAGTTATAATATGTTTGGACCTTTATCCTTTAAACCTTATTTTTTAGAGTTTTTATAACTCTAGGCCTTATTACGAAATGTTCATCATTGGTTTGGGTATGTCTCATTAAACTTGTAGTAAAACCATGTACAATTTAGGTTATGATAATGTGGTCATATATGATGACTTTGCTCAAGACCCCTATGGTGATGATTTTATTTGAGAGATAGATCCATATCCTACTTACAATACTCAATTTGGGAAACAAATCCAAGATCTTCAAGTATAGTATGTGGTGATACCTTCTTTGGGTTGGTTAACGTATGATGTTCATCATTTCACCACTCATGGTACCTAGTTCCACACCTATAACATTAACCCTCCTTTAGATTTTGTGAAAAACCAAGCTCCACAATGTCCAAGGACTACCATTACCATTTTAGGACCTTGTCCTTTGGCTCAAGATATCAATGAAGCTTCACAACACCCTATCATAACCATTCTAGGACTTCATCCTTTAGCTTGTGATAGTAAATAAGCTTTACAATTCCCTATCATCACTATTATAAGACCTCATCCTTTGGATTATGAAAGTAAACAAACTTCATAATGCCATTCCACATATGGTAGCTCATTATCCCAATAAACTTGTGCAAATACAACTAGATGGGTCATAGTTGCCATCCTAAGCTAACAACCAACCTTTATTAAGCCCATCATAGATAATCCTATAATTATCCAACCAATGACCATTATTCATTCATTGCTAACCATTCCCCACTTTATAAAACCCATACCAATCTTTGAGCCACAATGGAGATAATCAGTACCTCTCTAACCAAGCCAATCCTTTGAAGACCAAGATGTGTTCAAAACTGGTATTTTACAACTACTTGTAAACTAAGTCCAAGAGAACCAACCAATCCATGATGTTTTTATTGATACACCCATTTGTGATGAGTTAACCTATGATGAATCACCTTTTTATACTATCCTTATTGTCGAGGAGTCTCATTCTGACAAGCCAATCTTTATTGAGTCACTTCTTAATGATAACAACTACCTTTGGGAAAATCATTATCTCAACCATTGTCCCATTTTTAAAGAGTCTCACTTTGACAAGCTAGTCTCTAAGGATTTGTCTCTTCACCTTTTCTCCCTTGTTAAATAATCTCACTTTGACAAACTAGTCTCTATGGAGCCCATTATGCCATCATGGGCCATTACTTGTCCAATACCAAACATTCAACAAAACATCATTGTAGCAACATCCACACCAAATGAAGGATCAACATTGAAGTTAGGTTTTATTCTTGAACCACCATTAGATTTAGAATAAAAAGTAGAATAAATGTCAATATCAACAACATATTTAGAATCCCTTGAGTTGTAATCAGCTTCAAAATCTAAATACATTCATGGTTTTTACAACATTGGTTACACATGCCTTACAGATAAATTTGAATATATTTGTGATCCTTTCACCATTCTTGAGGATGATTGATTTAGCATTGACATAAGTTATCCTAGTATATTTTATAAGGATTTTGCTACCTCTTTCCATTCCATTACTATTCCACATGCCATTAACACCAACCAACATAGCCATTATATTAACATTCTTGTGAGGTGTGGAGCCTGATTGTCTTCTAGGATTAGAGGTTAAAAATATGATGTTATTTTTGTTGGGGATCCCATTATTTGTATCTATGATGGTGTTGGGGGTTGTAAGGGTGGGTTAACCCATTTGTAGGGTCCAGGGGGCTATCCCCCTAGTGGGGGGACTAGGGACTGTACACCCTAGTGGGAGTTTGAGGGCAATGCTCCCGAAGTGAAAATTTTATTAAAATTGCCTTATAAACTTGTAATTTCATAGTCCAACTAGACCATTGATTAAAGGTTTCTAGATCTGATGGTAGAGGTTATGTTTAGGTGTTTTTCACCCTAAAATGTATTATTACATGGTTGAGATGAAAGAGAGAAAAAGAATGCACAAAGAGAGGAGGTAGAGAAAGTAGAGAGGTGTAATAGGTTTTGTTACAGGATTTGTTTCTCCCTTGTATTTTTGGATATAATATACTAGACATTTTTGGTGGATGTATCCCATCTTGGGTGAACCACATTAAATTTGGTGTCTTTTATTTTATCCTTGTTTATGATTATTTTCTATATGTTTGATTAATTTGTTTCATAGTTTCTCTTGTATGCGATTTGGGGAGAAATCTGTGTTATATTTTATCCTAACAAGTGGTATCAGAGCAAAGGTTTTGTTTGCATAATTTTAAATCACAAGAAGAAAAGGTTTTGAATTCAAGTGGGAGCTATGGTGGATGAAAATAAATCTAAAGTGGAGAAATTGAATGGATAAAACTTTGGATTGTGAAAGATGCAGATGGAGGATTACCTTTACTAAAAGGACCTATATTTACCATTAGGAGGGCAAGCCAAGAAGCCATCAATAATGTTAGATGAAGCTTGGTAACTATTGGATCAAAAATCCCTTAGAACCATACAGTTATGTCTTGCATCTTCTGTAGCATCCAACATATAATAAGAAAAGACAACAAAAGGTCTTATGAGTGCATTAGGCAAGTTATATGAAAAATCCTCTACCTCAAACAAAATATTTTTAATGAAAAAATTATTTAATATGAAAATGTCTGAAAATGGTTTAGTACCAAATCATTTAAATGAGTTTAACATGGTTACTAGTCAGTTACATTCTATAAACATTGACTTTGATGATGAAGTTAGGGCTCTTCTTATTATTTGTTCCTTACATGAAAGCCGGAATAACTTGGTAATGGAAGTAAGCAAATATATGTCTAAAAATGCAAAACTAAAGTTTGAAGATGTGGTGGGTGTTATCCTAAGTGAGGAAATGTGAAGAAAAAGCATAGGTGAAACGTCCATATCTAGAAATGGATTAATAGTGGAGAATAGAAGAAGGAATAAGAATAGAGGAAGAGGAAATCATGGAAAATAAAAAGGGGGTGCAATATTTAAATCAAGAGTAAAGATGGAAAGTTGGATATGTGACAAGCCAGGAAAAATAAAGAAAGAGTGTTGGTTTTGAAAGGATAAATCGAGTAAGGACCAATAGGAAGGTAATAGAGAAGAAAATTTTGTAGGTGATGTATTACAAGATGCTATTATACATTCTGTGGATAATATTACTGAATCTTGGGTTTTAGATTCAGGTGCATCTTTTCATGCTACCCCTCATAGACATTATTTTATGAATTACATTAAACGTAATTATGTGAATGTTTACCTTGGTGATGATGAAACCTATAGTGTTATTAGAAAAGGAAGTGTTCAGGTTAAATTATAGAATGGAAACACTTGAATGCTGAAGGATGTCAGGAACGTTCTGATCTTGAGGAGAAATTTGATCTTTGTAGGGTAGTTGGGTAGTGAGGGTTGTATGGTCACATTTATAGCTGAATCATGAAAGGTCAAAAAGGGTTCCTTAGTGGTTGTAAAAGGTAAGAAAGTAGGCACTTTATATTTGTCTACAGATATGTTAATTCAACTTGTGTTGTAGCTATTATAGGTAAATATGTAGCTTTATGACATTATAGACTTGGCCATATAAGTGAAAAGGGAATGAAGACCCTACATGCAAAAGATAAGCTACTAGGTCTGAAAGAGTTAGATTTGGACTTTTGTAGGCACTGTGTATATGGGAAATAAAAATGTGTGAGGTTTCTCAAGTTTGGACTAGTTAGGAAGGAGTAGAAGTTAGAGCTTGTGCATACAGATGTATGGGGACCAGCTCTGGTATCTTCACTTGGTGATTCAAATTATTACATTACCTTTATTGATGATGCAACTAAGAAGGGTTGGGTATACTGTATAAAAAGTAAGTTTGATGTTTTTGATATATTCAATAAATTGAAAGCTTTAGTTGAAAATGAAATAGGTTTAAAACTAAAATGTCTCAGATCAGATAATGGAGGTGAGTATTGTAGTAATGTTTTTAACAATTACTATTCAAAAAGTGGAATTCATAGATAGAAAATAGTTTCAAGAACACCACAATAGAATAGTATGTCAGAAATAATGAACATGACTATTATGGAGCATTTTATATGCATGAGTTTACATGCAAGTTTGCCTTTATAGTTTTTGGAAGATTATATAACTATTGTAGTTTTTATGATAAATAGAGGACCTTCGAGTGCTTTGGATGGTGGAATACCAAAGGAGGTATGGACTAGAAAGAAGGTAGATTATTCTTTTCTAAGAGTTTTTGGTTGTGAGGCATTTTTTTATATTGACAAAAATCATAGGCATAAGTTAGAAGCTAAGTCTTAGAAATGCACATTTATTAGTTATAGAACTAATGATTATGGATTCTGGTTGTGGAATATGGAAGATAAGAAAATAATCAGGAGTAGAGATGTTGTGTTCCATGAAAAAGTCATGTACAGGGACTAGTTGCAAGAAAAGAAGTAATAAGAATCTAAAAGGGAATATACAATATTGTAAGACATTATAAAAAAACATGTCCCAAAAGTTCTTGATCAAAATGTGCAACAAGAATTGGTACCTCAAACCCCTGTTAGAAGATCTACAAGAGTAAATAGACCACCTGATCATTTTTCTCCTTCTTTAAATTATTTATTACTTACTAATGGTGGTGAGCTAGAAAGCTATGAAGAAGTATTGTAGATTGATGCCAAGGATAAGTGGGAGCAAACTATAGATGATGAATATGATGCTCTAATGGAAACCAAACATGGGATTTGGTTGAGCTTCTCAAAGGAAATGAGGCATTGCAAAATAAGTGGGTATAAAAGACAGAGGAAAATGAAGGCAAAAAGAAATTCAAGGCTAGAATGGTGGTTAAAGGTTTCACACAAAATAAAGGTATAGACTTTGATTAAATATTTTCTCCAATAGTTAAAATGACTTCTATTAGAGTTGTTTTAAGTTTGGTAGTAATAGAAGATTTGTACCTTGAGTAATTAGATGTGAAGACTGCATTCTTTCATGGTGAATTGGAGGAGGAAATATATATGGAGTAGCCATAAGGATATGAAGTCAAAGGTAAGGAGAAAATGGTGTGCAGTTTAAAGAAGATTTTTTATGGCTTAAAAGAAGTTCCAAGATAGTGGTATTTAAAATTTGATAGTTTTATGACAAAATAGGGTTATTGTAGATGTCATTCACACCATTTTGTATATTTTAAAAGTTTTGAAAATAGCAGCTACATTATTTTGATTTTATATGTAGATGATATGCTTTTAGTTGGTTCCAACATGCACACTATTAATGTACTCAAGAAATAGTTAAGTGATTACTTTTTTATGAAGGATCTAGGTGTAGCTAAATAGATCCTTGGTACGAGGATAACTAGAGATAGAAAGAATAGGAAGATAGAATTATCATAGGTAAAGTACATTAGAAAAGTGTTGGAAAGATTTAATATGTGGGATGCAAAATCAGTTGGGACACCTTTGGCTACACACTTTAAATTAACAAAAGAATAATGTCCTAAAACACAAGAAGCAATGAACCTGATGTCTAAAATTCCATACTCATCAGTAGTTAGTAATTTAATGTATGCAATGGTTTATACAAGACCAAGCATTGGACATGCAGTAGGAGTGGTGAGTAGGTTCATGAGTGATCCAGGAAAGGAACATTAGATGGTAGTAAAATGGATCCTTCATTACTTAAGAGGAACCATAGATATAGTGTTAAGCTATGGTGGATCAGATGTGACATTACAGGGATATGTTGACTTAGATATGGTAGGTGACTTGTATGGTAGAAGAATCACTATAGGGTATGTGTTTATAGTAGGTGGTACAGTAGTTAGTTTGGTATCACAGTTACATAAGGTTGTGGCACTTCCAACCATAGAGGCTAACTATGTTGCTACTACAAAAGCAAACAAATAAATAGTTTGGTTACAGAGGTTGATAGAAGAATTGGGACATAGTTAAGAAATATGTACTCTATATAGTGATAGTTAGAGTGCAATCCATCTAGATAAAAACTTAGCTTTTCAATCCATAACAAAACATATTTAGTTGTGTTATCATTTTATTTATTCAGTGATAGAGGAAGATAAACTAAAATTAGAGAAGATACATACCAATAAAATCCTATGGATATGATGACCAAGGTAGTTACAAGAGAGAAGTTGAAGATTTATTCAGCTTCAATTGGTCTTCATGGATGATAGTTAAATAAATGACCTTGTCTAGGTCTAAATAGTATAGTGGATGGAGTAGCAGTGGAGTTGATGTAATTAGTCTCCAAGTGGGAGATTGTTAGGTGTTCACCTTGATTGTCTTCCAAGATCAAAGGTTAAAAATTTGATGTTATTTTAGTCAGGTTTTAGATCCCATTCTTTATATCCATGATGGCGTGAGGTGTTAAAATGGGGGGTTTTCCCCCCTTGCGGGGTTTGGGGGGGCTATCCTCCTAGTGGGGGTTCTAGGGGCCATGTACCCCAGTGGGGGTTTAAGGGTAATGCCCTTGAAGAATTTTTTTTATTAAAATTACCTTGAAAAATTGTAATTTTGTAGTCAATAAGGGCCATTGATTAAAGGTTTCTAGATCTAATGGTAGAGGTTATGTTTAGGTGTTTTTCACCCTTAAATGTATTATTACATGGTTGAGATGAAAGATAAAAAATATTTCACACAGAGGGAGGTAGAGAAGGTAGAGAGGTGTAATAGGTTTTGTTTTAGGATTTGTTTCTCCCTTGTATTGCTGGAAATAATATACTGGATAAGTTTGGTGGATGTATCCCATCTTGGGTGAACCATGTTAAATCTAGTTTCCTATTTAGTGCATGCTTATGATTATTTTATATATGTTTGATTGATTTGTTTCATATTTTCTCCTATATGAAATTTGGGGATAAATATGTGTTCTATTTTTTCCTAACAATTCCACCTCCCACAAGTGTCGCAAGGGACTGACAAAATCACACCTTTTTGAAATGCATCCATAGTGACATATGAGTTGTACAATACTAGGGATACCAAGACTACATTCATGCAGAAGAAGAAAAATCTGCAAGCGAAAACATTTTAGAGACACTAGGGGAAAATCAAAGTCAAAACTCAACATCTTCTAGTGAAACCTTTTTAGAGATACTATAAGACAATCAATGTCAAAAGTCAACATTCCTTAGTGAAACCTTTCTAGAGGTGCTATGGGACAATCAAGATAACTTAATTGGTGAAAACCTCTTTGAGGTGCCAATAGCTGAGCACAACAGTTCTTCACTATTTGATGAAGACATTATCAAAGATGACATCAATATAATTTCCACTCTACAACATAGCTAGATGGTATCTACTCTCAGTCCCAAACAACAAAAACATCTAGTGGTCCTATAGATAACATATGCAAAAGTATTCAACCCTACCAAAACAAAAATTATGTTGAATTAAGAATCAATAAAATTGTGTGTCCCTAAAAACCCCAATCTTCATTTGTTTCCCAACCATTATACACTCCATTATCATCTACCTTTACAATTCCACATAAGACCTATCATCCACTATTTATCCCTATTTGCCATCCCTGGCCTCACTTTGCTTTATAAAGGTTACAAAGACATCTTGTCTTGACATTTTAAGGAAATAGACTCAACTACCAATGCAGATCATAACAACATTCTTGGAGTCCATAACTACAACATGTTTTTGATTTAATAGCTATTTATAAGAGGTGTGGGCTAGCAATTTACATGATTAATTATTATAGTTGTACCATATGCTGATTAGGATGTACATCTCCACATAAACATGAATAATAAATTCATATGCCATAACTATTTACCTTGTCATTGACATTTTCCATTTACGTTGCCTTTTTAATCTTCCACTTACCTTACCATTTCCATTTTCCATTTACCTTACCATTGTAATTTTCCATTCCTCTTGTCATTGTTTCGTACCCTACCATTTACCTTAACTTATCACTTGGGGAAACCATATTACCATTATATCCAATTTTCATCACCATCCTTGAAAAATGTCATACCCTATACCATTTCACCATACCTTTACTATTGACCAAAGCCTATTTTTAGTTGAACTATCTAACCCATTTTGATCTTGGTTCTTCCTGCACCTTCTGCGAGGGGATTTTGATATTGTTTCATTAGTTTTAGAATATTATGTTTAAATGATAGTCTATAAAAGTAGTGTCATAATGGATCTAACAAGTTATATTTAATTTACATTTGACTATTGCCATTGATTATAACCACCTATGGTAAAATAAATATCCCACCTTGTGTTACTAAATATAACCACCTATGGAAAAATTAGTAGAATAGACCTATGCCATTGTTTCCTAATTGTTCCATTGATGTGTTTATGGAATTAAGGATGTCATTTATGTCAAAGGTAGCTGAATGTCATTGATGTCCCATAGGTGATCATGTGAAGTTGCATGATAGTTTTCTTGATAGCTCAAGCATAGTTCAAGTAGATTCTTGAGTTCTACATAAGATCTTGATTCTATGTTGTGGTGTAATAGGATGATTAACCTATCGAAAAGGTGTGAAAAGAAGTGGTAGAGCATAGGAGAAGGTGTTTTGAACATATTAATAAGGTTATAATGTATCTAAATTGGTAGGAATACCTCCAAGAGGTATGGTACCTAGTAGACCTATGTGTTTAGGCTTGTTCTTAAGCATGAACATAGGTTGTAGAGGCATGATGTTGATATTGATATGTATGAGCTTGAAGTTGATAAAATCAGTGATAAATAATGTTATAGTATTTTTAACACTTTTTAAACATAATTATAATTCAAATAAGCCTTCAAAAGATATCCAAGGTCAGGTATTGAGGCTAAATCCTTGCATGAGAGACCTAATGTGATGGAACATGGCTAGTAGTATGTTGAGAAGACAAATATAAGACCTATGTGAATAAGGTTGAAAAGTTATGAGCCTATTATGATGTAATTTGACATGAATATTAGTTTTTTAATACAATTAAATATGTTTCTAAGTGTATTCAAAGTCCAAGTATGACTGGCAGTCCTAAGCCTAGTGTGCAAAGAGACCTAATGAGGCCCAAAGAGGAGTCATGTTGAGTTTTAAAGATTCTAAGAGATCATGTGATCATGATTTTAGGTTTTATATATTTATTAAATCATGTTTAATTATTTTAAGGTAATGAATAATAGGATAAATCGCAAAAACACGTTTGTAGGTCTCATGTGCATGCAAATTGAAGGTTTCCAAACTTGACAAGGAAGTTTAGATGCTCATTGACACATGTAAATTTTGCATTGTCTCTTGAGAATTTTTGCAGAGATGTAAAAGGTTAATAATAAGTATTTACAATCATTATTTTTTCATTTAAGGGGCAATGTTGTATGAATAATTGTTAAGGAGGTTAACTAGTCTAAAACCCTCTCAAAACCCTCCTAATGACATGATTGGAGAAAACTTGTTGGAAAGGTCCTAGAATGGATTTGAAAATATTTTTTGATGTTTTTATCATGTATATAACTCCTACATACATCTCCATGTGGTAGTGGTGTGTCAGATCAATGATTAAAAGATATAAAAACTACTTGTTTTTGAAGAATGTGATGCTACAAGTAGGGTTGACCAGGTCAATGCATACAATTTGTTGGAGGTTAAAGGCCAACACTCAGTATTGATGTCCATGTTTTTTTTTAAATTTATATCCTATTTTTAAATATTTTTGGTCACCCAAGATGACCTATCTCTAAAATGGCTTAGCAAACTATGTTAAGACAATGATATAGTGACCTAAGAGATTGGTTTGTAAGACTAATGATTGTCTCTATATTTTGATATATATAAATTTGGGAGTGATAAATAAAACTAAAATAAAATATTAAATATAATTATATGTCATGAAAATTTCATTTCAAGTAATGATGACAAAGCTCTTCATTACTATGTTTTGAAGGCTACATGCAGTTTGAGTAGTCACTTTGCAGAGGTAAATTTTAGGTGTTTTGCCAAGAGTTGAATAATAAAATGAGTTTGAAGATGTTAAGGAGGTATTAAATGTTAATTATAATTATTTTTTAATCTTTTATTGTCTCTATTCAATTTTTTTAGAGTCAATATTTCTTCATTGTACTTTGACTATGTTTGACCGTCTTGAGTAGTCATTTTGCAAGTTTTCGTTTGAGGCATGTTGGCATGTTTAGTGAAATAAAATGGATATGGTGATGAAAATTATGTCATTAGTTTTTTATACATGTTATATTTTCATATGGTAATGTTTAAAAGTTAACTACATTCTTCATTTTTGTAAGGCATATATTTTTGGGTGTGTGCAGAGCTAATGGTGATTAGGCCAAATAACTTGGTTCAAGGTGTGAAATAAAACAAATGGTGTAGTGGACACAATTATAGATTAGGAGGGGCCTATTAAATTTATATTTTAATTTTTTAAATCATTGGTAAAGTAAAAATGTGTCCTAAGAGGTTTGAGTGGAACGTGTGCCTTAGAGAAGGCCTAATTCCTTTAGGTCTTTATTAGGCCTAATAGGGTTTTGGTCCTTAAGGGGTGTATCAAACCTATGGATTTATTGTATCACTAATGTAACATGTTTTTTAACCTATTAAAATTATAATTCAATCATGTAAATTATCTCATCTGACCAAGATGGGTGAGACCAAGAGTTGAGTATAAAAATAAGGCCTAATTGGCCTATTTGAGTTAGTTAGATAAGAAATGATAGAAATGAAGGAGATAGACTTTAAAATATAATGAGAAGTTTATTGATGAAAATAAAAGGGAGAAGAGGAGAAACCATGTTTATCTAACATAGTTTTTCAAGTGGATTACTAGGTCAATGGACCTAATGAGCCTAGAACAGGCATGTTGAGCGAGTAAGCGTAGAAGGTTGGTTGAGTGAGATTGAAAGGTAAAGACTAAAAAAAAGGAGGCCATAATTATTTGAAGATTAAAAATAAGTGTTATAATATTATTAGATATAATAGGTGATGTCTTTGGTGCTAATTTACTTAGGGGTTTGGATCCTCCTTGTAATATAGTGCTTGTAAAATACTAGTTGAGTTGGTGCTTAACTAGGTAAGGGTTGGAGATCCTTGTGAAGTTGGTGCTTCAATAAAACTTGGATATTGACATAATATGACTATATTCCATGTGAATTGTTTAGTGTATTTTATCTCCAAATATGGTTTCCCACATATCTCTTGTGTTCTCTTATTATATGCTTGTGTAGTTGTTTGTTTATGCATTGATCTCTTATGTGAATGAATGCTTCATGAAATAATGAATGAAATTGAATAAATTTTGTAAATCAAATGATTCATCCCTTCCTCTTAGTAGATATTTACAAAAATTATTATCAGATCTAGGTCCTTTAGAGAATGGATAACAGCCTAAAAAAGATCATATGAGAGAAAGCATGGATAATATACAAGGAGGTTGCTTGATGTTGGTCTATTATGGATTCATGGTATTTAGTAGCATGTCAAAAAATTATAATGTTGATTCTGAGGGCATGGCATTCTCAAGAGAGATAAAAGATCAAGATGGTCATCAAATAAGGTATGTAAGTTTCTTCAAAACTTATAGCTTTCCATACAAGTAAAATGAGCATATAACTGTTGACAAGAAGAAGGAACAATAGTAGTCCCTAAGAAAGATATAGGATTAGGGGGAGCTATCAAGACAATTCATCAACCCATACAAAATATGAATGAGTTATAAAAACATTGTGGTATCCAAGTGTGGATAATAGAATATGATATAAAAAATACATAAACAAGAAGGTACAGGTATGTGAAACTATCATAGATAAGTAGAGTGTTTATTAGAAGCTTGAAGTATGTTGGTGAGATATATTTGAGGTATGTTTGAGCCTTAATATGGTATGAAAGTATGTACTTATTTGTATTTGTATGGTGGCTAAGTATATACGATTTGAGGTAACAAAATCCAATACAAGAGTTCATTGATCATGAGTCTAAAGAATGCACATGAGTCATAGATTGGTTTTCAAGACCAATACTATTAAAAGTAGAGATTGTTTGCTTAAAAGGATTTAAATAAGGTCGTAACTATGTATAGATAGAATACATGACATACATGGGTGACTTGTTTGAGTTGTGTAATGATTTTGGTCTATTGAGATCATTGATCTAAGTAAATGGAGGTATTCTTGATGTCATGTTATTCCTGTAGGAGAAATTTTCTTGATCAGTTTTGACCTCAGAAGTGATGAATGAGCTTAAGACTCATAGGACAGTGAGATAAGGGTTTTAAGTCTTCTAGTGTCTTCAAAACCTAAAATGTGTTATCATAATGCTATTCACTCTATTATGGATTATTGGACTCAGTGTGATTTTGTTAATTTATTTTCAATGTTTCCTTTAGATGATGATAGCTTGTAATGCATGCTTGAGCTCATGGTGAGGTCTAAGAAGCAAGAATCATAATTATTGATCAAGAGAGTTATAAATTGGTCTATATTCTCAATTCCATTGGAGGTAGATAAAGTTTCTCAAGAAGATACATGGTCTTATATTGATCAAAGAATGAAATGTCAAACTTGTTGGTGTCCTGAGAGTATTCATAGAAGTTATGAATATGGTCATGCCCTGTAGTATGACAAGAAGCTAGTAAGCTTGAAGAAGATATCTATGGTGATCATTGAAGCTGTATCATGGATTGAAATGGTATCTTGATGTCTTGATGACCTCATAAGGTCATGAGTAGATGTAGTGTCATGTTGAAAATGACATGAAGATGTTAATAGAGTTATGAAAATGACAAGTTCTGAGTGATCATATCAAGATATTAACTATAAGTATGTAGAGTTAATTCTATAAGTCTATTTGAAGAGTTTTTTAGAGGTTTCAATGTTTTTTATGCATCAAGATGACCTTAATATCATAAAGGAGTGAGTTAATAAAAGGATCCTTCCTAAAAAAATTAGAAGATAATTGCATATACACAAAATAAACTATAAAAACTAGTAATATTTTAATTCAAATAAATAGAAATGAATTACAATAGCTAAATTGCATAATTATTGGCCTCTTCGAAGGGGAAACCTCCTTTCAAAAAAATCAATTCAATATAATTCATGGATGCCTTCATTGAACCTTAACACTGACTTAAATACTAATTCTATTCTAATAACTATTTCATCTCATGCATTTGGGATAATACAAATGTGCTTCAAGGATGACTTACAAAGCATATGTGTCCAAAACAACTACTATGATAATAGAGTAGAACACAAGTTCCTAACATCCCCTCACTCTTGGAAAAATCTATCCTCAAAGCTTCAATTGTGGAAAGCATTGTTGAATCTGGAATAATGGTTCCCATGTGGGATCTTCAATTTGCAATCCATGCCACTGAATTAATACTTCTATGATAATGCTAGAGAAAAGTTGGTGGGTGCATTGAGCCAAGACTGCTTTAAGTTAGAGTAGGGATCCTTCATTATCAAGTTCTAGAAAGACTATTTATGATTGAATGTTGGTGCAAAGAACTTTCTTCAGACATGAGACATGAAATACTGGGTGAATGTGGGAGGAAGGTGGAAGCTCCAACTTCTAAGCAACAAAACCAATCTATTGAAGAACTTTATATGGCCTATAAAACTTAGGGGAAAGCTTGTGATACCCCTTTTGTTTCAAGGATGATTTTTTTTATGATTATAGGTGAAGAAAAACCATATCACCTGGTTGAAAGGTGTTCTCAGAGTGGTGTTGATTAGCCTACTGCTTCATGCAATTTTGTGCCAAATGAATATTGTCTCGTAGGATGTGGAGAATTTGATCATGATGGTGAAGAGTAGTGTTGACTACATGAATCAGTGAACTACAGGTGTATACAGGAGAAGTGGTGGGGGTGTTTGACCATAAACTATTTCATATGCTATCATTTTATTAGAGGTGTGGTAAGATGTATTGTACCACCATTCTACAAGAGAACCATTTAACCCACTAATGTGGTTTCTCTATGAAAAAATAGTGAAGATAGGTCTCTAGACATTTATTGATGATTTTGGTCTAGCCATCGGTCTATTAATAATAACCTACACTCATTTTTAATTATGTTCCTAGATGCTTGAAGAGTTCTTACCAAAAATGGCTAGTGAAAGTAGAATCTTGATTTGAGATAATAGAAGCAAGAACACCATGGAGTCAGAATATGTGATCAAGAAATGTTTGATCAATAGTGGCAGTAATAGAGAGATGGGCCAAAGTGCAAAAATGAGCATATTTAGAGAGGTGATCCACTATGACAAGATTTAATGATTTATCACTAGATTTTGAGATGCCTTCAATGAAATCCATGGAAATATTGGTCTAAATACATGTGGGAATGGGAAGTGGTTGAGTAGACCAGGTGGGGAAACTATTTTGCCTTTAGTACATTTTCAAATATCACATTTAGCAACAAATGTTTTGATATCCTTCTTGAGTCCATGCTAAAATAAATTACGATGAACTCACTCATATGTTTTTAGAAACCCTAAATGACAAGTAGAAGGGGAAACATACATCTCCTATAAAATTAGTTGTTTGAATTTGGAGCCTATTAGTAACAAAAGATGACCTTTATATTGTAATGTGTGCCCATCCCAAGTATAATGAGAGCTATCAGATAAATCATTAGATAGTTGAAGAATGATTTGTTAGATTGGGATATCATTATGCCACTCATTTTAAAGATCATGGAACTAGGTGGAAATGGGAAGAGAGACTACATAGAGGTGCACCAGATCTTTGAACTAGCGAGAGAGAGTATCAACCACCAAATTTTCCTTACCTTTTTTGTAGTTAATTTCATAATCATATCCCATGAGTTTAGAAACCCATTTTTGTTGCTTTAGAGAAGCTACCTTGTATTCTAGAAAATATTTAAGGATTTGATGGTTGGTTTTAATGTAGAAGTGTTAGCCAATCAAATAGGGACATCATTTGTGAACTACATGGAGAATAGCCATAATCTCTTTTTCATATGTGAAACATACCAAATTATGTCCAATTAGGTCCTTACTAGTGAAGGCAATGGGATGACCTTCCCACATAAGTATAGCACCAAGACTTCTTTTGTATGCATCACACTCAAGCACAAATGGCTTGGAGAAATTGGGCATAGCCAAGACTAGCATGGTGCATATGGCATGTTTAAGGTGGTCAAATGCTTAAGGAGATGTAGGTGACCATGAAAATACATCTTTCTTGATCATAACTATCAATAGATTTGTAATTATGCCATAATCCTTGAAATTTTTTTGATCATATCTTGTCAGACCAAGAAATCCATGTAAGCTTTTGAGGGTCTTTAGTTGGGGCCAATTTTTCATAGCAATAATTTTGGTGGGGTTGACATGCACACCATCATATGAAACAATATGTCCAAAATACTCCACCTCTATTTGCCCAAAATAAAACTTTGAATTATTGACAAAAAGGTGATTAGCAGTAAGAACTCCCAAGGCAGTGTTGAGGTAGTGGAGGTGATCCTCCAATGTAGGACTATAGATAAGAATGTCGTCAAAGAAGACCAAGATAAACTTCCACAAGAAGGGGAAAATACTTGGTTCATCAAACTTTAGAAGGTGGAGGGGGAATTAGTAAGCCCAAATGGCATGACAAGGAACTCATAATTGCTATCATGTGTGCGAAAGGCTATCTTAGATGTCAGTATCATGAAGGATGAATTTGGTGATACCCTAATTGTAGGTCCAATTTGGAGAAAAATTGTGCACCATGGAGTTCATCAAGAATTTCATCGATGACAGGGATGGGAAACTTATCCTTGATGGTTAGTTGGTTTAACTCTCAATAATCAATACAGAGATTTCAAGAACCATCCTTATTATGAACAAGTAATACTAGTGAAGAATACGGACTAGTGTTGGGCTGAATGATCCAAACCTATAGGAGATCATGGATGATCTTTTGGATCTTAGTCTTTTGATGAAATGGGTATCAGTATCGATCAGGAGGTACACTGCTAGGAAGTATCGGAATGTAATTGTCCTGAAGTTGGTGAGGTGGTGATCTAGCAGGTTCCTCAAATACTGAGGCATGTTTGACTAAAAGGTTGTGAAAATCGAGAGGTGGGTGAGAGTCAAGTGGTGAAGTACTATGCAGAGAAAAGAGTTGGGAAATGATGCCATGGGATCTCCATTTGATAGGTTTCTCCATATGGTGAGAGTTGAAAATGTTGGTGGAGCCTAGAAGAAGGTCTTATAGGGTGTATTTCTATCCATTCTCTGAGAACTACATCTAAAGCCCTGAAAGTCCTAAAGGATGGGTCCAAGGTTTTGTAACCACTGGGCACTGAGAACATCACATCCACCTAAGGATAAAGCAAACATGTTGGCCTAAAATTTATAGTCACCAACTGAAATATGAACATTATGACACTTGCCCTTATAGGGTATGTGCCTCCATTGGAAATCATGACCTTAAAACTATAACATGGGTGGATAAAACAATCTACTTGTTTGGCAAGCTGAGGGTCAATGAAGTTTTGAGTGCTACCTAAATTAATGAGTATTATGAGAGGGAAATTTTTAAAGTAACCCTTGACCTACATAGTTTGTGGGGTAGTGACTCCTACTAAGGCATGGAAAGAGATCTCTGGTTGGTCTTCTTGAGAAGTAGGCTCCACAATTGGTTAAGTATCTTATAGATCATCTATTGTATTTGGAACATCTTCCCAATCTTTAGTTTTTGGTGGATATTTCATATCTAATAGGTAGATTTTTTGCTCAATACATCAATATCCTTGAGTGAATTTATCATCATAGTTATAACATAATTCTTTTTCTCTATGGGCTTGCATCTCTGCTTTAGTAAAACACTTGATAGGAATGGTTCTAGTGATTGACATTGTTTGAGATCATTGTGGAGCTATATTTTTTATTAGAACAAAATTAAATTTGAATCGTGGCTAAGCTACAATCTTATCTTCTACCAATTTAGCCAACCCTAAGGATTCCATCATCATGTTGAGATGAAACATTTTAACCTGAGAGTGAATTGAATTTTTTAGTCCACTAACAAAGAAACTCATGAAGAATTCATCAGATAATCACTCTGTATGATTGGCTAGTTTTCCAAATTCATTTTGATATTCTCACATTATTCTTATTTGGAAAAGCTTATTGAGTACTCCAGTGAAGTCATCAAAAGTAGTAGGGCCAAACCATTGTAAAATGAGGGTGTAAAAATTGGTCCATATGGGTTCTCCATGAGCCTTGGCATACCAATGATATCATTAAAGGGCTTCAAGTTCCAAGTGAAAAGATGCAAGTGGAACCTTATTAACCTCAAAAATATTATGCAAACTAAAATATTGTTCACCTTGATACATCTATCCATTTGGATATGTACCATTGAATCAAGGAAAATTTAGCTTCATCCCATGATAATTATTGGAAGAAGAAAATGCAGTGTTATAAGATGACTTTGAATGTCAGTTATTATTTATGGTGGTATGTTGTAGACTGAGGCCAGGATTTTTTTCATCAAGATATTTGATGTGGGACTTGAGGGCAGTAATTTCATCCTCCATGTTTTTTTTTCTTGTTTAGGTTAATACCATGACTTGACTAACATATTTTTTTTGGAAATGGGTGGGAATTATAAATTTAAGACACGTTTAGTAAGGGAATTTTTTAATTTGGACAAAATCAGGAGGGGTAAAGGTACTTTTACTAATATTTTTACATAGGAGTATGATTAACGAAGATGAGGACAATTTTGGAAGGGAAAATGGAAAAAATAAAAAAATTATCGAGGAACAAAGAAGTAGGAAAGGAAGATGAACACTATGTAATTTCAAGGCAAACAAACAAAAGTTGAAGTTATGATAAAATCCAAAAAAAGGAAAAAATGGGATTTACGAGAATTCAAAGTGGAATGGGGATATGGGAACTCAAAGAAGGAAATGTGGAGAATGGAATTTCATGTGTCCTGGTAAATTTTGAGAAGAAAAGAGGCTAAAAATGGGGAGATATTGCAAAAAATGAAAATTTTCAACTGATTTCTAGTTTCTGGTTTTCTACTGTTCTACTAGAGTTTCTGATTTTTTGCTCTACTAGTGGTTTTATAAATCATTCTTTCTTTTTATCTATATAGTGGAAATGGACTCCAAGTTGAATGGTTGCCTAAATTTTTAGAAATATCTTTTGCCACCAATGTTGTCTGAGTGAGTATCACTCTCCAAAAAAAAAATTGCCACACAAATTTATCTCTTAGCAATAGCTCTTGGTTTTCCTCACAGATGGGAACTAGTCAATTGGGTAGGGGTCATTGACCATTTTATTGGTAGGTCCTCTCAATGGGCCAGCTACTTTAGGGTTCTTGTGGTACTCCTCACAATGATTTATAGGTCTTTCACCCAATCACTTCCCATAGTTATGTGGATAGGTTTTACCTTGATCCGAAATACAAGATAAAATCTAGAGTAGAACACAATCACAATGTGGTATAGCAGAAAATCATGATCTTTAATGATGACCTTTTGTGAAAGTGAAACTGTAGATTTGGACTATCACATGAAAGGTTTGGGAATGGATCTGTTATCACTTTTTGATCACTAGGGTTTAATTTTGGCAAGGTGAGAGCATACAATGGATAGTAGAAAAAAATTTCCCTGGAAAGTGCTCTGATACTAGATGAAAGGATCCTTCCTAAACAGATTAGAATATAATTACAAATACACAAAATAAACTATGAAAACCAACAATATTTAAATTCAAATAAACAAAAATGAATTACAATGGCTGAATTATAGAATCTTTCACCTCTTTGAGGGGGCAACCTCCTTTGAGCAAGCTCAATTCAATACAATTTGTGGATGCCTTCATAGGGCCTTAACATTGACTTACATACTAATTCTATTCTAACAACTATTTCATCTCATGCATGTGGGATAATACAAATGTGCTCTAGGGATGACTTACAAAGAATATGTGTCCAAAGCAACTACTATGTAAATAGAGTAGAACACGAGTTTCTAATAGTTAACATGATTTCTGTGTCCATATTTACATATCGTGGAAGAGTCATTGGTGTGATAAAATTCTATCACTATGTATGAGGTCTCATAGACCTATTTGACTATAGGTTTCCTTGAAGAAGATATGAAATGTTCTAAGCCATGATGGCTTGTGAAGCTTGAAGCACAGATTGTTGATGCATATGATGATGGACATGACCCTGAGTTCATGATTTTATTATTCATATATTGCTTTGGATATGAATGAGTTTTTTAAGGAAGATTATGCTTCATTTATTCAAAGATGATATTTTGTTAGAATTAGGTCTCCATGAGACCCATTGATAGCATGAGGGATAATGGAGTGTTCAAGAAGGTTACAAATATTCCAAGTGAATTCATGAAGTAAATTGAATAATTAAGTGTATTTAAGGTTGATTCTACATATTGAGTGTGATTTGACAAGAGCAAGAGCTCTCACAAGTATGAAGAAGACATATAAGCCTAAGTTTACAGACCACAAAAAACTAGTAATCATCAAGAAAAATGAAGCTTGATCTAAGGAGCCTATTTGAAGGTAATAAAATGAGTTTTGTATATGTTGTAAATAGTTTATTTTTATTTTGAAGTATACATGAAGTTTTGGGGATAACTCAAAATCGATTGAGAAGTATGCATAAACAAAGGGGGAGATAGCTTGCTAGTTTTGTAATTAGTCAGGTTCTAGGATTAGAGGAATACGTAGATTAAATTGTGAGAGTATATATTACCTTTGTCATTAATGTCAAAGTGGGAGAAATACTTGATGAGGAAGATCTATGTTGAGGAGATAACATAATGGTCTATCGTGTCAGAGTGTTTTCCATCAATGACAAAGGGGGAGATTGTTGAGGTATGTTCCATTGATGTGTTTATGGAATTAAGGTTGTCATTGTTGTCAAAGGTAGATGAAGGTCATTTATTTCCTATAGGTGATCATGTTAAGTTGCATGATAAGTATTATTGATGGCTCAATCATAGTTCAAGTAGATTATTGAATTCTGCATAAGATCTTGGTTCTATGTTATGGTCTAACAAGATGATGAACCTATTGAAAAGGTGTGTAAATAAGTGGTAAAGAATAAGATAACATGTTTTGAACATATTATTAAGGTGATAATTCATTTATAGTGGTAATAAGGTCTCAAAAAGGTATGGTATCTAGTAGACCTATGTGTTTAGACTTGTTCTTAAACATGAATATAGCTTGGAGAGGCATGATGTTGATATTGATATGTATGAGATTGAAGTTGATAAAATTAGAGATAAATCATGTTATAGGATGTTGGATACTTTTTAAACATGTGTGTAAGGAAAATAATCCCTCATAATATCTCCAAGTTCAAGTATCGAGGCTATGTCCTTGCATGCGAGACCTAATGTGATGAAACAAGGCTAGTAGTATGTTGAGAAGACAAGTATAAGACCTATGTAAACAAGGTTGACAACTTATGAGCCTGGTATGATGTAATTTTACATAAATATTAGTTTTTTAAAATAATTAAATATGTTTCTAAGTGTATTCAAAGTCCAAGTATGAATGGCAGTCCTGAGCCTAGTGTACAAAGAGACCTAGTGAGGTCCAAAGAGGTGTCAAGTTGAGTTTTAAAGATGCATAGAGATCATGTGAGATTTTTTTGATGTTTTATATGTTTATTAAAGCATATTTACCAATTTTAAGGTCATTTATTATAGGATAAATCTAAAAAACATGTTTGTAAGTCTCATGTGCATGTAAATTGAAGGATTCCAAGCCTACGAAGGAACTTTAGATGCTTATTGACATGTGAAAAGTTTTCATGGTGTCCTAAACCTTTTAGGAGATATGAAAAATGGTAATAAAAATTATTTACAAGCATTACTTTTGAATTTAAGGGGCAAAGTTGTATGAACAATTGTTAAAGAGGTTAACTAGTCTAAAACCCTCTCAAAACCCTCCTAGTGACTTGATTGGATAAAAATTATTGGAAAGGGACCATAATGGATTGAAAAATATTGTTTTATGTTTGGATATTGTATAGGAATCATCCATAAATCTCTATGTGTTATTGGTTTGTCAAGGCAGTGAGCAAAAGCTATATAAAACTTTTTATTTCTAAAGAATTTGATGCTACATGAAGGGTTCCATGTCAATGCATACAAGTTTTTGGAGGTTAAAGGAAAAGACTCATTATTAATTTACATGGTGTTTTATTGGATATTTATATCATTTGTGTCAATAAATTTGGTCACCCAATATGACCTATCACTAAAATGGCTTAGCACACTATATTAACATAGTGATATAGTGACTTGAGAGATTGGTCTATAGGACCAATGATTGCATCTATGGTTTGATATATAATTTTGGTAATGATATATAAGACTCATAAAATATTAATTGGAATTATATTTCATGAAATTTTCCTTTTAGGAACTGATGACAACATTCTTCATGACTGTGTTTTGAAGGCTACAGACAGTTTGAGTAGTGACTTTACAAAGGTGAGTTTGGGCTATTTTACCAAGAGTTGAAGAATCAAATGAGTTTTAATATGTTAAGGATATATTAAAGGTTCATTATAATTACTTGGTAATCTTGGTTTGTCCTTATTCAAGTTTTTGATAGTCAAGAGTTTTTTACTGTACTTTGACTGTGTTTGACCATTTTGAGTAGTCCTTTTGCAAGAGTTGGTTTGAGGCCTGTTAGCCTATTTAGTGAATTAAAATGGATATGGTGATGAAAATGAGGTCATGAATGTACTATAAATGTTATTTTTTCATATTTTCATGATGTGAAGTAAACTTTATGCTTTAGTTTTTTAAGGCAAATTTTGTGGGTGTGTGAAGGGCTAATGGGGAGTAGGCCAAATATCTTGGTTCAAGGTGTGAAATGAATAAAATGGTGTTTTGAGCCCAAGGAGATATTATGAGGGGACTATTAAAGTTATATAATAATTTTTAAAACTTTTTTTAAATGTAAAATGTGGTCCAAGAGGTTTGAGTATAATGTGTGCCTTAGAGAAGGCCTAATTCCTTTAGGTCTCTATTAGGCCTAATAGGGCTTTGGTCCTTAAGTGTCATGAATGACCTATGGAGTGGTTGTATCACTAATTTAATGTGTTTTTAAACATATTCCAAGTATAATTAAATAATTTAAATTATATTTTCTGACCAAGATGGGCAAGACCAAGAGTTGAGTATAAAAACAAGGCCTAATTGGCCTACTTGAGCTAGTTAGATAAGAAAGGATAGAAGTGAAGGAGAAAGCATTTGAAAGAGAATAAATAGGTCATTGAGGACCATAAAATGGATAAGATGAGAATAAATTTTTATCTAACATAGTTTTTAAATGTGGATGACCAGGTCAATGGACCTAATGAACATAGAAGAGGTATGTTGAATGAGTAAGCCTAGAAGACTGGTTGAGTGAGATTGAAAGGTAAAGTGTGAAAAAAAAGAGGTCATAATTATTTGAATATTATAAAAATGTGTTTTAAGATGATCAAATATAATATTGACTTGGTTGGTGCTAAGTTAACTAGGGGGTTGGAGCCTCCTTATAAGATAGAGCTTGTAGAAGACTAGTTGAGTGGCTGCTTAACTAGGTAGGGGTTGGAGCTCCTTATGAAGTTAGTGCCTCAATAAAACTTGGATCTTTAAATTATATGATTTTATTTCATGTGCATGGATTAGTGGTTTTTATTCCCCAATATAGTTTCCCACATATCTCTTTTGTTCTCTTATGATATACTTGTGTAGTTATTTGTTTATGCATTGATCTCTGTGTGAATGAATGCTTCATGAAACGATGAGTGAAATTAAATAAACTTTGTCAAATAAATGATTCACCCTATACCCCTCTCTTATTAGCTACTTTCAACATACTATTATCATTTGCATTTCCATTTTCCTAAATATATGAACTTGTTGTTACCTGGTTGGATCGCATCGCCTTTTGTGTGGGTTGAGCTACTATAACTTGAGGTCTTAATGGGACTATGTAGATTGTGAGAAATTCACATTGAGGTCAGCTCAATCACCATTTTCTATAAAATATTTAAATTTTTTGATAAACCTAATCCAACACTCTCACCATTTTGTGATTGGTATCTTTTCAATCTTTGACAAGTTAAGATACCCCAAAAATTCCAAAAACATTTGTCTTATTTAACCTAGTCAATCATCCTCGATCTACCCTACTGGGGTAAATCCATTTCTAGTTCTATTCCATTACACTACCATTAGGGGTGTGACATTCACTTTTCATGTATCCTTGCTTGGGGGCACCACTTTTTTATCATTCCATTGAGCCTTCACACATAGGTAATGACTTGGTTGTTGATAAGATGCTTTTTGTTGATTTTAATTTCAAGATTTCTATGTGTTTATTTGATAAGATGTTTTTTTGTTTGTATGCCTATTTATTTTCTTTCATTTTTGTGCCTTGACTCATTCTATATGTGTTAATTGGGTGATTCCTTATGCATTATTATTGAGTCTATCCATATTCATATATCAACATTGTCATCATGGTTTTTATTAATGGTGCATTATTTTCAATTGTTTATTAGATTGGGAGTCAATTTTTATACACAGTTTGTTTATTTTTCATGGTTTTTTATACCATGATGCATATATCACATACTACCATAAAAATCAACTTGGGAAATATTACAAGCAATGGATCCACAAAAACTTCTCCTTGGTAACCTTGGCAAATATTCCCACCCATATTGATCAAATCAACCCATTAACCATTTTGGTTGTATTAATGCTAATAACTATGATCATCTCTACATTAGAAGGTACAATTGAGTCATTCACATTGATCAATTATTATTGTTCTAATCATCTCTTTCATCACTTTGTGCATCTTCATATGTAAGGTTTTTTTTGTATTTTTAGTCATTAGACCATCGCACTACGTTTGAGCCCATTCATATTTAATTTGTGTAACATATTATATCCTTGAGTTATGATTGATAATATACCCTACTGGGGTACAATCAAACATCTTTATTCAATCAGGATCATCTTAATAATTATAACTGCTTGTGGTCAAATCTTTTTTTTGACTCATCTACCCTACTAGGGTATATGCCTATGCCATGGGTAGATGCATGTGGCACTGATTATAATTACCTTTGGGAAAATTAGTGTCTCAACCTTTGTTATTGATTCTAACCACCTTTGGGAAAATTAATACTTTTTAAATCAATGCATGCAAGCATTATCTTGATTGGATTAATCTCACCCATGGGTTAATTTTTGTCTTCTTCTTACTTCTTTTTGATGGATTGTCCATCAATCAATGTGACAACCACTCCCTCGAGGGTAATCATTATAGAAATCCCAAACATTATTTTGAGCTTCTTGTTTAATCATTATCTTATTTATTAATGACTTGTTTCATTCTTTGAAAAGATGTTACTGTGCCTATAGCTGTAAACATCTTCCCAAATAGGGAAAAACTATAGACACCTAAAACTGGCCATAATTGGCTCATGATTAGACTTCATATTGATTCCTACCAACCATTAAAATTTAAGCTTAATAATCACTAAACATCACAAATTTTCTTGTGCATCATTCATCAAATCTCATAATCATGTTAAGACATACCTAATTGGGGTATCCTATTGTATGCAATAATATCCTCTCACGGATTCATCTCTAATCACCTTGGAGTATCACAACTGTTAGTTTAGCCTATGGACCTATTAAGTGGGGAACTTGTGCACTTAAATCAAATATTGAAAGAGTTAAAAGGATAATCTAAATAAATTAACAAACTAAAAAATACTAAATACCTAGTTGAATTATCCATTTGTAATTAGTAAATATCTAAAAAAGGAGATTCAAAATATCCTAGCCTTTCATCATTGCCTTTATGAGTTGTCATGCTCTTTGAAAATATCCTAAAATATCTAATTTTGAGAGCCATGGCTAGTAATTAAAAATCACTATTACTTGATAACTATTAACTATATTGGAGTTAGTTTTAACTCACTTAGGTTTAGCTTGAACCCATTATAAGCCTAAACTCAACCTTGACTCTCCTTGGGTGAGACTTAATTCCTAAGGCTATAAATACAAGGCCATACCTCTTCATTTCAAGGCTTGGATATTGTAGAGTTATTTATTCCATGAGACTCATACCAATAATGTAATAATGCCAAAATATTAAGCCAAGCCACACCAAAGCCATGGTTATAATGAGAAGAGGAGACAAGAAAGATTAAATTACAAAGACTTCTTGATGCACAAGCCAATCAAGCCACTCAACAAAGCCATTTGGAGATCGCAAGGAAGGTAAAGGAGATATTGTCCTTTATGTTTTTGTTGTGATTTCATTAATCTTTTGTCACTAAACTCTCCCTAGTATCTAGGCTAGTAATGTAAGTGTTAGTGTGCTTATTTGAGTTTTATTTGCTTGAAATACCATTATACTAACCTCCCTTCTTGGATTCCTATGATCATAGTTGTAGTTGATCGGATGCATCCCTTAAGAGAATCTCAACATCCTTGAGTGTACAAACCAAGACAACTTCCATCTTGTATTATAAGAGAAATGTGAGGGATAGAGATAAGGTGTTAGCTTCCACACTTGTATAGATGAGTCCTATAAACAACCCTAGGATGAATCTCTCTAAGTTGATGTGAGTGATACAACCGATTATGTTTGTGTTTCCTGTAGGTGTCTCATGAAAGACCTAAAAAAGATAAAAATTGGTTGTTAAGCCTTTTTCTCTAGCTTCAAATGTTTTATGAAGGTTGATTAAGGTAGTATAATCACAATAATACACATCATAAAGGTATTTCAAACTTTTTTTTTTATTGCATAGGGTTAGATCAAGTATGAAGGCTAAATTATGCCTACAAAACAAGACTCAGAATATTAGGTCTATAGACCATAATTAAGGCCTAGATAAGATTATTTTCTTATTTTTCTTGAATGGACAAATAAAAAGTGAAAACCTATTTTCTTATGGTAAATAACATTAATATGGATTGTTTTTGTATTTTCTTTTTTCAAGAAGATAATCTTCTCTACTCATGACACCAACCACGTGAAGGTGGAAGTTCATATGGTGCCACTAATCTACATTAAAAAATTTAGTAAAAACATTAAATAAAAATAAACACACAATGATAAATAATTGTAAATTAAAATACATTAAATCAAATCAATTAAAACTAACGTACCTTCAAGATTAGATTTATTTGCAAGTGTTTCAAGAATCACTTCATGGTCAGATTTGTGCACTTTCCACAAACTTCTATTATTTTTGGATTTTCATGACATTTGATCGTTTGAATATTTATAGCGATAACCAGATTTGAATAATGAACCACCACTCTATTGTTTCAAAATTTTCAAATAGAAATTGTTTTATTTTTTTGTGATAGTACCTACGAATCCAAGTTCTTGTAACCACTACAGATCCTGTGGGATAAATTAGCTCTTCTCCATCTATGACATTTGTGGTTTTTTGTTTTACCTCTATACAATGACACAAGTAGTAGTTTGTTCCCTCATCATTGTCCTCAAGTGAAATGATTACAAAATCATGCCTTGTATTTAAAGTATAATCAAATTGTAAGAACATATAATAAAAAATAAAGATATCACTAATACAACTAAGGCTATACATTTAAATTAGGAATAAAATGTACCTGGTTGCACAAGATCTGAGATGTGGTCAAATTCAATTGATGATGCCATTTAATGAACCATTAATTATTGGATTTAATGACTAATTTTTATAGGTGACATGGGTCTATAATACCATTTGTCAACCCATTATTTTGACTCACATTCATTCAAATTAAATTCCATACATTCAGAACAAAAACATGCCATATCCCTAGTATAAATTGTCCATGAACTTGAACTTGAACTTTAAATGGAGTGAAAAAGACTCTATCTACCTCCTGTATTACAATATTCATACATTTCTTTATGTTTTTACTTGATTAACCAAAATAATGTTTGCACATGAGAATATTTATCCAATCTATGACAAAAGTTTTCATTACACCAAGTGACAATACTTGTAGCATTGATCAAATTACCGCCATCTTTGTGATTTCCCTGCTCCTTTTTAAGTGATCTTTTTACACATACACCTACACCACCATGTTCCCTTTTTCCATGCCCAACCTTAAAGAAGCTCCAAAAATGTTTAACATCATGCTTCTTATGCATTCTATTTAACTAGTAAAACATTCGAGAATTATTAAACTACACTGCATAATTGCATAACCATATGTAGTATGTATTGCACATGATTTATCTTGCATTCATATTTATATGAAATATCTCAAAATAGCCTTGGACAAAATCTAGAGAATGTAACATGTCATCACTCATATAAAAGTGGTACTACCTCAAAATCTTTTTGTTGTCATTTGTGCTATCATGTGCATGTCTAAATCTAATATGAATAAAAATTCCAACTTGAGTTGAATTATAGCATTGGGATTGAACCTCATTCTATGGTTATAGTGTGTAATTGTCAAAAAAGTCCACAACCAAAAAAATGGTGCCAATTGGTAAGTTTTCCTTGCATAGATTGAATTGATTATCTAACCATTTTGATTTATGTGTGTGTCTTGCATATTCATAGGTAAAATTCTTCTTGAATTCAAACATGAAATCAAATATAGAAACTTTACTCATAACCAGCTCACGTCTTGAATCTTTTCCATATTTTAACACATATTTTAAAGTTTTTCACTTCTTATAATCAACCAGTTGTTTTCAAAATTCATGTGAAATTTCTTCATGTATATAACTCTTCAAATTTGATAAACCACCATAACTATTACATGTGCCATCTAAACATTATTTGGAAAAAAAATCGTCCCTCAAGTCTTTGACATAAAATACTTTGAATTAATTCTCTTCATTTCTTCGATGGAAAAGACACCATACACTATTTTAGAATCTCATAAAAATGTAAAGCATAATGTATATGAAAAAAACATCAATATGCATAACAAATTCAAAATGTACCCTAAAACAACATATGATGTATGCTTGGTTGGTTTTAACATTAAAAAGCTTGCACATCTCCAATGACCTTTGGCTAATTATCAATTACCCATTAATTTTTTTATAAAATTTAGTTTGGGTCATGTCTAAGAAATGTTTTGCATGTGGCTCACAATTTTTTGAGCCTTTCATTCTTTGAACATCTTTTACATTAGATGAGACCCTTGTGTTTGCCTGTCAAAAATTTTCAATCAAATGTCTTGTTCTCAACTAATAACTTGTTGTCGGGGATCAGTCAACAAAATTGATTACTATATGAAAGCAATTAAATGCGAAATTAAGCCAAATAGATAAGTAACTAGAATCAGAAATAGCAAAGAACAAGAGATACAAGAAACCACACTGAAAACTTGTATTCAACTCTTTACAGAAGGAATTACAATTGAAAAAACTTCTTTTCTTCCACACCTCTCTCAGATGTACAGATCTCTTCTTAGATCTCTTTCCCTCAAGAGTCCTCTCTCTCAATTACAATCAACTCCAACAACCTGGATTGATTCACCTATACAATCTGCATTCTACTTCTATAGTAGTGTCTCCTAAGCTATGAAGATCTATCCCTAATATATAACTTTAGAGATTCATGAGCATGCACTTACAGCCATTAGATGCACCTCCTAATCAAAGGCTCTAATCAGTTCTACTCAAATTAGAAACGCAGACTTACAACCAACACTTGATCTTTACATGCAAACATTCTGTTTTCGCATGAAAATAGATCCCGAACACACACAGGTGACCGACGTCGGTCCCTGCCAATCTACCTGTGACCAATGTCAGTTGACCTACTATCGATGCCGACAGCTTCTGGTCTGCTTCTAATCATCGATGGTGACTATTGATTTCTAGTAACTTCTGTACTCGCTCATGGGTGAAGCTTTTAGCTCCATACCTTAACAATCTCCCACTTGGAGATAAATAGTTGCACCAGTACCTGTACAACAACATCTTCTAGCTCCTCCATCTTCAACTCAATCATGAAGACCAACAAAAGTTGAATGAAGATTCAAATTCTCCTTTGTTATCGGCTTGGTTAACATATCAGCAGGGTTCTTATCTATATGGATCTTCTCCATCTTCAACTCACCATCCTCCAATACTTATCTAATGAAGTGGTACCTAAGTTGTATATGTTTTTTTCTTGAATGAAAGGCTGAATTCTTAGCCAAATGAATTGCACTCTGACTATCACTGTATAGTCTGCAACTCTCTTGCTCTTTTCCAAGCTCTTCCATGAACCGTGTCATCCATATCATCTCTTTGCTAGCCTCTGTGACCGCAATATATTCTACTTCTATAGTTGACAAGGCAACAACCTTCTGCAACTTTGATATCCAGCTAACCGCCGTTCCACCTACAGTGAAAACATATCCTGTGGTGCTCCTCCTACTATCCAAATCACCTTCCATATCTGAATCTACATAACCATGTAGAGAAGTATTTGAACCTCCATAGCACAAATGCCTACTGCTGGTTCCTCTCAGATATCTAAGGATCCACTGAACTGATTTCTAGTGTTCCTTCCCTGGATTGGCCATATACTTACTTATAACTCCCACTGCTTGGGCAATATCAGGTCTAGTACAAACCATTGCATACATTAAACTTCCTACTGCAGAAGCATATGGAACTTTCTTCATGTACTCTACCTCATCATATGAATTAGGACACTGTTCTTTACTCAATTTGAAGTGTCTAGCCATAGGTGTGCTTACCGGTTTTGCATCCTGCATATTGAACCATTTCAACACCTTGTTCACATAATCCTCTTAAGATAAAATCAACCTGTGATTTTTCCTGTCTCTCTTAATATTCATGCCAAGGATTTTCTTTTCTGCTCCCAAATATTTCATGGCAAATGTGTGAGCTAATTTCACCTTAAGCTCAGAGATATCCTGCATGTGTGATCCTGCAACTAGCATATCATCTACATACAATAATAGAATAATATATCTACCATTATCCAATCTCTTAAAATACACACAATGGTCAAATTGACATCTACTGTAGCCATGCTCAGTCATAAACCTGTCAAATCTCAGATACCATTGTCTTGGAGCTTGCTTGAGGCCATACAAGCTTTTCTTCAATCTGTAGATCCATCTGTTCTTCAGTGTCTTCTTTCCTGCTGGAAACTCAATCAAATCCCATGTTTGGTTCTCTTTCAAGGAATCAAGTTCCTCATTCATGCCTAGCTCCCACTGACTCTTGGATTCCACCTGTATTGCTTCATCAAAACTCTCTAGTTGTCCACCATCAATAAGTAATAAATAGAATAATGAAGGGGAATATCAAATTGGAGGTTTACTTACCCTGTCTGACCTCCTGATGGGCATCTGAGAATCATCCACAACATGTTGTCTACCCAAATTCTCTGGCAGTGACCGACCTCGGTCACTTCCAGGCCAGTGACTGGCCGACATTGGTTCTACCTGATCGACCTCAATTTTTGTGTGACCGTCATCGGTCCCTATATGGCCGACGTCGGTTCCTGCCTGATAGATGTCGTTCTCTGTGTTTTCTTATCTATGATTTTTCTTTCTCATGAGCTCTTTTTGGACCTTTACCTCATCCAATTTTGCATTTCTCTACTCAGATTGATTCAACTTCTTGAGCTGATCACTATACATCACTTTTTCATTGAAAACAACATCACAGCTCCTAATTATCTTGTTAGTTCCTAGATTCCAAAACTTGAATCTAAAATCATCAGAGCCATAGCCAATAAATGTGCACCTCATAGACTTAGCATCCAGCTTCTTTCTATTTTCCTTATCAACGTGCACAAAGGCTTCACAACCAAAAACTTTGAGAAATGATAGATCTACCTTTTTACCTGTCCATGCCTCTTCTGGAATTCCACCATCCATCACTGTAGAGGGTCCTCTGTTAATAAGGTAAACTACAGTATCCACAGCTTCTACCCAAAACTCTAAGGGCAAACCAACATGCAATCTCATACACCTTACATGCTCCATGATTGTTCTATTCATCCTTTTAACAAATCCATTTTGCTGAGGTGTTCTTGGAATAGTCCTTTGCCTGCGGATCCCATGCATATAACAATACCAGTTGAACTTGTGGCTGCAAAACTCACCACCATTGTCAGATCTCAGGCACTTCAATCTCCTACCTGTTTCATTCTCAACCATAGATTTCCAAATCTTAAACGTGTCAAAAACATTAGATTTCTTCTTTATACAATAGATCCATACCTTTCTTGTAGCATCATCTGTGAAGGAAACATAATACTGTGATCCTCCAATAGAAGCAACTTGAGCTGGTCCCCACACATCTGTGTGAACAAGCTATAATTTGTGCTTCTTCTTTGTTGACCCAGTCTTGAGAAAACTCACTCTCTTCTATTTTCCAAAAATACAGTCTTTACAAAAATCTATATCTATGCTTTTCAAATTTGGAAACATACCTTTTGACTTAAGAATTGTCATTCCCTTCTCATTCATGTGGCCAAGCCTTTGATGCCAAAACTTTGCATCTACATCTGAAGTAGATAATATAGAAGGATAATTATCAGTAATACAATTACATAAGTAGAGAGTACCTACTCTCTTACCTCTGGCCAATAGAAGTGCACCCTTGGAAACCTTCCAAGATTCAGCTGTGAGAGTTACTGTACAACCCTCATCCCCTAACTTTCCTACAGAAATCAAATTCCTCTTCAAGCTGGGAACATGCATGACATCTGTCAACACCCATGTGTTGCCATTCTGCATTTTCAATTGCACTTTACCTTTGCGAACAATTTTACAAGGCTCATCATCCCCTAGATAAACTATTTCAAAATCTCCATGGACATAGTCACTGAAATATTCTCTATTGGGGGTTGCATGGAAAGATGCACCAAAATCTGAAACCCAAGATTCTATATTATTATGCAAAGAGAATATAAGAGCATCTTGTGCAACAATACCTACCACCTTTGCTTCTTCTTTATCATCATGATGTCTGTCTTCTTTAGGCTTTGACCAACAATCTTTGCTTATGTGCCCTATCTTTCCACAATTCTAGCATTGTGGCTTCCTGCCATTTCTAGATATGGATCTTCCTCTCATCTTTGACTTAGATATTGATCTCCCTTTCTTGCCCTTCTCTTTCTTCCTTCCCCTGCTCTCAAAACTTAAAGCATTCCCTGATGTCTTCTGCTTTTCCTGCAAATTTCTTCATTCAAGATTACACTAACAACATCATCTACTTTTAAAATATTTGAAGCAGATGCAGTATTACTAACTACCATTACCAAGCTATGCCAACTTTTTGGTAATGAGCATAAGATTAATAGAGACTTAATTTCATCATCAAACACTATTTTGACTAAATTTTATTGATTCACAATTCCATGGAAATCATTTAGATGATTAGATACAGATCCACCTTCTTACATTTGCAAATTAAATAACTGCTTCATAAGAAATACCTTATTAAAAGCTGAGGGTTTTTCATATAAATTTGCTAAAGTAGTCATTAACTCTATCGTAGACTTTGCCTATGATAAATTAGATATCACAGTAGATGCTAGACTCAATCTTATAGATCCAACAGCCTTTCTATCAAGAACTTCCCATTCTTCATCATCCATGTTTGTGGGCTTCTTAGCAGCTCCACCTAACAGTAAGTATAGATCTTTTTGATACAGATAATATTCTATCTACATTCTCCATAATTTATAGTTCTTGCCATTAAACTTCTCCATTCTCAGTTTACTTTCTTCTGCCATTACTTCTCCCACTCAAATAGAAATCCATGTGAGTAACCTGTAATCAATACACACTAACCAGATCTGAACCACCTGTTAGTGAACCAAAGCTCTTATACCACTTGTTGGGGATTAGTCAACAAAATTGATTACTATATGAAAGCAATTAAATGTGGAATTAAGCCAGATAGATAAGTAACTAGAATCATAAATAGCAAAGAACAAGAGATACAAGAAACCACCCTGAAAACTTGTATTCAACTCTTTACAGAAGGAATTACAATTGAAGAAACTTTTTTTCTTCCACACCTCTCTCAGATGTACAGATCTCTTCTTAGATCTCTTTCCCTCAAGAGTCCTCTCTCTCAATTACAATCAACTCCAACAACCTAGATTGATTCACCTATACAATCTGTATTCTACTTCTATAGTAGTGTCTCCTAAGCTATGAAGATCTATCGCTAATATATAACTTTAGAGATTCATGAGCATGCACTTACAACCATTAGATGCACCTCGTAATCAAGGGCTCTAATCAGTTCTACTCAAATTAGAAACATAGACTTACAACCAACACTTGATCTTTACATGCAAACATTCTATTCTCACACGAAAATAGATCCCAGACACACACAGGTGACCGACGTCGGTCCCTACCAGTCTGCCTGTGATCGACATTGGCCGACCTACTACCAATGTTGGCAGCTTCTGGTCTACTTTTGACCGTCGACGGTGACTATTGATTTCCAGTAACTTCTGTACTTGCTCATGGGTGAAGCTTTTAGCTCCATACCTTAACACTTGTCTTGTCATGGAAGTTTACCACTAAATGCCCAACAAGATGTGAGTGAAGGGTCATCAAGCCTTGTTCTTATTTTTTATGAAATTTATTAAATTTTTTCTACTTAAGTTTAAGTATTTACTTATTCTATAGATAATTAAATCTTTAGATGTTGACTTGATCACTATAGATTCCATTATTACTCATCTTGCCATATTACTATCCTTTTCCTAGCTTTTATTGCCTATTGTTCTAAATGCATTAAATAAATTCTTTACTACTGCATTATTTCTTCCCTCCGTGTTGGATGTTCTTAAACCTAAATTATGCATCATAATGCACATTTTTTTACATTTTCATTAGTTGACCAGATAGTTGACATCATTTTGTATGGATTTTATTCTCAAATGCAGTCTCATACAAATTGAGCATGACATTGAACTGATCTTTTTGACATTTTATCTTCCATAGGTTCTATTATTTTCTCATCTATTTCAACCAAATACCTTGGTGTTCATCTCACTATCTTTGGAGGTCTGGGTGTAAGAGCTATATTTTATATTAAATTGGGTGGTGTTACCACTTCAACCATAGTAGGGATATTAAAAGATTGACAATCTACATTAGACCCTATAGGGGAATTGAATTCCTCTTCATTAGGAGACACATGAATTGGGATCATTACTTGATGGTTATTATCATCATACTCAAAAAATTCAATATGAATGGATGTTTTATTATATTGTGTTTTTTCATATGTCTCATCACTTATTACAAATTCATTACTTAAATGCTCTAAATTTTGAATTTCATCATTCAACAAAGATTGATTAAGTTCTCTTATCTCATTTAAAGACATATCTAAACTAAATTCCATAGAAATGGGCATGTTATTTTCATTTGAAATATTACCTGGTGTAGAGGAAGCTCCTTCACCTTGACTAGAATCCCTTATGGATGCTCTCCTATCTACTTATCCTTTTATTTATTTTTCTCTCTTCTCTTTAATTTATTCATTTGTTAGCTCTTTGATTGGTCTTTGGTGATAGTTTCCTGACCCATTATTTATCCTTACTAGAATAATCCAATTGTATATTTAAATTTGAATAATTTGTATTGATTCAAGTAAAGTGCATGGAGAATTTATCAAATTCACATAGTTATCACATAAAAACCCAACTTATAGTTTTCAAAAAGCAAAACAAATGAGTAAATTCCATGGTAAATATAAGATAAATTCATGAATCACAAAGGGCATGCATGCTTTTAAAAGAATACATTCCCTCTGTGATCCAAGGAAAAAAGGGGGAAAATAATGAAGTGAGGTCAAATTAGTCAGTTGCCAAAGGGTGTACGTCTTATATAATTTTACAAATTTTTATTAATTGGTTTCCCTCCAAAATTGCTTTAGTTTTAGACCTAGGGGGTCCCGAACCTAGTCCAAACCCTACCATGAGCTAGTCAATTTGATTTTTAAAAAATTTATGATCCTTTTCTATCTTTTCCCACATATCTGATCAAATAGAGTTTACTATTTAAAAAAATATCCTATGGATTTGTAGAGGATAAACCTTAGTTTTAGAATTTAAATTATTTTTTCATGTTAGAATATTATTTATAATTATTACTTAATTTCTACATAACATACCTCATTATAGAATATATACATATCATCAAAAATTCCATTATAACTTTTTGAATATTAATCAAACATTTATAAAATTTGTATCTCAACAATTTACACATCGTCAACTATGATTTTTTTAAAAATGATTTTCATGAAGTTAAGGTCAAAAAGTTGTGTTCATACACTTACAATTTCAATTTTCCAGCTATCTTGACTTGTAAAATTATTTTAAAATTATATATAATAAAAAAAATTAATAAAAAATATTCTCAACAATCTAAGACATTTCACATATATATATATATATATATATGAAGTTTCATATGAAAATTCATTCGCTTACACAAAAAAGGTGTATTCATACACATGAAATCTCCTTATCTTTTCATAAAAATGACCAACCTATTTTCATAAATGCATCTATTTCACATATTTTTATCATCTAGGTATTGAATAAAATTATATATTTAGAAACTACATTCAAAATTATATAATTTATATTCTTATGTCATTATCAAATTATTTTTTGAAGTGTATCTAACATTCTATCCAAGTTAAACTATTGTTATTTTAAGAAAAAAATTGCTTTATCCCCCTCCTTTTGTCCTCCATTATCCTACATCTACCCAAGATTAAAACTTGATAAACATATTTCACTATCAATTACTGACTCATACATATTATCTAGCCTACTAGACACTAGCAGCCATAGAGGGACACCAGCGTGAAACTGGTAGAGCAAAAGGTGGAGGTGAGGTGAGGGAAATACTGAGGGTGAATCTAGAGAAGTGGACTCTTGTCTAGGAGATGTAGATATTGATGGAGGTGGTGGTACAGTGGTTCAAATCAGGGATGAAGGTAGAGTGAAACTATAAATAAGAGGAAGGAATGATGGGAGGTTCACTTGCTATGTAGTCATGAGGGGAGGAAAGGGTAACATATAAAACCATGCACTTGACTGAGATGCACTTGTGGAACTTTGTGTGGTAGTATCATGCTAAGGGGGAGTATTAACAATAATGGTTGTTGCAATGGTGGCCATTGGGATAGGATGTTGAGGAGTGTCTTGGCTGATCTTTTACTCATTCCCCATAAGTGCTTATCTAGATGGACTTGCATACTCTTTCCCTTGTGTTTATTCTTATGGGGGGCATTCCTAAGTAGGTTATGAGAGCCAATGTTATTTATCCATTATCCTAGCATAGTCTTTGGTAGTTTATAGATGTTATTGTATGTGTCTAGATACCATCATGGACATTCTCACATTATTCATTCTTTTATGGACTTTTGTATCATTCAAATCATTCATAAACACTTTGTCTTATGGATAAGATACATGGCCATAGTCAATCTTCACTTTTATTCTAACTCTATTGAGGTGTTTTCTAACCTTACCATTAGGATGCCATTACTTGTAAGGTTCTCATTTGAAATCATAGTGCACTCTAATTTTAATTTCAGGGTAAAATTTTTCCCATCTAGTGTATTATATCCTTCCAATGATAATATGGGTAGATGAAAGGCTCCTTGTTTGGAAGATCTTATTGGAATATCTATTGAATATTTCAATTGAGCTACAATTTCTTGTTCTAAAACCTTATCTAAGACTAGTCAAGGTAGATACATAGGGAGAGACTTAGTATACTCTAACTTGATAATAGTATGATCAGGGTAGAGCCAATAGTCCCCAATCTTCCCAATGGTTCTCTTGATTTGATCAAATAGTCTGGGTATGTCTTTTTCATAAATGGATTAATATAAAATTAGGTAGAGTTTTTCAATTAGCTTAGTCATCTTATTTATAAACTTATATATATGGAGCACATTGAACTCATCATAAATATGGTTCTTTGGGTACTCAGTCTATGGCTCACAAGTCTCCTCAAAGGTCGAATGAATCTTCCTAGTTATAGCATCCTCTAGATAGGACATCATATAGAATTTTCCATCTAGTGTATTTATTGAATTATTAACTTGGTTGATCAAATTGGCATTAATAATCTCTCATATAGTGATGATTTTGGTAGAAATGAGGATGGTGTCCAATAGAGTAATCCAAACCTCATTGATGTAAGTGATACTAAAAAAACCATAAATTCAATTCAGTAAGGCCATGAAAATCCTAATTCTGAGCTTGAATATAACAATGGGGATGGTAGAGATAGGGCCTTTGATTATGAAGGTAGTTGGGTCATATGCCCACTCTTGTAACATTTTTGCTACATTATTGGCATACATCCATGAATTAATTAGGGTATGATTATATTTCATTTTAGGGGGGAGCTTATTGTATGTTTTAAAGGCACAGCCACTAATGTATGCCAATGGTGTGTTGTGTTGGTGGAAGTGTAGATTTTTCCAAAAAGTTATCCATTCATAAATAAATCAAATACTAGGTCAATGTTGGGCATTACTTTGGGCTTAGCCACAACCTCATGCAAGCCCATTGATTTGATGGATAATAGGTCATCCTTGTATATTTGTGTGAATACCGAGAGTTGATCCAAAATAGCATAAGGTTTTGCTACATCATCTTCCTCCCATATAAAAAAGTAGTGTTTGAATTCATGGTTGAGAGAAACTTCATTGAACCTTATGTCTGTGTACTATGTAAAATTTGTAATGGAGAACATGGATGAAGGAGGTGGAAGACATGATGGGAAAGACATTTTTATACACTCAAGGAGATCTAGTTATTTAAAAACTATATTATCTCTTGGTCACAATAGATCTTAATTTAAATTTTCAACTTTTAGCTTGAGGGTAATGTAATTACAATCAACTTTGCAAACTACATATATTGCCTTTGGATTCATTATCTCTACTAAATTGAATGCATTTAGTTACCCCATTCATGTGGATTAATGTAATTAATGATTTTGGATCCCTTCAATCTTTTAACTTTTCATATTTGAATTTTGATTTGTGAATTGAAACCTTTTGTGATTTTCATTCTCAGATGGCTTTTTCTTGTTCATCCCGAGTGCCCTGTCACCTTTCTTTAAAACTTATTGCCTTTCCACTTCTTTTGAAAGCATTATTTTATTGTTACCAATTTTCCTTGTCATCATGGGGACACACGAAAAAATTCTATTATTCTTCTATTTTCTAGATATTTATTTATAGTTATTTGCTTTCTTTAAATGTCAAGTTGGCAGGTTTATGGCACTTGGCAAAATACTACTATTCCACTTCCTCATAGGTGTTCTATGATCTATTCTTACTATGAAGGCTCTAGGTGAGTAGGATGATATCACTTATCATCATCCTTACAATTTTATTACCCAAAGATATGTGATCAAAAATATATGTTGATGTCACTTTCATGGGGTGCCACATGGTACCTTGTTAGTAACTTCCTATCTAGGAACTTCATACACTAGAACTTTGATCCTTCATCATCAGGTGAATGGGATAATGACACTTGTCAAAATATCAGTGATCCTCTTACCAAGGAGTTTTTATAAGTTTATAAGTGTTTTAATGATCGTGGGTTAATGGGATACTAACATGTATCATAATCTCTTAAAATATTCAAGTATTATGCATACTTTGTTTAATTTTAGGGTTTCAAGTGAGCAAGTAGACACCACGTGGCAAGTTTTGATAAATTTTAAGATGACTAAGTGAAAAATATAAAAATTTCTAAGTATAGAATAATTTTCACAAGATAAATGTAAATCAATGAACATTTGGGCAAACAAGTAAGTTGGTTAGTTCAAAAATTGGCAAAACCTAATATATTCTTGGATAAACATGTATATTTCATAAACCATTATAATTTGAAAAACTTTGACAAACATGTGTAAAAAAAACCAAAGGTAGAAGATATAACTAAATATAAGCCTAATAATAGCTTAAATTCATAATATAAAAGTGCAAACATTCAATTCTAATTTTCAATAATAACTTAAAACTACTACATAGAGCTGACACAAAACCCACTTCAAGCTAGAATAAGCCCTCAAAAATAGAAATTTCTTATCAAAGTGGGTCCCTGTTTAAAGTTTTTGAAATGGGGATGTGTTGGGGAACAACAATTCCACATGATAAAGCTTACATTTCAAGCATCTATGGGTTTGGGTATCCCATTTTGATGAGATATCTCTTCCAACCTTTGAATATGCTAGTGTGGATTCATGTCGTTTGTGAATTTATCTTTGATTGATTTGAAAAACTTATTATTGGTTTTATTTTTTATTTTTCTTTGTGATTTCTACCTTGAGCCGACTAATGTATCTTGCTTAAACCATTTGTACAACCTTTACCCCTTTAATTTCACTTTTTTATATTTATATCATAATAATGAATGAATGAGAAAAAAATGTGGCATTAATTTGGGGTAAAATATTGGGTTGGCATTCAATGGGTGAGTAGTTTATATTTATGTGTGTGTGTGTGTGTATACACACACACATACATAAATACATATCTATATACATATATATGTATGTGTATATAAAGATGTATACACACACAGATATGTGTGTGTGTGTGTGTGTGTGTGTGTGTGTGTGTGTGTGTGTGTGTATGTATATGTATATGTATATATGTATATGTATATATATATATATATATGTATATATGTATATGTATATGTATGTATGTATATATATATATGTGTGTGTGTGTGTGTGTGTGTGTGTGTATGTATATATATACATATATGTATATATATATATATATGTATATGTATATGTATATATATGTGTGTGTGTGTGTGTGTGTGTGTGTGTGTGTGTGTGTGTGTGTGTGTGTGTGTATGTATATGTATATAGATATGTATATATATGTGTGTATGTATATAGATATGTGTGTGTGCACGCACATGCACGCACATGAATATATATCTATGCATGCATATATATGTGCGTGCGTGTGTGTGTGTGTGTGTGTGTGTGTGTGTGTGTGTGTGTGTGTGTGTGTGTGTGTGTGTGTGTGTGTGTGTGTGTCTGTGTGTGTGTATACATTCATGCATACATAAATACATACACACATATATACATATATATAAATATATGTGTGTACGCACACACACACACACACACATATCTACATACATATAAATATAAATATGTGCACACACATATATACATGCACATATGTGTGTGTGTGTGCATGCGCATACACACACACACATAGATATATATGTATTAATATATCTATGCATGCATATATATACATATGTCATATGTATACACACACACGTACCTACATATATGCATATATACATATACATATACATACATTCATGCATACATGCATACATACATATACACATACACATATAAACATACATATACATACATACATATATATATATATATACATATATATATATATATATATACATGTGCATACACACAAACACATACACATACGTATATGCATACACATACATGTGTGTGTGTGTAGTAGTCAGAGGATTCCTCAATACCCCCTTATATTAATGTGTACTTGTCATGAGTGTGGCTAGGTGGACCATGGAACCAAATCATATCTTCATCCATATATATTCTCATGATCATTATGTGACTAGCTAAATGAGCTAGCAAGTTTCAAAATTAGGGTCAAATGTTATAACTTTAAAACCTTTCTCATCTTAATAAATATCCATAATAAAATGATCTTGGATAGTGTAAATGTTATAATTTGAAGCTATTATGTTATGATACTTTGGTTTGCATAATTGGGTGATATAAAATGCTTGGAATCAATTAGTTATCTTGAAATCATTATAATAATAAAACTCCTTGTGAGTGTTATTTATTTATTATTTTTATGAAAATGGATATGTGTATGTATTATAAATAAGTAGGAAAAAATTTACCCCTTGAGATCCCTTATTTCCTTAAAGTAAAATGTTGCTATTGATTGGTGCACCCTATATGATGAATGATGTGCCTAGTCACTATGAAGGAAGTAAAGAGAGAATAAAATATATAGATCCATGTTGCACATTTACTTGGATAAGTATTTAATAGATAAATATAACTAGTAGTTCCCCCAAAGGTGTAAGTTATGCTGGAAAGGATGTAACTTTATGTTTTCATAAAACATGTTTTGCAAAGTGAAACACTATAAATCGACAATGATAACACACTTAAAACCCATGATTTCTAACCAAATATCACTTTTTGTGCATGAAGTATAAAACAATAATAATTTTATTTTTTAGGTGTAGGTGATGGTGGAAAATAAGGTTGTGTATTTCTTCATATGATGTGGAAATGAGCTATACATGGAGGAGACATTTTGTTTCATAGCAAGATTGAATAATGGTGAAATGGTAAGGAAAGGAAATGCCATATAAAACACGGAAGAAATGAAATATTTAAAGGTGAGTTGGGTGGTGATGGTGAGGGGAAATTACAAGATATTTCAGGAGACTAATTCAAAGAAGACAAAGTAGATACACTTTAAAATTTCAATGACATGTCACATTTTTCAATGCTATTTATAGCTTCTATCAAACTATTTCACTTACCTAATACATGATGGAAACAAGTGTGATCTCAATGAAAATGACTAATAAAGTGTACCCTTTTGTAATGGGTGTAGGCCATCTCAATGGAAACAAGTGTACCCTTTTGTAATGGGTGTAGCTCATGTAAATTCAACATATGCCTAAATCTAGGTCTGGTGTATGATTGGTACCTCTGGAGTATCATATCCCCTAAAATACCCTATCATTCCCCCTCACCATCAATATTCATCTCACTTTGAAATATTTCAACTACTTGCATGTTTTGTATGGTCTTGTCATTTCTTCTAAGGGTCTAAGTATGGGATTTTTGTATGTTCTTAAGCATGATGTAATTGTTATAGGTGTCAATATATTTGTAACATGAATGAATGAAAGCTACAATATAGACTCTAAGACCTCAACATGTTATCCCCACATCAATGGTATTGTAATATTGATTTGAGATGCACACCAGATGTGGAACCCTACCGTAATCATATTGGTTCTCTTGGTATCCTCCTCCACCCTTGAAAATATAAAATGACCAATCAAATATGTCACCACGTGCATGACATTAAGCCATTTGTAATGGGTTCAAGGCATGTTAATACAAATTACTACCTCAAATCTAGATCTGGTGTATGATATGGGCCCTCTAGTGTATAATACTAAATATAGGGTACCCTCTATTATATAGTTATTAAATATTAAAATACTATTATTAAATTAACATTATATATTTTTATTAAATATTAAATATAAATAATAGTATATAATATTATATATATGATTATAGTAATATTTATTATATATCAAATTATTAAAATCCACCAAATGCATGGTAAGTAACACATGGAAAATAGAATGACAAGTGTAATATGAAATATTTATAAACATATTACATAAATATGTTCAAAAGATGCCTCTTAACAAAGTATGTATAAGTATTTGGTTTTTGTTTTTTCCTTCATATGGTTTTATTTACATTATTTTGAGGTGTTTTTCTGGTTCTAGGTATTGAAAACACTGCTAAGAAAAATCCATGGGGGAAGGGAAAGTTGATGAAGAGGATTGATTGGAAGAATTTTGCATGCCATTGAATCATTCCATTTCCCTAGTGTCCTTGACATTGAGCATTCCATTGCCTTTTATGTACTCAATGCCAAGACATCATAATATTTATGCTTGAGTAAGTTAACTTTATTCTACACCACCCTATGACTTTATATTATTTACAGTAGAAGATCTATAACATGTGTCTGGGCTTTTGTATTTCATTTCAAAATGTTAAAGGGGAGTGGAAAGTGTTTATAGAGATTGATATAGATCTATATTGTGAAAGTGGAGCCTATGCAACCTTTGGTTTTAGTATTAATAACTTGATATGCCTTCCTCTTTCCATTTGATAGGGGACATATAATTATGATCACCTCTACTACACTTACACTACGTACTCACCAAAAATATAATCAATACTGATAGTCATACCACCAAAACTCTAGTGACATGGTAAAAAACCACAGTTTTGAATAGATGTTCATATATTCTAATCTGTATCCATTCTACTTTGAGATATGTAAATATTTTATTGCTGGTCTATTTGACAAAGACTACTTTCTCAAAAAACTATTGTAACAACACCAAAGATGAACTTTATAGTACCATAGATATTGCATTCTCTCCATAATTAAGAAGTGTGTATGCATAAAGTGTTCTTTGGTAGCCTTTGATATTAATACATGCTAGTGGAAACATATTACATAACATTACTATTCAAGTAATTATTTGCCATATTGATTATTGTATTTTGGTTTAGTCTTAATATCACTAAAATCACAATTTATGGGTTGCTTATCTTTCTTGGTAGTAGTTGGTTTGGTAAAAAAATTTGGATTAATATTTTCATATTATTTAGATTAATTATTTATCGTATTAATTATCTTATTCTATTTTAGTCTTGATATTACTAAAATCTCAATTCATAGGTTCATATAACCTATAAATATTAAAAGCTAGGATAGGCTTGCTTCAATAGAAGGATGCACATGGATATAAATCACTATGGATAAAATTTTAAATTATGCAACATATGAATTTAAGGCATGAAGGAATGTTATATCTTGTGTAACATTAGTCTTGATATCAATAGTTATAGTAGCTTTATCTAGTCATTCTTAACCCATATAGAAACTTTCATTTTTTCAAATCACAATAGTAGACCACTTGGTAGAATCACTAACTATCTTCTTAAGTAAATAAAGATCATTGTGAATGATTTAACCATCTCTCAAAGGATGAGTGTTAATGTGGTGACTTGTAATAGAGGTTAAACCTCTTAGATATAACTTTATGGTCACAACTAAATTAATATTGGCCATCTCTAGAAGAAACTAATATCCTTATACTCAACTATGAAATATTGAGGGTTATACGAGGCTATATATATATATATATATATATATATATATATATATATATATATATATAATATCTTAAAGGTCATTATAAAAAATTATATGTACACTTAAGGGATCTTATTTATTTCCCACATTTACTCATCCTATGTAAAAATAACAAGATGCACTTATTTCATTCACAACTTGTGAATCATAGTCACTAAGCAGGACATGTCACAATGAGAATTAAGAAGTTTATATCATGACCATTTTTCATATTGTGTATCCATTCATAGTGATTATGAAAAGAATAAATTCCATCTTTGATTTAATTTATTTTTGATCTTCCTTCTCATAAATCATATTTTCCTACATTTGATTTTGGTTCATGTAGCTATATCTAGTATATGTGAAAAGAGTAGCCAAGATCATGCCACTTATCACAATAATTCCATCAGAGAGTGATGTAGTGATCATTCCTTCTATTTTGAGTATGTCAATTCCATGATCTTGGGATACTGTATTTTGACAAGTTTCATCATCACTGTAGCTCACACTTAGGATCTTCCAACATAAAATTTAAGGTGAAGTCACTTGGATTTTTTATGCAGACCTAAAACTATATTAAAAATGACTAGATGTAATAATATTCTTTTTGAGATTAAGTCACAGTTACCTAAACTTAATTGATATATAATATGTGGATTTATTATATTATACATGACTTTATAACATGTGGATTAGACTTTTATCTCAAGAGGAGATCCTCTATGATTGTGCTACATGACAGAAGATTCTATCACATAAAATATTCACTTTTACATAAACACTCTATGAGATTTTTCCACTTTGAATATGATGAGCTTAACCATCATGCATTAAATCATAGTGTGTGCTTGTCTTCGTTAGTCTTTAGGGGTAGGCCATTAGCCTCTGACTCATCAATGGATGTAACTAATCAAACAACATGGTTACCATACCTTCGTATTTAAACTTACATAAATGGTCAAGGTTACCCATAGTTAAGCATGTTATCCATGGTTAAACATGTTACGCATGATTAATCACATTACCCATAGTTAAACATTTTACCCACAGTTAAGCTTGGGTAGGAAAAAAAGGGTGGGGACTTCTAATTAGCCCCAAATTTGACCTTTTTCTCCATTTCCTCTACAAAATGGTGATAACATGTATTGGTTATCTAAGAGAACTAGGTTCGAGCTTCATTGACTAGTTCAATATTGGTTGGTTGGCAGGGCTCCTTCTTTCCCCTAAAGTCCTCTAGGTTTGAGTTGATATCCATCAAAGTGTTTTTTTCCTATGTATTGTTTAACAATAATTTGCATAATAGTTAATCCTTGTTTTAATGTTTCTTAGAATAATTCAATTTAGTTTTTAAAACAGTTTAGATTTCTTGAATATTTCATAATTTAGTCTTCAAAATAGAAAATTAAACTGATTTAATTTTTTCGTTTCAGATGTTTCAATTTTTGTAGTAGAATTTTCTATTTATATCAATTTCCAAAGTTGGTACATAGATAATTTCATGTTATTTTCCTCATCTTTTCTAAGTAAATATTGGACAATTATAAATCCCAACATCTGATATAAGAGAATCCCCACAAATTAATCAAAAAAATTAAAATCTGTAATATCAAAGATTTGATACTAAATCACACATCCACACACCATAAAGAAACCCCATGAGCATGAATTCAATCATTAGATTATATCTACCAAGCTTATGAAAAAAAGAGATAAGCAAACATCATGGAATTGTGTCAAGTATGCAAGGTTATTGTAGTATAGGAATAGCCTCCTACAATAATCATTTGGTACACAAAAAAAATTATTTTTACGTGGAATTTCATTACCCTCAAAAATGTAAAAATACCCTAATAATGTAAAACAACACCAAGTAAAGTTTCTATCCTCATTAAAATTTACATAATCAGAAATATTATACCTAAGACCATAAAAAATTACACACTTTGGGAACAATCAGTTAAATGTTATTTGGAATGTCTGTGGTAAAATGACTCAATTCTATTCTATGCCTCTTTTAATAAATATAGGGGTGTTATGAATGAGATCCTTCTCCAATTTTTTACTCCAAGGGTTGAATCGTAGATCCATCAAGATATGTTTTCATACATAAATCAACTAAATAGTGATCACAAAAACATACATTTAAAGTGTATATTAATAAAACAAATTATATATGCTATATTAAAGAAAGACAGTCCAAATCACTTGGTAGCACCACTACTGATTCTTCCTTAACAAGAGTCAAGGAAAACTCCATTCATCTTTGATACCTTTAAAGGCATAGAGGCATAAAAACCCATTCTCACTTTTTGATTTCTTTTTTTCATGGGCTAATGAAAATAAAAGTAACTATAAACTCGATAGCTCTACCCAATCCCATTATAACCATATTTCTATTATTCCATTTTAATTCCATAAAGTAAATCATATAGAAAATATTCATTATCTATATATAAATATTTTATTTTGATAATTGAAGAAGATGACATAGTTTCATAATATTTATCTTCTTGATAAACCTTTATATTATCATTTTAAGTTATTGAATTTAGTAATTTATAGTCAAGGAAGAACTGGGAAGCAATGATGATCAAGTTATTTGTTTACTTTTTCCTTTTGTGTCATCGCTATATATGGAATATTCACCAATTTAAGATGAATATCCACATGAATTACATAATGATGTTGGTAATTCTTCTTATATATGGTCATCCATTAGGATATTATCATCTAGAAATCCATTGCAAGTAGGAATTCCATCACTTACTATTACATTGGTAAATGTAGCATATGCATCGATTAAAGATTGATCTCCATATGATGTACATAATGATGATGATGGGAATTATTTCACTATATGTTACACAATTAGAATATTTTTATCTTGACCTTCATTGCAAGAAAAATTCCATCAATTGATACTACATTGGTATATGTGGTATAAGCACCAATAGAAACTAGATCTCTATATGAGGTAAATAATGATGATGGTAATTCTTATTCTATACATTCATTCATTAGGATATAATCATCTTAACTTCCATTACAAGATTGATTATAACTTCCATTATTCTATACATTCTTATTCTTACTAATATAAATTTAATATGAATTTTTTTTTTTAAATATTGTATTAGAAGAGTGATAAAGTTAAGGATCATCAACTATACTCAGAGCTTATTACTCTCAATCCAATTGACTTTGATAACATTAAAAGATGAACTCATTTTGACTATAACTTCAACATTGTAATATGAAAAAAAGAAGATGTAAAGTTGATGTGTAAGGTTTTATACAAATTAGATGAAAAATATTCAACATTTTTATATAACTTCTACTCAAACCAAGATTTTAAGAGTGTTATTATTAAAATGTTCACATTTGATGAGTTGTATGAAAGTTTATTCTCTTCCTCAATTTTTTTTAAATTGGTCTAAAATGGCTAAAGATATCTTCCTCACTATAGGGATCATTAGGCTCTTTACACCCAAGTGGTGATAAATCCATTTAAAAACCTAAACTTCTCTCTTCTCACAACTAGGTTTGGCAGGTAGATCTGATATGATTAAATCATATTAGGGAGATTTGGAAGGTTTTTTAAAATCATAGCATGCAAATTTGTCAATGGATTGTAATATGATTAATTATTTATTATTGGAAATAGACATTGAGAATGATTAGTTTGTGAATGCTTTCTTCCACCCTTCCACAATTTATATAAGTTGAAATGGCCTTGTGTCCAAAAATAATATTGTTATCCTTAGAGATTCATCTACATTATATAAACTTACAAGCATTTGGTAATTTATAAATGAGATGGCTTTCAAGCTTGGATGATACCAACCTTAACCAAGCTTTTCAAAGGAAATGAGAGGCACATTATGGCTCCATATTAGTATGGAGGCCCATAAAATAATTGTAAATTACTAGTGTTGAATGTTAATTTGATATTTATCATACTATCTTCTTATATTTGTATGACACAACTTTAGAGTATGATGTTTATGTCAAAAGTGTTTGTACATTAAAGAAGATACTCTTGCCTATGTAGTCTGTACACAGTCCTACTCCATCTTTAAAAAAATAATTGATACATATTTCACAACTACATTCTTACAAGTACATTTATAAAGTTAATTTTTTAGAATGAAAATGATTGAATCTTTTGACAATCTATATTTTAAATTGACTGGGTGATCAATAAGCACTTTGTCAAAGAATATGTTATGTAAGATGTAGTAGATCCTGTATATAATTTATTTTCTATAGTTTGTGTGTTTGATTATAGTATGTAGCTATTTTTGGAACCCCTCTCTAGTTGACATTCAAATCACTTATGGAATTCCCTAATCCAACTCAGATATGTAAAATGAAGAGACTTTGATTAAGTTTTTGTCAAATTGAATGAAATTTTATATTGGCCACCACTTTTTTGGGATACTCATGCAAATCATGTTGCCAGGATTTGGTGGAATAATAAAATGCTTTTACTTTGGATCTATTAAAAGGAAATTGGTCACATCGACAAATAGAAATGCTGGATATAAATTTTATGTTTAATCTCTTATCAAAATAAATATTCTATAGCATGGAATATCTTTAAATCCCATGATGAAAAGTTGGTTTGACAGATAATTTAATAGAACTAATTATGCAACATTCTTGCTAGAAAGATTCTTTCGTACATATCACCTTGTGATTAGATTTAAAATTTCAACCATAGAATAGTCTTTATGATAATTGTGCACAATTTTGAAATTATCCAAATTCAAATCCTATAATAGATCCTAAACATGTGTTGGATGAGCTTACATACCAAGAAGCAATGTGGTGAAGGAGTCATTTTATAACACCATCAGAAGAATTTGAGGATGATAAAAATGCCTATGATCTTGATGGGAACTACTTAGATTAGTTTTAAATAAATAACATTGGATAGTGGTGTATGGCTAATTTAATAAAATTATCTTCCATTCAATCTATTCCATTTACAAAATCTTAGATAATGGCATTTACTATAGTTAATGGCAATAATTTTTTGTAAGCGAAATGTTGACTCATCGTCATGAGCCCTAAATATCTTATGTCTATTATGCACGATAGAGATGATAAATTTTTGTATAATATTGTACATATAATAAAGAAGAGTATTTCATTTAGTTTTGTAATTGTGTTCTATTGTCTCATGGGCCTCCCTAAATTTAGGGGCCAAAAAATTGTGGTCTGATAGGTGGAAAGTATGGTAGTGGTGATCTAGGAGGAAATCATTTAAAAAAAATTGGTAGCCTATTTTGATACACTAAATCTCCAATAACTCAATATGGGCTATGCTCTAACCTTACTATGGGTGATAAGACAATGTACCATTACAATTGAATGGGATAAATTACATCCCATATGGTCTTATATAGTTTGTAATGCAGACATATCGTACAAATTTTTCTTGTGTTACCTACTAGCATTTTCTTTCACATGGTGTCCATAATTACTAGTATGTGCATGCTTCTAATTCAATACATCGAATGATTATTTGATGGAAAACTAGAATATCACATGGGATTCTTAGCAATTTCACTTTTTTTACCATGTCCTGATTTTATAGGCTTCGTAGAAAATTTGCTATTTTTAAAACCTTGTCTTCATTTTATGGGATTCTTAGAAATTTCTATTTTTTAAACCTTTTATTGAAGCTATGGGATTCATAGAAAAATCACATTCTTGCACCTCACCCACATGCATGAAATTAGTGCATGCCACTTAAGATCATATATAAATGTGACTACCTCATGCTTGCCCTATTTTATCCATTTCTACATTTTATGCATTTATTTTGATATGTTATATGAAGGGTTTTATATTGATTTAAATGAGGTTTTGTAAATTCTGATAACCTTTTTGTTCATAGTTTCTATCATATTTTTCTTAAGTGGTTTGAATTCTCATATTTTAATTTCTATGTGTACTTCATGGCTTTTATTTATGGTATGTTTGACCAAGATGTGCATTTATTGGTTATGTTTGCATGGAATGGAAGACATGTTTATATCAAAATTAGGTTATTTTATCCTCAAAATGACATCATATGTCAATATGCCACTTTTATATTCTATGAAGTGTCTTTACATCATGCCTCTTTTATTGCTTTAATAGACAAGCTAGGCTTATGTTTGTATTTATGTGATCAAGTAGGTGTGTGCATGGACATTGATCTTGAAGATGTTTATCATGAAATTATAGGGGATATGAATGTGCCTCAAGGTCCAATCACTGACCTAAATGATAATGTAACTTTCATGTATGGGTTATTTCCAAATATTTAGATTTGTTGCACAGATGGATGTCTTCAACAACCATCATCAAGGTAGAAAAAAAATGAAATGTGACAAATCATTATGGATGAATTTACAATATATGATTTAGAAGGCATTCCCATGGACAAATTTTTTTGATACTTTGACTAATTTTCCATTGGTTGGCATAATTATTGATGCTAACATGCATCGATTCTCATTTACCCATTACATAATGTTCAATTTTGTAGATGCCATACTATTCTCCATTCTCTTCCCCTACTTGATGTAATGTTCAAACAAAGTCATGAAAAAGTTTTTTTGTATATCTGTTGCACTTCTCTCTATAATTTAAACATATCTTTATATAAACTTTATTTTTACTCTTTATATGGTGTCATGAACTTCTTAATGTTTTTATATATGACACACTCTAAAATAGATTTATAGATTGAATGGCCTAATATGGGTTAAATTTAATAGTGCATACAAAATGACATATTTAAATGAGAGGTATAATAAATATAGCCAAAAAGGGCAGTCTCTTTTTTTTTGATGCATACAAGTCTGACTACCCGTTTTGATGACATGTACATGTTTTAATGTTTTTAGACTAAATTGTGCTTATATTATATGCATTATTCAATCATTATCCTTTGTACATTATAGTATATGATATATAGCATTCAATTAAAAACAAATTTCCACTATAATACATGGAAACTTACGTTCATTCAATACCAAAATTCCATTTCTAACTCGTTCAATGAATTGTTCTCTTTGTATGCTGTAATAAATGGAAAAAAGGTGGGAAGAAATAATGTTCCTTAAACTATAGAATCTAGGAGAGGGTCCATTTTATTACAATTGTATCAGATGAGCTAATTTTCCTAATGTCAATGAAGAAGACTTGCGGGTTTCCTAGGTTGAGTAGGACAAAGTTGTCAACTTCATCAAAGGAAAATAAAAAGGGCAGTGTTCCCTACAATGTTTTTTATTTCGTATCATAAGAAAAATTTAGATTTTATTGGAAAGGTTAGTAGGATCACCGCCACCTCTGAATATGTCATATAAGTCACCTCATACTATAGATTGCAAGCTGATGTCTATTCAGATGGTATTATGTTCTATTCATGTACCACTTTTTTTCATTTTGCATGACCATTTATTTGTTCACCATAATCGTGTAGTTACTAGTGTTCATATGGCCCCTATGACTTTAGCGAAATTGATGCCATGTTGATCAAATTGAAGGCATATAAGGTATGGTTTTTGTTGTCATTTTAGCATACAATGCATGATCTATAGACATGATTGTGTGATAATCACATACAATCAAGTATAACACACAGACAATGAACACAACTATTGTTATGGCCAATAATATGAACAGTTCAAGGGCAAGAAATGTTTTTTTCTCCTCACATCAGCCCCCAACTTAATGAATGGATTCATAGGCCACTATTATTGGTAATGTTTGCTGATGTTATCCACCTTGAACATTGAGAGATGGTGCATGAAAAAATTGTATTATTTAATGGTGAAATAGAGCATGATGATTTCTTGAGAAAGGATGACATATACAATAGAAAGTGTGTTAGGTTGTGGAGCTAAAAGCTTCAACTGTTGCAAACATGGAGGAGGTTGCTGAGCTCCAGGGAGACCAACATCGGTAGTGTGCAGTGCAAAATGAAATTGACATCGGTAGGTGTGAGCTGAAGACAACCGGTATCGGTAGGAGGTCGGTTGACGTCAGTCACCTCTAGGCAGACAGGGACCGATGTCGATCGCCTATGGTAGTTCCAGAACTATTGTTGATGAACAGTCAGTTAAGTGAAGCGAGTGTTTACATGTTAAGGGGCTAATTATAGTCTCGAGCTACGTGTCTAATTATTGTAATTAGAGATCTATTTTTGTATGCATGGGATCCTATTTAAAGACCCATGAGGCACGTATTGTAAATCAAGAAGGCAAGTAAAGCATTAAAGCAAGGAGCAAGTTCAAGGAGATCTACAAGGTGTAAGGTCAAGGAGATCAGCTGAAGCATTCAAGGAGGGGATAACAACTCAGGTTGTTGAGTTGGTTGTGGTTGAGCAAGAGAGAGAGAGAAGAAGGTCTTGAGGTGTGGCAAGCCTTTGAGGTGGAAGAATAAGTGGCATCTTCTTTATTGTATTTTCTTCTAAGATTATCTAATACAAGATTGTGTATTGTCTCTCAAATTCTTTGTTGTTTTCAAGTTTCAAGTTACTTAATCATTTTGGTATAATTCCGTGTTTAATTGCTTATAAGAAAAGTAATCAATTGTGCCTCCTTGGAGGGGTTCCTAACAGATGGTATCAGAGCTAAGGTTTACTAACAGGTGGTTCAGATCTGTGTAGTGTGAATTGATTACAGGTCATTCTCAAGGGTTTTTGATTGAGTGGGAGTTTAGCAATGGCAGAAGAAAGTAAGCTACGAATGGAGAAGTTTAATGGCAAGAATTATCAACATTGGAGGATGCAGATAGAAGATTATCTATATCAGAAGGATTTGTACTTACCGTTGGGTGGGGTTGCATGCAAGCCCACAGATATGAAGGATGAAGAATGGAATGTTCTTGATCAGAAGGCTCTGGGATCCATAAGTTTGAGCTTTGCATTGTTTGTGATTTCCAACTTATCACAGTGCAAGACAATAGAAGAATTGATAAAATCTTTACCAAATTTATATGAAAAGCCCTCAGCTTCAAATAAGGTATTTCTTATGAAGCAGTTATTTACTTTACAAATGCAGGAAGGTGGATCGGTACATACTCATCTTAGTGATTTCCATGGTTTGGTAAACCAGTTAGCTTCAGTCAATATTGTTTTTGATGATGAAGTAAAGGCTCTTTTAATTTTATGCTCTTTACCTAAAAGTTGGGATAGTTTGGTTATGGCAGTAAGTAATTTTGTGTCTGCTTCTAAAATCTTAAAAGTTGATGATGTCGTGAGTGTAATCTTGAATGAAGAAATACGTAGGAAAAGCATAGGTGAATCATCAGGGAATGCTTTAAGTGTAGAAAGCAGGGGAAGGCAAAGAGAGAAGGTCGAGCAAGGGAAATCAAGGTCGAAGATGGGAAGGAGGTCTGAATTCAGAGGTGTCACCTATTGGTTTTGTGGAAAGAGAGGACACACAAAGAAAGAGTGTTGGTTGAGGTATAAAGAAAATCAACATGAAGGCAATGAAGAAGCAAAGGATGCAGGTATTGTGGCACATGATGCTCTCATACTTTCTTTGGATAGTCAGATAGAATCATGCATTTTAGATTCTGGTTCTTCTTTTCATGCATCCCCAAACATAGATTTGTTCCATGAGTATGTCTAGGGAAACTTTGGAGTGCTTTATTTAGGGGATGGTACGCCTTGTCAAATAGTTGGCAAAGGGAAAGTGTAGCTGAAATTGTAGATGGACAACAAATGGGTGTTGAAGGAGGTTATGCATGTCCCAGTTCTGAAGCAGAGTTTGGTTTATGTAGGAAGGTTGGGTGATGAGGGATGCACAATAATCCTCACAGTGGATTCTTGGAAGGTTACCAAGGGTGCACTTATTTTAGCAAGAGGTAAGAAAGTAGGTACTCTTTATCTATCTACTTGTATTACTGATTCTACTTCTAGTTTATCTACTTCAGCTGTAGATTCAAAGATGTGGCTTAATAGGCTTAGTCACATGAATAAGAAGGGAATGGAAGTTCTTGAATCAAAAGGTATGAGTTCAGATTTGGAGGGTAGTGATCGAGTTCATTGCAGGAAAAGGAAATTTGATGCTTTTGATAAGAACAAGGAAGCCTTGGTGTTTATGGAGGAGATGAGGGACAGAGATCAGTCACAGGGGCTGAATAATTCTGAGCAGGGTAGTATGGACAGGGCTTTGATCCAAGATGAGCTCACAGATGAAGAATTCATCACTTACAAGAATACACAGACACCAACGTCAGTCACTTAGAACTAATGTCGGTCAGCTAGATACTGGCATCGGTCATGTGCAAACTAGTAGGGTCGGTAGAGTCAGGAAAAATAAGTCTGACCTTAGTCAGATAGGAACCAACATTCATAGAGAGGACACCAGTGTTGGCTAGGGAAATGACGTTGGCAGTCAGGGTCAGTGCAGGGAACCGACATCGGTCGAATGCAGACTGAGAGATGGTCGAGATCAGTCACTAGAACGGATGTTGGGCAGACAACAAGCTGTCAAGAAGTCTCAAACGCCCATATGGAGGTTAGAAAGGGTAAGTAAACCTCATATTCATTGTTCACCTTCTTTATATTGCTTACTGATGGTCAAGAACCAAGAAGATATTAAGAGGCAATGCAGGTAGAATCTAGAAACAATGGGAGCTTGGCATGGATAAGGAGTATGAGTCCTTAGAGAAGAACCAAATAGGGATTTGTTGGTGGAGTTGTTAGCTGGAAGAAAGCACTGGATGAGGGATGGATTCCCAAGTTAGAGAAGAGAGTGGATGGACACATGAGACAGAAGGCCAGTGTATATGGTCTTGAGTAGGCTGCAAGACAATGGAGGTTTGACCATTGTATTTTTCTTTACTAGGTTGGATAATATTAGCTACATTATCCTTTTACTGTTTTGTGTGCTTGTTTCAGGGTTACACGTATAGGGAGTTTTTGAGCTAAGGGTAAATTTAGTTTAGAGGTATGTCATGAAGAATTTGGGAGAAACAAAATTCTTTTTGCATAAGAGACATGGAAGATCACAGGTTGATTTTGTCTCCAGTGGGAGTTGTCAAAAATTTTAGATGTGGCAGGGGACTTGGATGACAGGTATAGCATCATAGGTTTTGTGGTGGTTGGTCTTCAAGAGTGATCTTGAGGAGGGATACAGAGCCAAGGGAATAAACTAGATGGTGTACAGGTACAGGTACAGTTGCAACTATTTATCTCCAAGTGGGAGATTGTTAGGTTGTGGAGCTAAAAGCTTCAACTATTGCAAACATGGAAGAGGTTGCTAAGTTCCAGGGAGACCGGCTTCGGCAGTGTGTAGTGCAGAATGAAACTAACATCGATAGGTGTGAGCTGAAGACAACCGGCATCGGCAGGAGGTTGGCCGATGTCGATCACCTCCAGGTAGATAGGGACTGACGTCAGTCACCTGTGGCGGTTCCAGAACTGCTGTTGATGAATAATCAGTTAAGTGAAGCGAGTGTTTGCATGTTAAGGGGCTAATTATAGTCTCAAGCTATGTGTCTAATTATTGTAATTAGAGATCTATTTTTTTATGCATGGGATCTTATTTAAAGACCCATGAGGCATGTATTGTAAATCAAGAAGGCAAGTAAAGCATTGAAGCAAGGAGCAAGGTCAAGGAGATCTACAAGGTGTAAGGTCAAGGAGATCAGCTGAAGCATTCAAGGAGGGGATAACAACTCAGGTTGTTGAGTTGGTTGTGGTTGAGCAAGAGAGAGAGAGAGAAGAAGGTCTTGAGGTGTGGCAAGCCTTTGAGGTGGAAGAAGAAGTGGCATCTTCTTTATTGTATTTTCTTCTAAGATTATCTAATACAAGATTGTGTATTGTCTCTCAAATTCTTTGTTGTTTTCAAGTTTCTAGTTACTTAATCATTCTAGTAAAATTTCGTGTTTAATTGCTTATAAGAAAAGTAATCAATTGTGCTTCCTTGGAGGGGTTCCTAACAAAGTGATTGATCAAGGAGGCAAAATACATGTACAATTTTGATGATGCAACAAGTGTTCAGAATTGGGCATTGGTGAATCCCAACAAGTGGTTTTATATAAGGGATAAAATAGGGGAGATCTTGATGGGTATGGGGAAATCCCCTTCATCTGAGGCATCTAAATCCCACACCAGCTAGAAAGGTTATTGAGATTTGGGAAGCATAGCTTATTAGCATTGGATGCAATATTTGGGATGAATGCAATGAAGGTATTCTACCAACATTTTTAAGAGTAGTTGATAATATTAGTTTTTTTTATGTCTATAATAATAGTAGTTATTCCAATGTTTTTATTTATTTCTTATATAGTTCTAATTGTACACACTATTGGCATTTGATTCCAAACATGAAGGTGTGCCTATTGCATGGGTCATTATGTCTTAGTCATGTACTATTGACATAAGACAATGGATGTAAATTATTTTGTAAAAAGTAAATTTGAAATACATTAAATGGACAATCAGTGCCTTCATGGTCTATGATGCCAATGTGGAGATAAAATATATTAGGTACATCATCATTATTCCTACATGCATCATGGACATCATATTTGTATGTTCATAGACACCATATACACCTTATTCCATTAAATTATGCAAAACTATTGTGTTATGCAGGGAGACATTCAACTTTGAGATCTACTTATGTATTTGGCATGTTCATTGCACGTGGTTGAAGAATTTGATAGCAAAAGTGAAAAATGATGGTGTAAGCATTATGATATTTGAGGACTTGGGGTTCATAATGCATAGTTTTGCCGATGAGGACATGGCTACAAGGGAGTCAAAAAAGTTTTTAGAAAGATATCTCTCTTCTCATCCCACTTTTATCAAATACTTGGAATAACACTGGGCATACAGGGATGGAATGTGGTCATGATGTTGTCAGAAACTTACACATGCTAGGAAAGATACCAATACATCTATATAATCTTACCATTCCCATTTTATATGCCATTTCCTAAGCACATTAAGGACTTATATACATTGCAAGGTGGATTGGTTGGTTCACCAACTAACAACATTGGTTTATATACATTATTGATGGCTATAGCTATGCAAGGACATTGACTTCCATAGGAACTTCAAAGTAAAAAGACATGAGAATATTTCATGGGTATAAGATCTGAAAATCCCAAATTCTCATGTTACCTTTGACAATAGTGACCCTCATACAACATGGGTGAAAAGTATGAAAGATGAGATGTTACATTATCACATATTTAAATGTAATGCCTTCTATGTTGATGTGCGATTTCTAATTTTTAATCCAAGGATATGCTTTCAAACATGTGCTCAAGGTGGAATTGATGAAAAAGATGAAAACTCAGGTAGTTATAGAATAAGTAGCCAAAATACATGGTGTTAAGGATAGCATTAATAACATTGATTTTGAGTACCTTGTAAGTTTTGGTTCCCCCCTATACTATATACATTTACAACTTTGAGGTGACTGTAGTTTATATAATAAATTTTCATTGCCTAAGTCAAAGATAACTGAGTTTGAATTGAAAATGAGGAAGAAGGCATGAATGTCAGGGGTTTGCACACACAAATGAATGGTGTATTAGATAAGGATATGTAAGGATCAACCATGTACTAGAAGGTGTTATAGAAAATTTGGCAGATGAAACTAAAAACTAGTTGAGGGGGAATGAAATTGTAAGTATAGTCACTACTTACAATCATATCTTTTTCATATTTTTTAGCATTTCTAATTCGATAATTTTCATTCTATGAATAAATCTCATATAATGCTAGAGTTTATGATGTTGAGGCCCTGATATGTGGAACACAAGAGATATTTGACAAATGTTGTGCAGTGGATAGAAGTGTAGAAACTATGACATTCTTTAAAAATTGTATGACATAGGTTTACAATAAGGTGTAGAGTAGGATGATATCAAATGCACAAACACCCAATGCCCCATCCATTCCAAAAAGTGTAGGATGGGCATGAAACTTCCACCAATAGATCAAGAGACTTCATATAAAATATGAATAGATGCAGACATCATATCATGTCACAAGAGATCACACTTTTTCGAAACCCACCTCATAACAATCCAAAGTGACAAGTCTAGGATGACGATCTTAATAGAGCAGTGAAGTGAGATATGCGTAAACATAATAGAGATAATGCATCTTGATTGCAACCCTTTTTAGGTTTCAATGATAGTAAAACAATAAATGTATGTAACAAAAAATAAATACCCTTTTATAAATGTTAATAGTTCTCTTAAACTACCCACATGCGGTAACATATTGCATAAATTTATTTTCTCTTAAAGGATTTTTTGAATGATATTTAAACCCTACCCTAAAGAATTTAGTAAAGTTATCCATTGGTTTAAATATAAATCAAATCTATAAATATTATATAAACAAATAATGCTACTGATATTACATAAATAAAGAATGCAATAGTTCTGAGCTTCATTTTATTGGCTAGTAGCTTTAGTACCTTGTTCCCACTTATAAGAGTCTCTTTAGTCCTCTTTTTACAAATAATTTTTACATCAACTATCTTGACATAGTATTTTATGTAGAGGTAAGGGGGAGAAGATTACAATGTATCATTATCTAACTTTGGTCTTGAAATATATCTCATTGGCATGATTTGTTTGTCTTGAATCCTCTTTCAAAGTCTAGGTTCTCCCTCTTAGGTCTCAAAGACCAAGTCTTAATATATGTTTCAAGAATCCAATATCAATGTATGAAATGTCTTAGATGATCATAACATACCTTTTTTAACCCCTTTCAACTACCAAATTACCCTTCAATACTCCTTTCCACACAACATGCTTGCTATGACTTCTCTAGGCTAATAGCCTTTTTTTGGACATTTCTCCTTTTTGGTAAAAACTAAAAAAACTTATCAAGAAAATAATTACATTTTCAAGGACCCTTTTTGGCCATGAAACTCATATACCTCCCTTTTGACACAACTCCCTAGGCTTCACCTACTTCCTTCATAATACCTCTTCTCAATTAGCCCTCTTAAGCTAGAAAGCTCCTTAGTTTGGGAAAATTGCAAACTTTAAAAACTAAATAAATATCTTTTAGGATACCAATTTATCTCTCCAAAATTAATCAATCCTTTCTTACCCTTATTCTTAAGACAAATTTACTTTTCTTTCTTTAAACTTACTCTACTCGGCCTTCCCTAGACCCAATACTAGGACACAATCCTAAAATCCATACTTTCCCATACATGAAAAAAATAATTATTTATTTATATATAATAACACATCATAACCAGTCAAATTACCAATTTTTTGAATTTTCCTAGTGTTCAATCTCCTCGAATACTCAAAACCCTAAATCAGGGTTTACCCTTATTTACACAGGCCTGAGAGCCTATATAATTCACTATCTTGCATTTGGTGTTATTTAAAAGGAACCACAAGTTATATTTAGGTATTTATCCATGTAATAAACCTTATTCAATATATTATAAATAAGGATTGGACTTATGTTTTCTTAATTTGGCCAAAAGATAGAGTTTAACATCCTTCAATTTGACTGTGTAATAGTTTTTGGGTCCTGTATTCCTTTACATGCAATAAAAACTTTACCTAGGTTATTTATTGAGATTAATAAAAATTATTAAACAATAAAAATCACCCTATAAAATGTTAAATCACCTTATAATGATCAATTTAACTTCCCTTTTGTCTGCAGACTATGTAAATAAGGTTATGGCTATGTGTGACTGTGATGTGTCTAGTGAATAGTTTCTCCTCCAAAGTGATCAAAAACCACTGAGGGACATTGTCCATATTCATTTATACTTATTACCTATCAATTATCATTCAATCAAACCTTCATAAATAATATGACACCTTCTTTTAATTTCTTAATAACCTATAGATAGGGTTTTGGATTACATACATAGGGTTTATCCTTTAAGGGGATTGTATGTTCAAGTTTTAAAATCTGAATTGTGTTTCATGGCATGAATTATATTAAAATTAATGATCACATTACCCAAATTAATTTTGAAATGACACAATGGTTAGTAATTATAAAACACTAACAAAACCCTAACTCACCTTCATATTATCCTGATATGGCAAATGTATAGAACTCACCAACAAAGGTTACTTTTCCTTTCCTAACTCACTTACAATGTCAATACTCAGTTCCATTCATATGTGACTATAAGGAAAATTAAATTCATGATTACTTTGTTAAGGAAAGTTTCCTTGTTTTATCTTGAGTGAATCACACATTCTCTTTCTCACTTTGAAACATGTATTCTTTGCACTCAAAGCTGTAACAAACACATTAGAAGCCTGCATATGCATTCATGTATCCCTCAATATAATTCATAATAATCTCAATAAATATTAAACATATAAGGGGATTTAAAAACACATACAACTTTATTTACTAAATATTTTATCTTCTCATTACAAGAACAACCCATGAAAGGGCTTTGAGAACTTCTTCTTGAAAGGTTACACCCTGTTCTCCATGGCTCCCCTATTTTTTTTCCTTCTTGGAGATTCTACTACCTATCTTTCCTACTCTCTACACCAATCAATTTAATACAAAGGACTTTTTTCTTACCAACTTCAACTTAATTTTGGTTCATGGTTACACCAACTTGGTTGCCATAACTGACTTCTACGTACAAGAGGAATTTTTACTAATTCATATGACTTAATTTAGGAATTATACATGAAATACATTAAAACCCCCTTATTATGACTTTAAATGGATCCCTCAAACTAACTTTTATCACCTAACCTTTTCAACACATGGATCCTAAGGCTTTGAATGTGTATGATCAAAGATATCCTTCTTTGTTTTTGCTTAAGGTTTTAACCCTTCTTACAGTCATTAGAGTTGACTTATCTACCCATCACATTCGTGCCATCTATACTTTTCTTGCATTCTCTTCTATTTAATTTTTAGTTGCATGTATGTAGGTAGTTATAAATTACTTGATGCATGAAATTATATTTCATTTACATTCTCTTATGCATTTGACTACCACATTTCATTTACATTATCTTATGCATTTGAAATTACATTAGATTTTACCAAACTCCACAAAACATCTTACTATGTTGATTAACTATATGCAAAATGATTAACTACAGTTTATGAATTATTTTTCAAAATTTCACTAATTAATTTTTGTAATTATATGGTAGGTGGCATTAATACTACCAAACATGGGGAGTGTTATCAAAACACGAGAGGAATTCCACAAACTCTAATGGAAAAAATCAAATGTACTGGAGGAACTAAATGTGCAACGATAAACATTGCATAAAATCTCATGTGTGGTGACCAATTCCATCAATTGGAAGGGGATTGGAAGTACATCAAATTTCATCCAAACTAATGTATTATGATGGGTGAATGCTCTCTTACATTACAACATGGCATATCCTTCATACCTCTAATGGTGATTTATTAGTACATAGAATTCATAGACATGACTGATCATGATTTATACATACAGTGATCATATGAATGGCCACATGATGATGCCATTTTTCTTGATGTGTGGGGTAGTCCTGGTGTCATTTCAGCCTATTTGAGGCCCTTCTCAGAGAAGTTATTTCCAAATAAGGTTTTTAACGATCCAGATGTCTATGTGCATCCAGATCAAGTATGAAATATATTCATTGGTGTAAAACTACCATTTTAAGTGTGTTTTGAACTATATAACGTTCAAAATGACCTCTTTCATTCCTTGAGTCTTTGTCCAACATAGCCATATGTAGCATTGTGGAAGAGATACACAATCTCCCATAACATAAATTTTCCTCTCATCTAACCAGGCTGAGGTATTTGAAGAATAGAACCACTATTTTTTTGCACACATGTTATAGAGGATGAAATTGATGGTGACTATAATCCATTGGGTGAAAATGATGGTTTAGAAAGTGAATAGAATAATTTTATAAAAATATCTTTCAATATTGATAAATAGTGTTTAGCTTTGTAATCAGTTATATTTTAACATGTTTAATTTACTGTTAAATAAAGTAATATTTTTTTGTGTATTACATATTTATTGATAAAGAAGTATTTATTTATTTTTCTATAATAGTGTTTGATGTTTTGATCATTTAATGTTTTGATGATCAAATGAATAAAGAAAGAAATGATTCTATGTTTTCATGTCCTTGAATAGTATTGGATTCTTATGAATGAAAAAATGTCTTTGAAAGGCCCTTGAGGCCATGAATATGTTGATATTTGTTTTAAGTTGTAGGTTTGGACAAGACTATAGGTTACATTTTGGTACGGAGTATTGGGGTGATGTCTTCAAATTATTTATATAAAGATTGTATTTCACATTGTTCCTTGGAGGTACTAACATCAGAGTGATCCTCTAGTGATTGAGTTATAGCTATAACACTTATTATATATCTCCAATAGAGTATCCAAACTCATTGGAATGTTCATTTGACACTAGACATGGATTCAACCCCCTCTTATGGCTTTAGACCTAAACAAGACCAAGTAGGTTTGCCTGCAACTTTACAAATTTGGACCATATGTTTGTGTTTTAGGAATATATGGATGGTTCCTCATGTTTTTACATGTCATATTCAACTTGTTACATCCTTTTGTAATGTCTTGTCCACCCTCAGCTCACCTAGTTATCCTCTTCCTTCAAAGTTTGTAGGTTAGCATCCTAAGGGAGTACCCTCTATCTGAGACAAAATAGAGGGTACTTCCCCTGATATCTCACCAAAATTTATTATTTGAGGAGTTTATCCAAGTTTTATTTGTGATATGTATAATATTTCAACTCTTTATCACCTTATTAGACCCTCCAAATACATCAAAAACTAATACATAATCCTAGGGAAGTTTATAGTGTGCAAGGTCTTGAAATATGACTATAGGTTACATTGTTGGAGTCTCTCTTCTATATTATCTCCATGTTATAATAGTCCCTTGAGATCTATGACATCATTTTTGAGGTCTCTTACTAATATTTGGATCATCAATCCTTTATCAAACCCTGCATTGTTGAGAGGATCCTTCCTGAATAAACTAGAAGATAATTGCAAATACACAAAATAAACTATGAAAACCAACAATATATTAATTCAAATAGATAGAAATGAATTAAAATAGATGAATTGTATAATATTTGGCCTCTTTGAGGGGGAAACCTACTTTGAGAATTCTTAATTCAATACAATTTGTGGATACCTTTAATGGCCTTAACACTTATATATAAATTCTAAATTAAGAAACTACTACTTCCCATGAATGTGGGATAAAATAAAATGCTCATTGGATAACTTACAAAGGATATGAATCCATATAAAATAAAATAGGCATCATGGGTTCATAACATCCTCTCCCTCTTATAAAAATATTTATCCTCAAAGCTTTAGATGTGGGAATTGGTGTTGAATATGTAATAATGGTTCCCATGTTGCATCCTCGGGCTGCATTCCGTGTCATTGAATTAAGACCTCAGTGATGGAGTGAAAATGAATTTGGTGTGTGTGCCTATCCAATATTGCCTCTAGTTCAAGAATAATGTATCCTTCATTATGAAGACAAAAGACATGAAATACTAGGTAAACTCAGGAAGAAGGTGGGAGCTCCAACTTATAAACAACTGACCCAATCCTCTAAATAGCCTTATATGGACCATAAAACTTAGGGGCTAGCTTATGATTCCCTTTTAGTTTGAGGGAGGATTTATTTTAGGGATAAAGGAGAATAAAAACCATATCACCTACTTGAAAAGTGCGCTTAGAATGGTGCTGATCTGCCTATTGTTTCATTTGATTTTGTGCCATATGAAGATTTTCCCATAGGGTGCTAAAGATCTGATCTCGAGTTCAAATAAGTATGTCAACTACTTGTACTAATGAAATATTAGGGTTATACAGAAGGATAATTGGTGGTGCTTGACCATAAAATGCTTCATCTAGACTTATTTTTGTTGAAGTGTGGTAGGAGGTATTGTACCACCATTCAATGGGAGGGAGCCACTTTGCCCATTGATATTGTTATTCTGAGGTGAAAGAATGAAGGAATGTTTCCAAACATTTGTTGATAATTTTAGTCTGACCATTTATTTGTGGATGATACCTAGAAATCATCTTCAATTGAGTGTCAGTACATCAAAATAGTTCCATTTAAAAATAGATAGTGAAGGTTGCATCACGATCAAAGATAATAGATGAAGGAATGTCATAAAGATGGAAAATCTGATCCAAGAAAATTTGTGCAACTATGGAGGCAAATCAGGACGGATGAGGGCACAAAAATGAATATTTTTGGAGAGGTGATCAACCACAACCAATATCACCATTTTCCTCCAGATTTAGGGAGCCCCTTAATGAAATCCATATAAATATATGTCCAAATTTTGGTAGCGATGGGCAAGGGTTTGAGCAACCCAGGGGTGAGTGTTGTTTCACCCTTGTTGTGATAGCATGTGTCACAGTTAGCCACCATATATTGAATTTCCTTTTTCATTCCCTTCTAAAATAAAATACGTCGTGCCTACTCATAATTTTTGAGAAACCTTGAGTGCCTTGCAGATGGAAAAGCATGGAGTTCATGGAATATAGCCTGCTACAAATCTATGATTTGGGGAAGCACCAAATAACTTGTGTATCATAGAGAAACACCATCCCAAGAATAATGTGATACAACTGAGGGGTCAGTGGTCAACTGTTGATGATTTGAGAGAATGAGGAGTCATTGACATACCCCTATTGTATGGTTTCCAACCAATTTGGAATAGGCATAGAAATAGTCAAAAGGGAAACTTGATCTAAAAATGTACAAGATAGAGAATCAACCACAATATTCTCTTTACCTTTCTTGTAATTTATCTCATAATCATAACCCATGAGTTTTCTGATTTATTTCTATTGTGATGGGTAGACACCCATTATTCCAAGAAATATTTTAGACTTTGGTGATCATTTTTAATGCAAAAATGATTACCCAATAGGTATGGCCACCACTTCTATATTTCATGTAAAATGGCCATCATTTCCTTCTCATAAATAGAGAGCACTAAATTCTTGCTAGAAAGGGATTTACTAGAGAATGCAATTGAGCATCCTGCTTGGAGGAGAATAACACCTAGGCCATTATTGTAAGCATCACTCTCAATAGTAAAGGTCTTGGTAAAATCTGGCATAACTAGAATAGGTGTAGTATACATAGCTTATTTTAATGCTTCAAATGCACACTCAATAGCTTCTATCCAAGTAAAATCATCCATTTTCAACATAGCTATCAATGAAGCTAAAATATTATCATAATTTTTGACAAACTTGTGATAGTATCTAGTTATCCCCAAAAAACCATAGAGGCTCTTGAGTGTTTGAGGGTGGAGCCAATTTGTCATAGCAGTTATTTTTTTAGGATCCACCCAAACCCATTGGGCTGAAACAATATGCCCAAGATACTCCAATTCATCTTGGCCAAAAGTACATTTGGACTATTTTGCACAAAGATGATGGTTAGAGAAAAATTGCAATGTGATCTCCAAATGTTGGAGATGCTCAGACCATGTTTTACTATAGATGAGGATATCATCAAAGAAGACTAAAATAAATATACATAGGTAGGTCCAGAATATTTTATTCATCAATGCTTGGAATTTTGAAGGATCATTAGTGAGGCCAAAGGGCATGACTAAGAACTCATAATGACGCTCATACATGTGGAAAGCTGTCTTAGGGATATCATTCACATGAAGTTAGATCTGGTGATATCTAGAGTAGAGATCCAACTTGGAGAAAAAATGAGTGCCATGAAGCTCATCAATAATAGGGATCAAGAACCTATCCTTGATTGTGAGGTGATTAAGTGTAAAAAAATCAATGCAAAGATGCCATGACCCATCTTGTTTTTGAACAAGGAAAACTAGGGAAGAATATGGACTGGTACTAGGGTGAATAATGCCTTGTTGTAGGAATTCTCAAATAAGCATCTCAATCTTAGTCTTTTGTTGAAATGGGTAGTGATAAAGCCTAATGTTTGGAGGAATGCTTCCTAGAAGGAGATAAATATGGTGGTATTTTGGTCTTGAAGGTGGCAATCCCATTGGTTTAGTAAAGACATTTGCATACCTCTACAGAATGGTTTGGAGGTCAGAAGGAGTAGTGGAGATGGTTGAGGGTTGTATTTGAATGGAATGGAGTTGGGCAATGACACCATGTGAATTCTTCTTAATAATTTTTTCCATGCGATGTGAAATTATGATGATAAGAGATCCAGGTTGTAATCCTTTCAATGTGTGTTTTTTCCCATTATCTAAAAAATACATCTAAGGTTCAGTAAAATTCCATAAAATGGGTCCAAGTGTCCATAGCCATTGGGCTCCAAAAGCAATATCACATCCACCTAAGGGAAAGGAAAACATGTTGGAGTACAAGGTATAATATCCAATAGAGATACACACATTATGACACTTCCCTTTTCAAAGTAAAGTGCCCTCATTATAAATCATGACTTCAAAGTTGAAACATGGATGGATAAGACAATCAGCCTATTTGGCAATATGAGGGTCAATGAAGTTATGTGTGCTACTTGAATCAATGAGTATTGTGAGAGGGAAAATTTTTAAATAACCCCTAACCTGCATGGTTTATAGGGTAGTGAATCTTGCTAAGGCATGGAGAGAGATCTCTAGTTGGTTTTCTTGAGAAGCAGGTTCCACAATCAACTGAGCATCTTTTGGATCATCTATTGTATCTAGAACATATTCCCAATCTTCAATTTCTAGTGGAGAGTTCATATCCAATAGGTAGAGCTTTTACTTTACACATCAATGTCCCCAAGTGAATTTATCATCACAATTATAACATAGTCCTTTTTCTCTTTGAGCTTGCATCTTTGCTTCACTCAAATGCTTGATAAGAGTGGTTCTGGTGACTGGCATTATTTGAGATCATTGTGGAGATGTAATTTTGAATGGAACAAAATTAAATTTGGTGTGTTACTGAATTATGGTCTTATCCTCTACCAATTTAGCCAACCCTAAGGCTTCCATCATCGTGTTGGGCCAAAACATTTTAACCTCAGATTGAATTGTATCTTTTAGTCCACTAACAAAGCAACTCTTGAAGAATTCATTAGACAATCCCTCTATATGATTGGCTAGTTTTTCAAATTTAGTTTGATATTATTTATTCCTATTTGGCAAAATTTATGGAGTGCTTTAGTGAAGTCATCAAACGTAGTAGGGCCAAACTGTTGTAAAATGATGGTGCAAAAATTGGTCCATATGGGTTCTCCATGAGCCTTGGCATACCAATGATACCATTGAAGGGCTTCAAGTTCCAGGTGAAAATATGTAAGTGGAACCTTGTTGACCTCAAAATTATTATGCAAACTAAAATATTGTTCAGCTTGATAAATCCATCCAGTTAGATCTACACCATTGAATCAAGGAAAATTTAGATTCAGACTGTGATAATTATTGGAAGAAGGAAATGCAATTTCAAAAGAAGACTCTAGATGTCGACTATTATCCATATTGGTATGTTGCAAACTGAGGTCGATAATTTTTTCATCAAGATATTTGATGTGGGACTTGAGGGCGACAATTTCATCCTTCATGGTTTTTTCTCCTGTTGGGTTAATACCACGACCTGACTAACAATTTTTTTCTTTTTTTTTGCAATGGGTGGGAATTCTATAGTTAAGACATTTAGTAAGGGAATTTTTTAATTTGGATGAAATCAAGAGGGGTAAAGGTACTTTTACTAATATTTTTGCATAGGAGTATGATTAATAGAGATGAAGATAATTTTGGAAGGGAAAATGGAAAAATTATTGAAGAGGGACAAAGAACCAGGAAAGGGAGATGATCACTGTGTAAAATTATTGAGGCAAATGGACAAAAATTGAAGCTATGATAAAACCCAAAATAAAGGGAAAATTAGGATTTGTGGGAATTCAGAGTGCAAGGGGGATATCGGACCTCAAAGAAGTAAATGTGGAGAATGGAATTTTAGAGGTCTTGGTAAATTTTGAGAAGAAACAGGGCTAAAATGGGGAGATATTACAAAAAAATGAAAGTTTTCAACACATTTCTAGTTTCTATTTGTCTTTTTAGTTTTCTATTGCTCTGCTGGAGTTTTAGGTTTTTGATCTGCTAGTGGTTTTATAAATCATTCTAATTTTTGATCTATCTGGCAGAAATGGACCCCAAGTTGAATGGTTGCCTAAAAGGTTTTATAAATCTCACTAGCCACCAATGACGTCTAAGCGAGTACTACTCTCCAAAAAATTTATGGCCACAGATTTATCTCTTAGTGACAATGCTTAGTTTTCGTCATGGGTGGGAACTAGTCAATCGAGTAGGGTTCATTACCTATTTCACTGACACGTCCTCTCAATGGCCTAGATACTTTGGGGTTCTTATGGTATTCCTCACAATGATTTTTAGGGCTTTCACCCAAGCACTACCCACAATTATGCAAATAGTTTTTACTCTGATCCAAAATAGAAGATAAAATCTAAAGTAGAACATAATCACATTGTGGTAGAGTATAAAATCATGCTCTTTGATGATGATCGATTGCCAAAGAGAATTGACAGATCTAGATTGTCGTACAAAAGGGCTGGGAATGGATATGTTACCAATTTTTGATAACTAGGGTCCAATTATGGTAAGGTAAGAGCATATGGTGGATAACAAAAAGAAATTCTCCCTAGAAAGTGCTCTGATACCAGATGAGAGGATCCTTCTTGAACAAAGTAGAAGATAATTTAAAATACACAAAATAAATTATGAAAACCAACAATATATTAATTCAAATAAACAAAAATGAATTACAATGGTTGAATTATAGAATCACTCACCTCTTTGAGGAGGCAACCTCCTTTGAGCAAGATCAATTCAATACAATTCATGGATGATTTTAATGGCCTCAACACTTGTATATAAATTCTAAAATAAGAAACTACTACTTCCCATGAATTTGGGATAAAATAAAGTTCTCACGAGATGACTTACAAAGCATATGCATCTATAGAAACTACTAAACAAATAAAGAAAAGAGACATCATGGGTTCATAATAATTATTCACCTCTCATCTTGATATGCTTAGGACTACAAGTTGACTAATTGTATTTCCTTCTTTTCCCCTATTTGTAGATGTTAGTTACATGATTTAGGCCTTGAAAACAATGTCTAGAGACTTTTTTAGGGATCCCAAGATCATTTTTTACTCATTTAGATCTATCTATACATCATTTGCATGCTATATAAATACCCCTAACACCAAATTCTTTCTCACTACCAACTACAGTCAACTACAGTTAACTCTGTTGGAGTAATCGAGGGTCTTAAATGTAGGTATCCACCTTGAAGTTTGTGCCAAATCATTTATTTTCCCTTTGAGATCTTTCAATTCATATTTCCCTAACAAGTATTGGTGTTTCCATATCTAGACTCACCTCATGGATGATATAAGAGTTTGTATCCCATTGTAGGTCATAATCCTAGGTACAGAACACTTGTAGGTGTTTGATGGGGTTGAAACCCTAAAATTCCAATCTTAGTTGTTTATTTGTATGCAATGATGTCTATTTCACCCTTATAGGATCACACAAGCATGAATCTATACCTTCATACTACAAATTTGGTTATAGAGGTCACTTAGAGGCTCAAATCTTGTAGAATACACTGAATGATCATAGTGAATAACTGTGCAATGTAGAGGCCCTCAAACACTACTATTCTCTAGTCATACACCCTCTTTATTTTTCAAGGTTATACCTATATGTGGGGGCTACAAGATGAGTGATTTTGGGTTCATCAAGAGTAATTCAACATTGTTGTGGATCATCACCAAAAGTGCCTAGTGCTCTATTTTAGAGCTTTAGGGAAACTGTCTATGAGTTTAGTCAACATCTATGGATATAACCATTTAGGTATACTTACTAATCTAACATTTTAAACATACTTGTCGTGTTATTTACAACACCCCAATACCTCAATATGGTTTCTAATCATGTTAAATCTCCTCCATAAACATTTTAGGTCTTTGTAGTAGCTTATAGATGTACACACAATAGTGTATAAGGAAATGAAGGTAGTATATAGACTATTCATAGAGCTTGACATTAAACTAGACCTTCAAGGCATCTCCATCCTCTTTAAACCTAATGAATACATCATAACATGATTTAGAAACCCTATATAAAACATCAAATCTCTGTGTATGGTCACCTATAGATTAAAATAGGAAACAAATTCATTCACCTCTTACACTTACCTCTGCCAATTCAACTAGTTATGCAAGTCATTTGTATTATCTTACTTTGTGATTAAATCTTTGGTTCCAAATGTTATTTATCTTCTTCAATATATTTATAGTCTCTATCTTTAAACAAAATATTCAAATTTTTCTAGTGCTAAACCTCTTTCCATCCAATCTCTCTTGTCATTCCTTTATACTTGACACTACAGGCTTGACTTAAGCACACTTGCCACTAAACTCAATTTTAATTATGAAATTACATTTACATCATTTAATACTCATTAATTTCTCTTAATACCCATAACTCCACTGAAAAACTCCAAAACCATCCTTACCTTTCTTACACAACTTTTGCCTATCTTCCATATAGACCTTGTAGCTTTTTTTAGGCTTTATGGCCTTGTATGGATAGGTACTATTACACATTGGAAAACTAAACCTTGTTTGGAATACCCTTTTATCATCATCCATAATTTAAAAAAGTTTCACTACCTAATTCCTCCATTTTATCACCTTTTTAGACACATCTTGCTCTTGGATTAGGTCTTGTAGGTTTCTTACCACTCTATGATAGCACAATCTACTCAAAACCATATAATACCATATGTGTTCAAATTGAAACTCTAAAAATAATTGAAATCATATTAATCCATAAATTTTCACAAAAATTTTGGATTTTATACCATTTCATTCTCCCATAGTACTCATTTTTCCATTAAAACCTTAGGACAGGGTTATTGACAGTTTGCACAACTTGAGAAGGGTAAAAGCTGAGTTCCAAGGTTTATAAAGAATTTTAAACAAATATGAAGGTTGTTTTAGGATTATATGATTTCAATCCATATTTTTAAATCATTTTAACCTCACTCCATTACCTCTGATCATGTATTCACTCTAAGGTTTGCTTGATTGTGTATATAGATACGGTGGTCTTTAGAACTATGCACAACTATAAAGAACTATTATGTTGTAAGTCATTCAAATGGAGTTTCAACCACTTTAATAATTATCCAAGGTTTACATAGGCTTATAATTAATTTTAATTTCATTTAAGGGTTCCTTATGCCTCTTTTCAAGGTTACCCTTACTTTTATATAGACTATGTCTTAACACACAATGGTTTGCATGATTGTGAACTATGTTTATGAACTCTACACAACTTAAAACACTTAAATCTCTAAAAAAACCTTAGATAATGGTAAATATGTTTATAAATAGTATTCTTTAGTTTCCACTTAGTTTAGAAGTTATACTTCTCCTAAGAAACACATACTCAGTCCTCCTTTTCATAGGAAACAAAGTTGTCTTGTTCAAACATAAAATATCCTTTAATATAATGACAAAATATAATGTTCAAAGAATCTTAAAGAAATGTTATATCATTTTATAAATTATCCACACTTTCCATAAGCCAAGAAAACATAATCTTTTCCTCACTCAGCATTCAAGACATAATTTGATAGCACACAGGGTATGCAGGACTAAGTCTTTTACTCATCTTAAATGAGTATGAAACCAAATCAAATCATTTGATGCTAAACTACTAAATATTTTAAATACCAATAAAACATAAATTTTTACTTACCTAAAACAAAATAATCATCATAAAATAGTTTTCACCCAACCTTATTTCAATCTTTGACAGTCAATTACATTGCCTTTACACAAGAAATATAGTCTTTGTGTTCTTTGTTTATCCAAACAAGAAGCTTTTATCCATTACTCAAGGTTTTATAATATTTTATCTTTGGATTAAACCCCAAGATAATTTGTTAAACATCTAGATATATCTACATCATTCCCATGTTATATTAATACCCCTAACACCAAATTCTTGCTCACTGCCAACTACAGTCATCTAAAGAGGTTTGTGAACAAGGTGAAGCACTTATTGAGATCATTATTCAGAGTGAACTTGTAAATTAACTTATTCAATATTATAAAACCTCCAATCACTTGGAACTCATTATAAAACTATTGTATGGTAATCAACTAGAATAAAAACATATTTATACATGAATTGGAGTCAAAATATATAGTTAAACAACCATTTGCCATATTTTTCTAAGTTTATTAACATTCCCGTAAAAAAATTATAAACTTAGTCATTCATTCATTTATAAAAAAATTAAATACATAAGATGAAGTAAGCAACTGATGCAAAATAAACATCAATTTTGTAGATTAAAATGTGAATAATAATGTGTTTCCATTTATTTCCATCCAAAGTCATATGCGTACATCATGGAATACTAGACACATTGTTGGGTTCTCTCTTTTACATTAGTGTTGAAGCCTTTCCCCAATAGGATAGCATGCTAGCCCTATCACATGAGGTATGAGTCTCACGCACTCACCCAAAATGTGTAGTGAAAGACCAATTTTTGAAGACATTGAAACATGACATGTGTTTACTCATTTATTAAACAAATATCCTACTATTATTTCTTAATAGATTATACTACCATTACTAGCTAAATATAAAATAAGAAAGGAACTCATGACTTTATTGACTTAACACATTTAAATATTTAACACAGTCAATTGCTTGAAGTACTATATGATAACATTGAATTCTTATTAAGTGCTTATGAAGTACAAGACATAGTGCTCTATATTCCCTTCTAAGTTCACCCAAAAAAAACCCCCACGAATGCTTATAATAGGGGTTTTTATAAAAAAATTCCCTATCTAAGTGTCAAGCTCCCAACCTAGAATGGACACATGGCACATGGACTCTCAATAGACTGAGAGTTGGGGCTCTTATAATTAATTGTTCCTATATAATTGGGCCTTTATGGCCCTATATACCTACTCTATCTGAGTTATGAAAACTTTTAGCCAAGATATCTCTAATGGCTCATTACTATAGCCATTGATGCTTCAACATTGCACAAGAAGAAACCAATTAAACACAAGATCAATTATTAACAAAAATAATATATGCAAAGCATTACATACAAAAAGCATGAATATTACAAAGTAAAGCTCTTGCTTATATAGGCAAGGCAAAGAAACAAGAAGGCTAAACTAGCCAATGTGGGACTAAACCATAAATAGTGCTAAATAGTGCACCTAGAAAATATGAGTAAAATATAATCTAACACCCCCCTCAATTAAATCTAGGGACTAACAAAAGAGGCTAAGACTCCTCAGAAGATAGGTCCTGACAACTATGCCATGATGAGTACCTATATACAATGTCAAGAGAATCTAGTGAAGAAGCCAAATGTCCTAATGGATTCCAATCCATCTCACTGGAATAAATGGATGCTAATCATTATAACCATCAAGTAAAATAGGAACTAGTACTGACTATAAGGATCAACTAGACGTAACACTGATCTCTAAAAGACTGGGTAGAAGATGAAACCAAATGAAGCATTTCCAAAGATACCCCTCTTAATGTTGAACGCTAAGTAAAAATACTCAATATCTACATGAGTGGTCTAAATTCACTACTAAAACATCAAAAACATTGACACTATATACTCTAGAATAGCTCCATGTTGTGCTGAATGAGACTATCGAACTATCAAAGAAGATAATATGACACTAGGATTCACCAAAATAAATACAATCAAGCTATGGGAGACTATCAAGTGTCACAAAAGTGGTGCCAAAAATATAGAAGAGTATACCAAAGAAAGCCAAAAAATGATTGGACATTATGAAATCCTCATATGGGTTCTAGCAAATAAAGTACCTAAATAAGATACCCATGTATAATAGAGAATCCAAACTCATTATTATGCTAAAAAACATGGAAGTACACATGCACACAAAAGATGAAAAAAATATAACTCTCAAAAGGTGGAGAAAAGAGAGAAAACCTATAGGAAAAACTCCCTCCACGAAAAAGATAGAAAAAAATAATAGAGAGTAATAAAACCCTCTATAGATGATGTTGAAGAAGTCTGCACTCCAAGTACTCACAAGTCACAAAAGGACTCAATCTACATGAGTGGTCTGAATCCACTACTTGATCATAAAATAAGCTAACATTGTATACATTAGAATATCTCTAGAATGAGGAGACTATCAACTATCAAAAAAAGGTGTCAAAAATGTAGAAGATGCTCCAAAAACAAGGGAACAAAAAAGGAGTCTCCATAGAAGCAAAACAAGGTGCTAAGAAAGGGGCCTCAAGGAGACATGACATAACTACCAATGTGTCAATGTACTAATGCAGGTTATGGGCTGATGGAATAGTGTGGTAAATGGAAAAAAGAGCCATAATGTATTCAAACACATAGAAGAGAATCAACAGCCAAAAATAACAATGTGCAAGGCACATGAAAAAGTATGTCAAGCTCAACCAAAATACATCATAGATAGTGTGTGTGCAAAGTATAATGTAGGGCCCATAACACAAGAAACCCCATAGTAGTGACAATGTACACTCAAAGACGTCAGACTCAACCAAAAATGCATCCATGAGTATAACAAATGATGAAAATGCAAGGGAGCAAGAAGGAAGTATGTGTTCCCTATGTTCCTCAAAAAATTCTCAAAAACATAGCAATTATGTCATCACAAAAATATCACCACAAACTATAAGCAATGGTAGCACAACTAATGTGAAAAGATCCCCTTAGAATGTGGCACTTTATAAAATAGTGAATTTTACAATGTAGATAGGCCCAATGTGTGAGAAATTAAAAAAACATTAACTTTTAAAAAATATGGTGCTCAATTTTGAGCTACTGATCAAAATTTATTACACAAAAAATTTCTCGTTAAATAAGCCTATTTAATAAAAAATGCACTAAATGATTAAAATAATGCACCATGGGTAAGGGAACCTAGCCTTCCAACCACTCATTGGAATCGACATGGAACCAAGAATCTCTCTAGACCAATATAAGTAAAAAAAATCAAACTGATTATCTTGGTATACGTATAAGTGTGTTTTACATCTTCTTTAAGCAAAAAGTACTAGTAAAAGAAAAAAACATTTCTAGTTGTGTAAAGAAGGAAAAAGCTTTTTATACATTTTGTCAATGCCACAAATCAATGTCACCACCCCCCCCCCCCCCGCCACATTCATAATTATCCCACCATGTTGGCCACATAACAAAACCCTGAAATAAGTTATCCCCCACTTCGTAAAAGAATCCTCCACCTTTCACAAACTCATAGGTCTACCACTCATGATATTAAAAATAATAATAAAATACTATGACCAAAGCAAGTGGTTTTTAGAAAACCACTCAAAGAGGTAAAACCATTGGCTTTTGGAAGCCAAAGAAATCACAGGTTGGGCAGACTGTATAGGGAGTTGAGTAGAGGGAACCATAGAAAGGTGGTCAAGGGTTATGTGGTAGCTATGTAGTGACTACGATCTAGAGGGAGAGATGGTCATGTGGAGGTATTTGGGTAGGTTAATGACAAGTAAATTTGGTGGAGAGCTAGTTATCTAATACAAATCATGTACCACAGTCTATGATTTAATATTTGCATCTCACAATCTACCTTAAACCATTGCTCCACATGTTGGCAAAAAGACTATAGAGTAGATCCCACAATGCACCATGTGATCATATCATAAGGAACATATCTAAGGTTAAGGAGTATGATAAAGGTTTACCATACTGTAGGATTTTTTGCATGAAGCTTCAAATCTTATACCAACGAAATTGCTACTAAACTAGATCACACAAGGTTGAGTTAGCTTCATGTATGTTGAGTGTCCTCAAATAGCTCCATAATCATGACTGAGGCTCTACAAGAGCAATTTAACTATATCCTTACCCAAAAAAAACTTGGTTGGAACCAGGAGACTAGGTGATGGAGATAAGATCATTGGTGAAGGATGAAAAACTATAGATCTGGGATACGATGCTAAAAAATGCCAAAGATAGATAAAATTCCTTCTCCAACTCCAATGCACCCTCACACAGACCTTAAAGATCAATGCAAATGATTCCAATGAACTAGATTCCTATAAAATAAGATCAATAGATCCAATGCAAATTGATCAGATCTACACCAAATAATCCTTATACAGTTGTGTTAAATTGTTAATGCCACAAATACAAAAGCACAAGAGTAGATTCAATGTAAAATTTCCAATGCTACCATATAAGTATATAGCCTTAATGCCAATGGAATAAAAAATAAACTCAGCCAATAGATAAATAGGCCAAAGTCTTCAAAAAAATCATTCCATAAATGACAAATTAAGGAATAGGAAACTATGGATTGCATAAAAAATGCAGATCTAAAATTGAAGCAAACCTATAAACTGAGTAATGGCTATTGAAAAAGGCTTTGATACTATGTCAGAGTTATGAAAACTCTTATCCAAGATCTCTCCAATGACTCATTACTACAACCATTGATGCTTTAGTATTGGATAAAAAGAAACCAATTGAAGACAAGATCAATTGTTAATACAAATCATATATGCAAAGCATTACATAAAAGAAGCATGAATATTAAAAAGTAAATCTCTTGCTTATATAGGCAAGGCAAAGCAAAAAGAAGGCTAAACTAGCCAATGTGGGACTAAACCACAAATAATACTAAATAGTGCACCTAACAAACATGAGTAAAACATACTCTAGCATGCTCTATGTTATACATTTGTTTCCAAGTGTTCCATTCCTCACGGTCTATACAAGGCCTTCGATCGATGCGGTTGAAATGTCCTATTTGATTTATTCTTCAAACTACTCCCATGTTCCTCATGCTACACTTCCCTCATGCTCCCCTAGTCTTTTGTTTCTTATTTTGGATCCTCTATTCTCGGGTTCCTCTTGCCATTTTCTTTTGACTAGGTCATATCACACTGGGTCTTCTATTCCATTGTCCTTCCGCATCCTTCAACTCTCACATTAATAGTCTTGTGCCACGGTTCTCTCATGTTGTGTCGGTACTTGAATAAAAATGGATAATGGTCCCTCCACATTGAGCAACAAAATTAGAATAGATAATTGGTCAACATTGAGATACCAACATCACCCCACACTAAGATATTAGTTCATCCCAGACTAAGTCGTACTAGCATCCTAAAAGAACTCAAGCCCTTTCTACTTGAGTTATTTCCTCAGCTCATCCCAATGGGATAAAGCACTAAAAACTTTAGCATATTTTTTCTCAATGGCCTCCTTTACTGCCTTCAACTCTTCAAGTTAAATTAGAGTCTCAGTATTCTTCATTTGTTCTTTTAGGGATAAGCTAGCTTCCTTTTGGATGTTCTCTAGTTCAAATAACTCCTTGTCGACCTATCCTCAAAGTGTGTAAAAATTGACATTTATTTGTTAATAATAGTTATTAATGGTTTCTTCCATCATTTCCACATCATTTAATGCTTTAGCGTACTTGGCACGATCTTTTATTGATAGAGCTACATCAACTTCTTGTTGCCTCAAGACCTCCTCATCATTGAGTTGGGTCTCTATTATTTTATTTGGGCACCATGCATGCAAAAATGTTGTCCAAAATTGGGATAACCTCCTTGAATCTTTCCAAATCACTTTGGTAGATATCTGATGCAGTGGTAAACTACCCCACTAATTCTTGGGACTCATCTCTGGGCACGGGGTACTCATTATTTTTTAGTAATAACTCAACCAATGTTTCTAATTTATTAATGGCATCCCCCTTTAATGGTACACCATGTTCTAGTGTTGGATCTTCCTTCAAAATTGTCTTAAAAAGGCTTAATACCCTTACCTTAGCCTCAATGGTCGCTTGAAATTATTGCTTCAAGAAGGCCACTTCCTCAATTAGCATCTGCTTTTCAACATACACTTTATTATACATCTCCACCACCCTGCTATGTTTCTTTTCAGTCGTGTGCACATCTAACTCTGATAAAATATTTTAGCATGTCACTTCTATGGCAAGTTTCAAAAATGTGATACTTGTCATTATTGGGGAGAGATGTTTTGGATCAATTTTCATAAGGTTCGATAGTCCTGGGGCATCTACTCCTAAAAAATACATCAAACTAAGGCTCTTTACTATACATCTACAAAAATAAGGATAACTGCTTCCTTATTTTTTAGGTCGCGTCATTGGGGTGGAAATGCTTCAAAATATAGAGTTTTTGTTCATCTATGCTAAATTGGTATCATTCACACAAATTAAATGGCATTCTCTATTTTGGTTTTCCCTCAACTAGCCCCTTCCCCTTTTTTGGGTCTCACTCATGTTCTTGATGGCTTCCGGTAGCCATCCCATCCATTCCAATCTTGTTATTATAAACTTGATCAATAGTTGGGACCTCTCACATAGGGGATGGAGTCTTCCATAGATCAGAGTCTAAGTTATTTACCTTCTCTTAAGAGGGGTTGTTTTGGGGTACTTATCTTAGATAGTGGTGAGGAACTAACCTGGTGGTTATCCTTGGAGAAGGTGGAGGCAAAGATGGTCATGGTGGTGGAGGTGGGGAGTTGGATGAGAGGGTCGAGGTGGAGAAGGTGGGGTAGGTTAGTGGGAAGGAGTATGATGAGGTGAAAGTGACCCAAGCGGTGAGCTATGAGATGGAGGTGGAGATGATGATGATGGTGAAGATGAAGAGTGAGGCAAAGTTGAAGTATGAGGTGGTGGTTGTGGTGATGAATGATGTTGAACTAGCCTAGTGGGCTACACCTCCACTATTCTCTTATACTTTTGGGGGGCCTGCTGCCTACCTGTGCTAGCACTTGACATAGATGGACTCTTTCTCAATGGCACCTAGGGGATCCTCTCCTTGGCATTCCCATCTTGAGGGTGTTTATTGGGGCGTAACATATAAAATATTTTGTGTACATATTCCCCAACTAGGATATTCTTGATTTTTATATTGGTCTCACTTGTTTCTCCCCTCTCTGTATAGGCTTTTCTATCAAGATATACAAACATCATCCATAGGGTGTGGCACTCTAAATCAATCCATTCATCTTGTATATTTATCAATTGTGCATCATAGATTCTATTGATGAAATCTATGAATTAGTGCACAGAGAAGGCATGTGGTAACTTAAGCCATGCTGAAATGAGAGGATCCTTCTTGAACAAATTAGAAGATAATTGCAAATACACAAAATAAACTATGAAAACTAGTAATATATTAGTTTAAATAAATATCAATGAATTACAATAGATGAATTGTTTATCCTTATCCTTTTCGAGGGGGTAACCTCCTTTGAGCAAGCTCAATTCAATATAATTTGTGGATGCCTTCATTGGGACTTAACACTGACTTAAATACTAATTCTATTCTAACAACTATTTCATCTCATACATTTGGGATAATACAAATGTGCTCGAAGGATGACTTATAAATCATATGCATCCAAATCAACTACTATGCTAATAAAGTATAACACGGGTTCCTAACATCCCCTCCCTCTTGGAAAAATCTTTGTCCTCATAGCTTCAATTGTCGAAAGTGTTATTGAATCTAGAATCTAGCATCTTCAATTTATAATCCATGCCATTGAATTAAGACCTCTATGATAGTGTGAGAGTGATTTTGGTTGGTGCATCAAGCTAAGACTACTTCTAATTTGAGGAGGGAGCCTTCATTATCAAATTATGGTAAGACTATTTGTACCTAAATGTTGATGCCAAGAAATTTCTTTAGATAGGAGAAATGAAATATTAGGTGAATGTGGAAGGAAGGTGGAAGATCCAACTTGTAAGCAATAGACCTAATGTACTGAAGAACTTTATATGGCTCATAAAACTTAGGGGCAAGCTTGTGACACCCCTTTTGTTTTAGGGATGATTATTTGTATAGTTTCAAGTGAAGAAAAACCATATCACTTGGTTGAAAGATGTACTGAGAGTGGTGTTGATCAACCTATTGCTTCATGTAATTTTGTGCCAAATGAAGACTGTCCTACAAGATGCAGATAATTTGATCTCGATGGTGAAGAGTAGTGTCAACTACCTGAACCAGTGAATTACTAGGTTTATACAAGAGAAGTGGTGGGGGTCCTTGACCATAAACTATTTCATAATGTGTCATTTTAGTAGAGGTATGATAAGATGTATTGTGTTAAGTTGTGGAGCTAAAAGCTTCACCATGGAGCTAATCAGGGGGTTGTAGAGTGCAACCAGTAACCAGCATCGGCAGTACGGCCGACGTCGGTCAGGAGCAGACTGACAGCAATCAATGTCGGTCACCTATGCATGTGCATGCTTCTGCATGTGTTTCCAGAATGCATTTCTAGAATTAGACTCATCTAATTTAAGTGGTCTAAGAGTGTTTGCATGTTGAAGACTAATTTAAGTCTTGAGTCTGTGTTTCTAATTATTGTATGCATGGGATCCTATTTAAGAGACCCATGGGCATGTATTGTAATTAAGGCAAGTAAAACATTAAAGCAAGAAAGCAAGGTCAAGGAGATATGCAAGGTGTAAGGTCAAGGAGATCAGCTGAAGATATCAAGGAGGGGATAACAACTCAGGTTGTTGAGTTAGTTGTGGTTGAGCAAGAGAGAGAGAGGGAAGAAGTCCTTGAGGTGTGGCAAGCCTTAGAGGTGGAAGAAGAAGTGGCATCTTCTTTATTGTATTTTCTTTTGAAGATTATTTAATACAAGATTGTGTATTGTCTCTCAAATTCTTTGTTGTTTCAAGTTTCTAGTTACTTAATCATTCTAGTATAATTATGTGTTTAATTGCTTATAAGAAAAGTAATCAATTGTGCTTCCACGGGTTCCTAACAGTTGGTATCAGAGCTAAGGTTGCAGGAAGCAGGTTATTATTTGATTACAGGTCATTCTCAAGGGTTTCTGATTGAGTGGGAATACAACAATGGTAGATGAAATTAGACTACGAATGGAGAAGTTTAACGGAAATAATTATCAACATTGGAGGATGCAGATAAAAGATTATCTGTATCAAAAAGATTTGTACTTACCATTGGGTGGGGTTGATTGCAAGCCCAAAAATATGAAGGATGAAGAATGGGAGGTTCTTGATCAGAAGGCTCTGGGATCCATAAGTTTGAGCCTTGCATCATCTGTGATTTCCAACTTATCACAGTGTAAGACAACATAAGAGTTGATAAAATCTTTGGAAAATCTATATGAAAAGCCCTCTACTTCAAATAAGGTATTTCTTATGAAGCAGCTATTTACTTTGCAAATGCAAGAAGGTAGATCGATGTATACTCATCTTAGTGATTTCCATGGTTTGGTAAAGCAGTTAAATTCAGTCAATATTATTTTTGATGATGAAATAAAGGCTCTCTTAATTTTATTCTCATTACCTAAAAGTTGGGAGAGTTTGGTAATGGCATTAAGTAATATTGCGTCTGCTTCTAAAATATTAAAAGTTGATGATGTGGTTAGTGTAATCTTGAATGAAGAGATTCACAAGAAAAGCACAGGTGAATCATCAGGGAATGCTCTAAGTGCTAAAAGCAGGGGAAGGCAAAGAGAGAAGGTTGAGCAAGGGAAATCAAAGTCACATATGGGAAGGTGATTTGAGTCCAGAGGTATCACCTGCTGGTTTTGTGGAAAGAAAGGACACACAAAGAAAGATTGTTGGTTGAGGGGTAAAGAAAATCAACATGAAGGTAATGAAGAAGCAAGAGATGCAGGTATTGTGGCATAAGACACTCTCATACTTTCTTTGGATAGTCAACTAGAATCATGGGTTTTAGATTCTGGTTCTTCTTTTCATGCATCCCCAAATAGAGATTTGTTCCATGAGTATGTCTAGGGAGACTTTAGAGTGCTTTACTTAGGGGATGGCACACCTTGTCAAATGGTTGGCAAAGGGAAAGTGCAGCTGGAATTGCAGATGGGAAACACATGGGTGTTGAAGGAGGTTATGCATGTCCCAGTCCTAAAGCAGAGTTTGGTTTCTGTAGGAAAGATGGGTGATGAGGGATGCACAGTAAACGTCACAGCAGATTCTTGGAAGGTTTCCAAGGGTGCACTTGTTTTAGCAAGAGGTAAGAAAGTAGGTATGCTTTACCTATCTACTTGTATTACTAATTCTTTTTCTGGTTTAGCTGTAGATTTGGAGATGTGGTTTAATAGGCTTAGTCACATGAATAAGAAGGAGATGCATGTTCTTGAGTCAAAAGGTATGAGTTCAGATTCAGAGGGCATATATCGAGTTTAGTGCAAGAAAAGGAAATTTGATGCTTTTGACAAGAATAGGGAAGCCTTGGTGTTTATGGAGGAGATGATGGACAGAAATCAGTCACAGGGGTTGAATAATTCTGAGTAGGTCAGTATGGACAGGGTTTTGATCCAAGATGAGCTCGCAGATAGAAGTCATCACTCACAAGAAAAACATAGAGACCGATGTTAGTTAGAGGACCGACGTCAACATCCAGATAGGGACTGACATCAGATGGGTAAAGCCCAACATCAGTGACTCTGGATAGATAAACACTGGCATCAGTTAGGGAGAACTGATGTCGGTGATGAGTCAGTCTCATAGAACTAACATCGGTCAAGTGCAAACTGAGATGTGACCAGCATCGATCACTGAGATAGATTTTGGGCAGACAGCAAGCTGTCAAGGAGTCTCAAACACCCATATGGAGGATTGAAAGGGTAAGTAAGCCTCAAATTCATCATTTCCCTTCTTTACACTACTTGTAGCTCACTGATGGTCAAGAATCAGGAAGTCATTAAAGAAGCAAAATAGGTAGATCCAAGAATTAGTGGGAGTTTGGCATGGATGAGGAATATGATTCCTTGGAGAAGAACCAAATAGGAGTTCTTGGTGGATTTTTCAGCTGGAAGAAATCACTAAGAGACAAATGGATGTTTAGGATAAAGAAGAGGGGGAATGGACAGGTGAGATGGAAGGCCAAGGTATATGGTCTTGAAGAAGCTACAGGGCAATGGAGGTTTGATAGGGATATGACTAAGCATGGCTTTAGTCAAGGTCAATGTGACCATTGTGTTTTAATTTACCAGGTTGGATGATGATTGCAACATTATCCTATTACTGTTGTGTGGTTGCTTGTTTTAGGGTTACACATGCAGGGAGTTTCTAAGATAAAGGTAAATTTAGTTCAGAGGGGGTGTCATGAATAATTTAGGAACAACGAAATTCTTTGGCTTAAGAGACATGGAAGATCACAGGTTGATTTTGTCTCCAGTGGGAGCTGATGTGAAGAAGGTGTTGGTGGGGTTCAAAATGCAGGATGCAGAACCAGTAAGCACACCAAGGGCTGGACAGTTCAAGCTGAGCTTAGAAAAGTGTTCAAAATCACATAAGGTCTAGTGTAGACCTGAGTTTTCCCAAGCAGTGAGAGTTGTCAGAAAGTTTAGATGTGGAAGGGGAATTGGATGACAAGTGTAGCATCACAAGATGTGTGGTGGATGGTCTTCAAAATTGAGCTTGAAGATGGAGGTGCCTGAGATGGTTAGTGGAGGTTGTTGTACAGGTACAGGTGCAGCTATTTATCTCCAAGTGGGAGATTGTTAAGTTATGGAGCTAAAAGCTTCACCAGGGAGCTAATCAGGGGGTTGCAGAGTGCAACTAGTAATCGACATCAATAGTATGGCTGACGTCAGTCAGGTAAGGACCAGAGATCAGCCAACGTCGGTCACCTGTGCGTGTGCATGCTTCTGCATGTGTTTCCATAATTAGACTTGTCTAATTTAAGTGGTCTGAGAGTGTTTGCATGTTGAAGACTAATTTAAGTCTTGAGTCTGTGTTTCTAATTATTGTAATTAGAAGTCTAATTATTATATGCATGGGATCCTATTTAAGAGACCCATGGGCATGTATTGTAATTAAGGCAAGTAAAGCATTGAAGTAAGAAAGCAAGGTCAAGGAGATCTGCAAGGTGTAAGGTCAAGGAGATCAACTAAAGCTATCAAGGAGGGGATAACAACTCAAGTTGTTGAGTTAGTTGTGGTTGAGCAAGAGAGAGAGAGAGGGAAGAAGTCCTTGAGGTGTGGCAAGCCTTAGAGGTGGAAGAAGAAGTGGCATCTTCTTTATTGTATTTTCTTCTGAAGATTATTTAATACAAGATTGTGTATTGTCTCTCAAATTCTTTGTTGTTTCAAGTTTCTAGTTACTTAATCATTCTGGTATAATTATGTGTTTAATTGCTTATAAGAAAAGTAATCAATTGTGCTTCCACAGGTTTCTAACATATTGTACCACCATTCTACAATAGATAACCATTTGACCCACTGATGTGGTTTCTCTGTGACAAAATAGTGAAGATAGGTCTCTAGACATTTATTGATGATTTTGGTCTAGCCATTGGTCTATCGATGATAACCCAAACTCATTTTTAATTGTGTACCTAGATGCTTGAATATTTCTTTCCAAAAATGGCTGGTCAAAGTAGAATCTTGATCTAAGACAATAGAAGCAAGAACAACATGGAATCAAAATATGTGATCAAGTTATGTCTGAGCAACGGTGGAAGCAATGTAAAGATGGGCCAAAGTACAAAAATGATAATATTTAGAGAGGTGATACACTATGACAAGATTCACTAATTTATCACCAAATTTTGGGAGGCCTTCAATGGAATCCATAAAAATCTTAGTCCAAATACATGTGGGAATGGGAAGTGGTTGGAGTAGACTAAGTGGAGCAACTGTTTCGCCTTTAGTATGTTGGCAAATATCACATTCAGCAATAAATGTTTTAATATCCTTCTTGATTCCATACCAAAATAAAATATGACCAACTATCTCATACATTTTTAGAAACCCTGAATGACCAATAAAAAGGGAAAATGCATCTCCTGTAAAATTGGTTGTTTGAATTTAGAGCCTATTGGTAACAAAAGGAAACCTTTATATCATAATGTGTTCCCATCCCAGGTATAATGAGAGCTAGTAGATGGATCAAGATATAGTTGAAGAATTAGTTGTCAAGTTGGGATATCATTATGCCACTCATTTTGAAGATCATGGAGCTAGGTGGAAATGGGAAGAGATACTACATAGAGGTGCACTAGATCTTCAAACTAGTGAGATAGGGCATCAACCACCAAACTTTCCTTACCTTTTTAATATGTAATTTCATAATAGTATCCCATGAGTTTAGAAACCCATTTTTTTTGCTTTAGAGAAGCTACCCATTGTTCTAGAAAATATTTGAGGCTTTGATGGCAAGTTTTAATGCAAAAGTGTCAGCCAATCAAATAGGGATGTCATTTGTGAACCACATAGAGAATAGCCATCATCTCTTTTTCATATGTGAAACATACCAAATTACATCCAATTATGGCCTTATTGGTGAAGGTGATGAGACAACCTTTTGGCATAAGTACAACACCAAGACCTATTCTACATGCATCACACTCAACCACAAATGGCTTGGAGAAATTGGGCATGGCCAAGACTAGCATGGTATACACAATATTTAAGGTGGTTAAATGCTTGAGAAGATGACAAAAAACATGCAAATGCATATTTATTGAGCATAGCTATCAATGGAGCTACAAATATGACATAATATTTGACAAATTTTTTATAGTATCCTATCATACCAAGAAATCCACATCAGCTTTTGAGGGTCTTTGGTTGGGGCCAATTTATCATAGTTGTAGTTTTGGTGGGGTTGACATGAACACCATCATATACGACAATATGTCCTAAATACTCCATATATGTTTGCCCAAAAGAACACTTTGAATGTTTAACACATAGGTGGTTAGTAGCAAGAACTCCTAAGGTGGTGTCAAGGTGATCCTCCCATGTAGGACTGTAGATAAGAATGTCATCAAAGAAGACCAAGATAAACATCTACAAGAAGGGTTGAAATACTTGGTTCATCAAACCTTGGAAGGTGGATGGGGCATTGGTAATCCCATATGGCATGACAAGGAAATCATAGTGACCTTCATGTGTGTAAAAGGTTATCTTAGGAATGTTGGCATCATGAAGATGAATTTGGTGATACCTTGAGCACAGGTTCAATTTGGAGAAAAACTATGCACCATGGAGTTCATCAATGATTGGGATCAAAAATTTATCCTTGATTGTTAGTTAGTTTAGCTCTTGATAATCAATGTAGAGATACCAAGACCCATCCTTCTTATGAACAAGCAATACTCGTGAAGAATACAGACTAGTGCTGGGCTAAATGATCCCAGCCTATAGGAGATCATGGATGATCTTTTGGATCTCAATCTTTTGATGAAATGGGTATTGGTAGGGCCAAATGTTAGGAGGTACTCTACTAGGAAGTAATGGGATGTGATGGAACTGAGGTTGGTGAGGTGGTGATCTAGTAGTTTACTTAAATACTGAGGCATGTTTGATCAAAAGGTTGTGTAAGTCAGGAGGTGGGTGAGAGTTTGGTGGTGAAGTACTATGAAGAAAAAAGAGTTAGGTAGTGATGTCATGGGATCCTTGTTTGAGAATTTTCTCCATGCAGTGAGAGCTAAAAATGTTGTTAGAGCCTAGAAGAAGGCCTTGTAGGGTGTATTTCTGTCCATTCTCTAAGAATTGCATCCAAATCTCTAAAAAGTCCCAAAGGATGGGTCCAAGGGTTTGTAACCACTGAGCACTAAGAACAACATCACATCCACCTAAAGATAAAGAAAAATTATTGGCCTGAAGATTATAATCCCTGATTGAAATATGAACATTATGACACTTGTCCTTGATAGGTAATGTGCCTCTATTGGCAATCATGACCTCAAAATTAGAACATGGGTGGATAAAATAATCTTGTTAGGTGTGGAGCCTGATTGTCTTCCAAGATTAGAGGTTAAAAATTTGATGTTGTTTTAGCTGAGTTTTGGATCCCATTCTTTATATCTGTGATGGCATGGGGGGTTGCAAGGGAGGTTACCTTATAAAATTGTAATTTCATAGTCAATCAGGGCCATTAATTATAGGTTTCTAGATCTAGTGGTAGAGATTATGTTTAGGTGTTTTTCACCCTAAAATGCTTTGTTACATGGTTGAGATGAAAGATGAAATATATTGCACATAGAGAGGAGGCAGAGAAGGTAGAGATGTGTAATAGGTTTTATTATATGATTTGTTTCTCCCTTGTATTGTTGGAAATAATAAATTGGACAATTTTGGTGGATGTAGCCCATCTTGGGTGAACCACGTTAAATATGGTGTCTTCTATTTTGTGCATGTTTATAATTATTTTCTGTATGTTTGATTGATTTATTTCATAGTTTATTTTGTATGTGATTTAGGGATAAATCTATGTTCTATTTTATCCTGACAAGTAGTATCAAAGTAAAGGTTTTATTTACATATTTTTAAATCACAGGAAGAAAAGGGTTTGACCTTGAGTGGGAGCTATAGTGGATGAAAATAAATCTAAGGTAGAGAATTTCAATGGATATAAATTTATATTGTGGAAGATGTAGATGGAGGATTACCTTTACCAGAAGGACTTGTATTTGTCATTGGGAGGGAAATCCAAGAAGCCATCGACAATGTCAGATGAAGCTTGGGAACTATTTGATCAAAAATCCCTTAGAACCATATGGTTGTGTCTTGCATCTTCTGTAGCATTCAACATATAACAAGAAAAGACAATAGAAGTTCTTATGAGTGAATTAGGTAAGTTATATGAAAAACCCTCTTCCTCAAATAAATTATTTTTGATGAAAAAAATATTTAATATCAAAATGTCTAAAAATGGTTCAGTACCAGATCATTTAAATGAGTTTAATATAGTTACTAGTTAGTTACATTCCATAAATATTGAATTTGATGATGAATTTAGGGTTCTTCTTATTCTTTGTTCCTTACCTGAAAGCTGAAATAGCTTGGTAATGGCAGTAAGAAACTCTATGTCTAATAATGCTAAACTAAAGTTTAAAGATGTGGTGGGTGTTATCCTAAGCAAGGAAAAGCACAAGTGAAACATCCATATCTAGAAACGCATTAACATTGGATAATAGAGGAAGGTATAAGAATAGAGGAAGAGGAAACTATGGAAAATCAAAAGGGGGTGCAAGATCTAAATCAAGAGGAAAAATGGAATGTTGGATCTGTGGTAAGCCAGGACACACAAAGAAAGAGTGTTAGTTTTGAAAGGATAAATTGGGTAAGGACAAATAGGAAGGTAATAGAGAAAAAAATGTATCAGGTGATGTACTACAATATACATTCTTTGGATAATATTACTGAATCTTGGGTTTTAGATTCAGATGTTTTTTTTCATGCTACCCCTCATAGACATTATGTTATAGATTATTTTCAAGGTAATTATGGGAATGTTTATCTTGGTGATGATGAACCCTATAGTATTATTGGAAAATAATTTTTTCAGGTTAGATTAAAGAATGGAAACACTTGGGTGCTAAAGGATGTTAGGCATGTTCTGAGCTTGAGGAAAAATTTGATCTCTGTAAGGTAGTTGGGTAGCGATAGTTGTATGGTCACATTTACAGTCAAATCATGGAAGGTTACAGAGGGTTCCTTAGTCATTTCAAAAGGCAATAAAGTAGGCACTTTATATTTATCTACAAATAATGTAAATTCATCTTGTGATGTAGTTATTATAGGTAAAGATGTAGCTTTGTGGCATTACAGAGTTTGCCACATAAGTGAAAAAGGAATGAAGACCCTACATGCAAAAGATAAACTACCAGGTCTGAAATAATTAGATCTAAACTTTTTGAGAATTGTGTATATGGGAAACAAAAATGTGTGAGATTTCTCAAGGTTGGACCAGCTAGGAATGAGTAAAAATTAGAACTTATACATACAAATGTATGGTGACCAACTCATGTATCTTCACTTGGTGGTTCAAATTATTATGTTACCTTTATTGATCATGTAACTAGGAAGGTTTGGGTATACTGTATAAAAAAGAAGTATGATGTTTTTCATACATTCAATAAATGGAAAGCTTTAGTTGAAAATTAAATAGGTTTAAAACTAAAATGTCTCAGATCAAATAATGGAGATGAGTATTACAGTAATGCTTTTAATAATTACTATTCAAAAAGTGGAATTCATAGATAGAAAATAGTTCCAAGAACACCACAATAGAATGGTGTGTCAAAAATAATGAACAAGACTATTATGGATCATGATAGACGCATGAGATTGCATGCAGGTTTGCCTTTACAGTTTTGGGTAGATGTTATAACTACTATAGTTTATCTGATAAATAAAGGACCTTCAAGTGTTTTGGATGGTAAATTACCAGAGGAGGCATGGAGTGGAAAGAAGGTAGATTATTCTTTTCTAAGAGTTTTTGGTTGTGAGACATTTTATTATATTGACAAAGATCCTAAGAATAAGTTAGAAGCTAAGTCTCAAAAATGTACATTTATTGGTTATGGAACTGATGATTATGGATTCTAGTTTCAGAATTTAGAAGATAAGAAAATAATTAGGAGTAGAGATGTTGTGCTCCATGATAAATTCATGTACAAGGACTAGTTGTAGGATAACAATCAAGAAGAATCTAAAAAGGAATATACATTATTAGAAAATATTATAAAAAAACATGTCCGAGAAGTTCTTGATCAAAATGTGCAACAAAAATAGGTACCTCAAACCCTTGTTAGAAGATCAACAAGAGTAAGTATACCACCTAATATTTTTTCTCCTTCTTTATATTATTTATTACTTACTGATGGTGGTGAGCCAGAAAGCTATGAAGAAGTAGCGTTGATTGATGCCAAGGATAAGTGGGAGCAAGCTATGGATGAGGAGTATGATGCTCTAAGGGAAACCAGACATGCTATTTGGTTGAGCTTCCCAAAGGAAATAAGGCATTACAAAATAAATGGGTATATAGGGTAAAGGAGGAGAATGAAGGTAAAAATAAATTTAATGCCATAATGGTGGTTAAAGGTTTTGTAAAAAATAAGGGTATAGACTTTGATGAAATATTTTCTCTAGTAGTTAAAATGACTTCTATAAGAGCTATTTTATTTTTGGTAGCAATAGAAGATTTTCACCTTGAAAAATTAGATGTGAATACTGCATTCCTTCATGGAGAATTGGAGGAGGAAATATATATGGATCAGTCACAGGGATACAAAGTCAAAGGTAAGGAGAAAATGGTGTGCAAGTTAAAGAAGAGTTTTAATGGCCTAATACAAGCTCCAAGATATTGGTATTTGAAATTTGATAGTTTTATGACAAAACAAGGTTATTGTAGATGTCATTCAAACCATTATCTATATTTTAAAAGTTTTGAAAATGGAAGCTACATTATTTTTATTTTATATGTAGATGATATGCTTGTAGTTGGTTCTAACATGCACAATATTAATGTACTCAAGAAACAGTTAAGTGATAGCTTTTCTATGAAGGATCTAGGTATAGCTAAATAGATCCTTGGTATGAGGATAACTAGAGATAAAAAGATAAGGAAGCTGGAATTATCATAGGGAAAGTAAATCAAAAAAGTTTTGGAAAGATTTAATATGTAGGATGCAAAATCAATTAGGACATCTTTGGCTATACACTTTAAATTAACAAAGAACAATGTCCTAAAACATAAGAAGAAAATAACCTAATGTCTAAAATTCCATACTCATCAATAGTTGGCAGTTTAATGTATACAATGGTGTGTATGAAGTTGGACATTGGACATGTAGTGGGAGTGGTGAGTAGGTTCATGAGTGATCTAGGAAAACAACATTGGAAGGTAGTAAAATAGATCCTTTGTTACTTAAGAGGGAACATAGATACAATGTTAAGCTATGGTGGATTAGATGTGACATTACAAGGATATGTTAGAGTTAGATATTGTAGGTGACTTGGATGGTATAAGAATACTACATGGTATGTGTTTATATTAGGTGGTGCAATAGCTAGTTGGGTATCATGGTTACAAAAGGTTGTGTAACTTTCAACCACAGAGGCTAAGTATGTTGATGCTACATACGCAAATAATGAAATAATTTGGTTATAGAGGTTGATGGAAGAATTGGGACATAGTCAAGAAATATGTACTCTATATAGTGACATTCAGAGTGCAATCCGTCTAGGCAAAAACTCAGCTTTTTCACTTTAAAACAAAACATATTCAACTGTGGTATCATTTCATTCATTCAGTGATAGAGGAAGAGAAACTAAAATTGGAGAAGATACATACCAATAAAAATCTTGCAGATATGATGACCAGGGTAGCTACTAAAGAAAAGTTGAAAATTTGTTTAGCTTCAATTGATCTTCATGGATGATAATTAAATTAATGAACTTGTCCAAGTTTAGATAGTATAATGGATGCAATAGTGGTGGAGTTGCTACAATCAGTGTCCAAGTGGGAGATTGTTAGGTGTCAAGCCTAATTATCTTCCAATATCAGAGGTTAAAATTTTGATGTTATTTCAGCTAGGTTTTAGATCTCATTCTTTGTATCCATGATGGCATGGGGGGGTTGCAAGAGGGGGTTACCCCCCTTGTGGGGTTTGTGATGGATATACCCCCTGATGGGGGGTTTGGGGAATGTGTGCCCTGGTGGGGGTCTGGGGGCAATGCCTCTGAAGTGAAAATTTTATTAAAATTGCCTTGTAAAATTGTAATTTCATTGTCAATCTAGGCCATTAATTAAAGGTTTCCAAATCTAAAGGTAGAGATTATGTTAGGTGTTTTTTTTCCCTAAAATGCATTATTACATGGTTGAGATGAAATATGAAAGATATTGCACATAGATAGGAGGTAGAGAAGGTAAATAAGTGTAGTAGGTTTTGTTGTAGGATTTGTTTCTCCCTTGTATTGCTGAAAATAATATACTAGACAAGTTTGGTGGATGTAACCCATCTTGGGTGAACCACGTCAAATTTGATGTCTTCTATTTTATGCATATTTATGATTATTTTCTATATGTTTAATTGATTTGTTTCATAGTTTATCTTGTATGTGATTTGGGGATAAATATGTGTTCTATTTTTATCCTAACAAATTTGCTTATTTGGCACGCTGAGAGTTAATGAAGTTGTGAGTGCTACCTGAATCAATGAGTATTGTGAGAGGGAAATTTTTGAAGTAACCCCTAACACACATGGTTTATGGGGTAGTGAATCTTGCTAAGGCATATAGAGAGATCCCTGGTTGGTCTTCTTGAGAAGCAGATTCTATAATCAATTGAGCATCTTCTGAATAATCTATTATTTCTAGAACATCTTCCCAATCTTCAATTTTTGGTGGAGATTTCACATCTAATAGGTAGAGATTTTGATCAACACATCGATGTCCTTGAGTGAATTTATCATCACAGTTATAACATAGTCCTTTTTCTCTATGTGCTTACTTCTCTAATTCAGTCAAATGCTTGATAGGAGTGGTTCTAGTGACTGACATTGTTTGAGATCATTTTGGAGCCATAATTTTGAATAGAATAAAATTATATTTGAATCACGACTGAGCTACAATTTTATCCTCTATGAATTTAGACAACCCTAAGGCTTTCATCATCATGTTGGGCTGAAACATTTTAAGCTCAAATTGAATTGCATCTTTCAGTCCACTAACAAAGTAACTCTTGAAGAATTCATCAGATAATCCCTCTGTATGATTAGCTAGTTTTTCAAATTTAGTTTGATATTCTCGCACTATTATTGTTTGGAAAAGTTTAGTGAGTGCTCCAGTGAAGTCATCAAAAATATTAGGGCCAAATTTTTGCAAAATGAGGGTGCAAAAATTGGTCTATATGGGTTCTCCATGAACCTTGGCATACCAATGATACCATTGAAGGGATTCAAGTTCTAAGTGAAAAAATGCAAGTGGAACCTTGTTGAACTCAAAAGTATTATGCAGACTAAATTTTTTTTTAGCATGACAGATCCATCTAGTTGGATCTGTACCATTAAATCAAGGAAAATTTAGCTTTAACCCATGATAATTGTTGGAAGAATAAAATGCAGTGTCAGAAGAAGACTCTAGATGCCAATTGTTTTTCATGGTGGTATGTTGCAGACTTGGGCCAATAATTTTTTCATCAAGATTTTTTATGTGGGACTTGAGTGTAGCAATTTCATCCTCTATGGTTTTTGTTCCTATTCAGGGTAATACCATGACCTGACTAACATATTTTTCTTTGCAATGGGTGGGAATTCTAATGTTAAGACATGTTTAGGAAGGGAATTTTTTAATTTGGACAAAATCAGGAGGGGTAAAGGTACTTCTAATATTTTTGCATTAGAGTATAATTAACAGAGATGAGAAAAATTTTGGAAGGGAAAATGGAAAAAATGAAAAAATTATCAAATAGGGATAAGGAAGTACAAAAGGGAGATGAACACTGTGTAAAATTTTTGAGGCAAATGGACAAAAATTGAAGAAGTTATGATAAATGTTTCTAACAAGTTTTCGCTTTTCACATTCAAAAGGAATAAGAAACTAAAAAATGGTCAGGGGTTAGATGATACCCAGATGAAGTTTGTGCACCATATCCAAATGACTGAAGGGGCTCATCTTTGGCTGTGGAGGATGACACCTGTAGATAAGAAAGACTTAAACAAAGAGTCTGTTAGATGGATATAAGGTGGACTGCCAAGCAAAGCTCGGTCCCAGAAGTGCAAAGACTTCCTCGAGGGATGACAGTCCACTTGTTGATAAGAATAATGTCGTAATGGAAAGAAATAGTGAAAGACTAAACAAAATAAATAGAGATAATGCGTACCTATATTTTTCTATCGATCTTCCACAGTCACCGACATCGGTTAGTCTGTCGGCGTTAGTTGTCAAAGTCATCGACGTCGGTGGTTTTGCTAGCGTCGATTGTCAAGGTCACCAACGTCAGTTAATTTATCAACATCGGTAGGGGCAGTGGTCAATGTCGATCAGGGCAATGGCCTTAGACAGGTTATGGATGGGTTTTTGGTTGATAGAATGGTTTGCAAAATGGTATGTGGTAGTCTGAGAGTCTATGCAGGGTTTGCAGGGCAATAGATAGGGTCTTAAGAGGGATAGGGGATAGAGGAGAGGTTGTCAAAAGGGATAAGGATGTGGGGAAGGCTTTGCAGCCTCTCTGGGAAGAGCAGATTGGGTTGTGTCAACAGTGCTTGGAAATGGATAGTAGACTGATTGCTGATGTATTTAAAAGGACTGTAAAATAAAACTAGTAGAAATACTTAGCTGTGAGTGGAGAGGCAGAAGTGCAGAAATCTTGTTTCCATTGTAACTGATTTGGGAGATGTCTTGCAACCTACAATCTAGTTTGGAATGACTGATGCAAAATCCCTGAGCTTAGAGAGTGTTGTTGAGATGCTGATACCTGCAAGAAGTCAAGGAATGAGAGAGCTTAAAATAGAGAAATGGCATTCGGGCCAAGGAGATCTGCATTCCAAGTGTAGAACATAGTTTAAAGGCAACTAACATCAAAAATTCTGTCGACGTTGGTCGACAGTTGACCGACGTCAGTGGTTAGAAGATGGGTAAAAAGGCCAAAAATAGCCTTTTGTTCATTTTCCCATCTGCCAAGGTCAGTGGTTCATGGTTAAAACGGTTGAAGGTGGGTTTAATAGGCATGAGGATGAGTGTGAGAATTGAAAATGGGGTCTAGGTAATTAAGATTTGGCATGGGGTGAGGGAGGCATCCAAGGTGGGGTGAGGTGTCATGGGTGATGAGTCAAGAGGGGGTGTTATTAATTTAAAATAGGTAATTATTTTAAATTAATAAGTGTGTAGGGTTAGGAGTGTTGAAGTTAGAAAGAGACCAAGGGGACCAAGGGGGAGACGACCAAGGAGTAGACATGATTTCGGTGTCTACATTTGCCCCTTTTTGTCTTGTTGGTTGTTCTTGACGAACTGCAAGACAAAAATAGGAGTAATTTGCCCCAAGTATGGGATGAGGTCATTTTTGTCATGTTGGTTGTTCAAATGAACTACAAGACAAAAACAAGAGTTGGTTACACTAGATGTGGGATGAGGTACTCCCCCTCAAAGTGGGAGTTGAGGGAAGGTAACCTGATATTGGGTGCCGATTTGATAGAGAGTGGATGGAGATGGTGAAGTTTCAGTGTGAATGTTGCAATAGTTATGATTGCACGTATACCACTTCATGTGATGGTCAGGTCAAATTGTCACAAGTCAAAGGTTGAAGAGTGCTAAAATCAAAATAATCGGGCCCCAACATTTAGTTTTAGCTGATTGGGTTATTTGATCCCAGCTGTAGCTCCAATGGTCGTCATGTTCTAAGTATCTTGGGCTTAGGAAGTGCTCTTGGAAAACACAAAAATGTCACAAGTAGTGGGGATCAACTTGCTCGCGATCCTATACTTGTGAGGGTCATAATGTGGGTTGTGCACAGCTTGCTAACCAGTCATGAGGTAGCATACATGTAAAAACAACCAAGGCAAAGGTGTCTCAAAAGGTCACGATCTCCAAGGTCATTGGTCGAGTTGAGATAGATAGTTGGTCTGTTAGATGGACAGATGAAACAATGTGGCTGAGCTAACCCCAGAAGATGTCATGTCATCTGAGTGTTGCCTACATAGCCCCTGTGTGAAGGGCCTCAAGCCAATGTAGTTCTCCCTAAAAGGGAGGAAGAGGGTCGATTATTGATGGTTTGGACGAGGTTAAGTCGTGGTCAAAGGAAAAATGGTTTGTCCATCAAGAAGACAAACAAACAAATGTGGTTGAGCTAACCCCAGAAGATGTCATGTCATCTAAGTGTTGCCTACATAGCCCTAAGTGTAAGGGCCTTAGACCAATGTAGTTCAGAGTCAAAGTGGTCAATAGGTTGGTTTGGTCATGTGTTGAAATGATGAGGATAAGATGATGTTACAGCCTTTTCCATATTGTGTGATGGTGTATTTTTCAACATTGGTTGAGAGGTCTTTCATCCCTTAGCAATTTTCCATATTAGTAATGGCGTATGCTAAAAAATGAATTGAGATTATTTATGCTTCAGCAAGTAATGGTTTATGCTTAACATAAATTGTGTGGTCGATAGTTTCCATGTGTATTGGTGTCTATAGAAACTAGTGTGAATAGGCTATGATAATGTTATTGGTCTAAAAATGTTTTGGTTTGGTTGGGTAGAAAATGGTTTGGTTGAATGTGACCATAGTGTAAAAAAGTGAAAGGCACATTGTTATTTTATTGACAAGGAACAATATGATAGCATAGATAGGGGGTTTTTAGAAACAAAAGCCCCATTCATGCATTACGTCGTTGACCAGTGGTTGTGTTAGAGAAGTACTCGAATCACTTGACGTTAAGTGAGCTCGAAATCCCTTGAGTATGTTTGGGTAATAAGTTGGATTATGTGATATGAGAGGATGAGGTAACCCTTTTTGGCAGGAATAACCTTGCCCCTTTTTATAGGTGACCCTAAGAATGACTATAGGCAAGTCCATGACTTAATAGCTTGTCAGTCATTTTTTTTTTTGGGAGATTGATCGATGCAAGAAGTCTACATAGGGATGTCATTTTGCTTTGTGGTCATATGTGAAGCTGATCGATGTGGGAAGCTTCTGAAAGAGTGCTGTTTGTAGCAAGATTTGGTCATAGCCATCCTTCGAGGGAGTGGTCTATATTTTTGCTTTATATGTTTTTGATTATGTTGGCCTAGTTATCTTTCAAGGGAGTAGTCTAGTAAATACAACAATTATGTAGCTGTCCTTCGAGGGAGTAGTCTACAGTTAGAGTTTTATGACCTTTGTATGTTAGGTATCCCATTTTTGACATGTTTTGTTGACTAAATTTTTTTTTAGGCATGGACGAGCCTCTAGAGGTTTAAGGGTTCCCTTTTATTAGGACAAAGCATTCATGCTTGACAAAAAGGGTTGACAAATGTTGGGAAAAAGGGTTAAAAGGAATAGGCAGGTCAATGATGGGGGTTGCTCAAGGGATGAGCTCAAGTTAAACATCAAGTGATTGATTACTTGATTAATAGTAAAATGGTCGCAGATGCAAGGCATTAAGGGGCTCAGATTCTAATAAGTCCCTAGTCCCTATTTGTGTGTTATGATGTAAGGTTCGAGCCAATTTGGAGCAAACTTACCTTGTTTACTTCTTTCCATATTGGTCATGATGATGTTTGATGCTTGGTCGATGTTGGGTCGAGGCTTGGTCAATGCTTGGTAGAGTCTTGATCGATTGATGGTCAATGCTTGGTCAAGGTCATGATAGTCAGTATAAGGTCAAATTCCCCCAATTGCTAGGGAGAATGTTTGACAAATTTAGTTTGAGAGGGTGAGATCCTGATCTGCCAGGTTGGAGGCAGGGATCTCAAAATCACAGATGGTGACAGAGGCAAGGGTTGGTAATAATTTGATTAAAGTGGCCAATGGTTAGGGGTCATCAGGTTGAACCTCCATTGATTGTAAGGCTTTGATCAAGGTTTGATGATGCTATGGAGAGTTTTGTATGAGATCATGCAAGGACATCTTCACAGGGGTCGTGTGGTGAAGTTGTTTCACCACGGAGTCAAAGATTGTCTTTGAGGATGTTGGTCGAGATGTGCCCAAGACAGTAATCTTGGGTTTTGGTTGTTGTGAAGGCTTGATGGATGGATATGTCCAAGGGATACAAACATGTCTTTTCCCTTTATCCTTTTGGGTTGGTGGCCTAGTGGTCACATTGACTGTGTTGATTTCAAATAATGGGGTTAAAGGCGGTGGAGGGACCATAGTCTTGTGTGGAGATCCCGATTTAGGTGATGATGTTTGTGAGGCATGTGATGGTGTCGATGATTTGTCAAAGGGGTGGTCAAGAGGATCCTTAATGAGAAGGGTATCCTTTTTTTGGTGTTGATGAATGATAGCTTTAAGAGCGCAACAACTCTCAGTGTCCTGTCTAGGTGTGCAGTGATAGTGACAAAATTTAGTGTCATCGAACCAAGATGGTCTTGATCCGAGAGTTGATGAGTGTGAAGGTGAGGAGGTTTGGGAGGCATGGGATGGATTTGAAGGTGTGTTGACAGTGTGGTCAAGAAGAAGGGTGTCTTTTTCCAAGTATTGGTGAATGACGACCTTGAGGGCACAACAATGCTCGGTATCATGCCCAGGTGTGCAATGATATGCATAAATTTTAGTGTCGTCAAACCAAAGTGGTTTTGGTCTGAGAGATTGATATGGCTTAAGAGGTGGGAGACTGATGCGAGATGACTACAATAATTCTCATAACAACAAAGTATAAGAACCTGTTAATGGGTCTATGCATTTTGTTGCAGTAGGGGTTGATGACTTTTGTTTTGGAGTTGTAGGAGGCATTGATCGTACCATCTTTTTGTTTGGTAGTGTAGCCATACGTGTAGATGGCACTTTTTTGTTGAGAGGCATTGGATGTTTTGGAAGAAATATATGTTTGATGGGTTGAGAAAGTAATGGAGGCAATTTTCCTCTGTGACGTATTAGAGTAGGAAGCACCCCTATTAAGGTGGATGGATGTGGGCCCAAAATTGAAGGTAATGATGAAGGTGGGGGAGGAATTCTCTGGTGTGGTTTAGTGGCCTTCTTTGGTATGGTGCAAAGGTCACTATTGTGTGAGGCGAGGTTCAAGTTTACCTTCACTTACGGGCGAGTGAGGTTTGATATAGGCCGAATGTCGAGAGATTTAATATCTTTTGGTATGGTGGATGCCTGCATAGGTTTGGGTTCAAATGTGGACAGAGGTGAGTGAGATGTAGTGATCTCAGGCAAAAAGCAAGAGAAAACTATCACTGGGTCTTCCTTGGTCGAAGTGGGTGAAATGACAAATTCTTCTCTTAGTGGAGAAGGAATTGGAGAATGTGACTCCTCAAGAGGATAGAGGGCAGGGATAATGGTGCCTTCTACTTATGGTTGAGGAGTAGGAAGGTTAGGGTCCTCCATTGGAAGTAGGAAGGATGAAGGTGGGGCTAGTGGCATTGGTATGGTCAAAGCGTCCTCCAGTATAAGAGAGGTCAATGGAGAACTAATAGGAGAAGAAGGCTCTTCTACCTGTGATGGACGAATAGGGGAAGAAGAATATTCCACTTGTGAAGGGCCAAAAGGACAAGAAGGCTCTTCTACCCGTGGAGGAGGTTGGTTAAACATAAGAGGTGAGACCGTGTTGATCATGCATATATTATGCTCTTGGGAGCTATCAGCCATGGTTTGGACATTGTTTTGACTAGGAGGATGGTTAGGAAAGGGTTGTCTAAAAATGTTGATATTTTGATTAGGTGGTGCGTTCAGGTTATCCAAAATAAGATCCCCCTTGTCTATCATGTCTTGGAAAATGTTCTTGAAGGTTTTGCAGTTGTTTATGTCGTGACCGTTGACACGGTGATAGTTACAGAAGTCATTCTCCCTATACCAGGTAGGGATAGATTTTAAGGGGTCAAATTGAGGTGGTCAAATTTGAGGGAGATTGAGGACCCCCTATTTGATGATTTTATCCAACAGGGATGCGTATGATTCTCCTATTGGAGTGTATTGACACTGTATGTACCGTTGTTGGAATTGTTTTGTGATGCTTTGTGATGTTGAAGGTTGAGATTGGTCAATTGTTGTTTAAGATGGTGATCTAATGACCATAGTGTTTGCCACTCCTTTGGACTTGGAGTGGGAAGAAGAAGGTCTAGAAGAAGAAGGGTCGTTGGCTTTTGCATTGGTATTATGCAATTTGACCTTATCTTCTTCAATTGCGCAGAGTTCAAGCTTTCGGGCCATGGTGAAAGCTTCATCAAAAGTGTGAAATGTTTGAACCCACAAGGTGGATGAGATGTGCTTGGCACATGCTCTTGAAAAGAGCTCGATGAGCTCAAGTTGAGGTAAAGGGAAGGAGAGTTGGTTGATTAAGCTTCTCCAATGGGTGATAAAATTGGCTATTGATTCATCGTCAAACTGTTTGATAGAGTATAGGTCTGTGATGGAGACCGTTTTGGTGATATTGATTGAAAAGTGGTCAAGGAATAATTGGGCAAGTTGAGTGAATGAAAAGAGAGAGTGACTGGTAATAGAGCTATACTAGTCAAGGCCAGGGCCAAAAAGTGACATGGGGAATGTGCATAGTAGAAACGCATCATCATGGGCTATAAGGTAATAAGCATGTCTGAATGCTCATAGATGTTGTTGTGGGTCTTCCTTATTCTAGAAGTGAGTAAACTTAGGAAGTTCCCACTAACTAGGGTATGGTCGGATTGGGACTAAGTGATGAATGGGTTCATTGCAAATTTGTTCATATGAAAGAACATTGCTTGAACTAGAAATGGATGTCTCAAGGTTAGACATTTTGTCCATCAACATTTTGATTAGGTCAGCTAATGGATTTGTGGGTGGGGTGCCCCCTAGGTTTTAAGGAGCTTAGAAGGTGCTATAAGGGGCATATGACGTAGTCGGTTGCACTTGTATAGGCACAACATATTGATAACTAGTCATTGGGATAGATGTGGAGACCAAGGGTGGTTGTGTCATGAAGGTAGAAGGCACGACTTGGCTTGATGTCACCAGAGGTGGTTGGATGGTGGCAACATTAGCCAAAGGATGAGTAGCCACCCTGGTGTTGATGGGTGCAAGAGTAGGCGGGATAGAGATGACTAGATTTTGGAAAGGGGTAGAACTTTGTTGAATAGTCTGTGGTTGATGGGGGGCCAAAACCCCAATGGAAGTGGGCCTAGAGATAGAATAAGAAGCCACACTTTGAAGATTAGTCATGGTCTGGTTGATGGTGAAAGCAAAGGCCAGAGTGGTCATGGGTTGGGTAGCGGACGCTATTAATATCATTGTCGCTTCAATTAAGAAGGTTGGCATCCCATAAATTGGGTTGCCTAAAGAGTCTTGCATTTGACTTCTTGCGAGATAATGCTGAAGGGCCTTAACATTGAGGTCAAGGAACATTTCAAAATTTTGGTCCCCTTTGGGAACAATAGATGGTTAGGTCGGGGTTGGTTGGGTAGGCATTCATTCAGTCTCTGAACGATGCTCCATTAGAGGACTAGTTATGGAAGGTGAAGGTAGAAGTGGTTGTTGCCTTGCATGGTCAACAAGAGTCTTGGTTTGACTACATGTCAAAACCATTCAAGGCAAAAAAGGTTTAGGTTCTAGAAACTGTGTTTTTTAGTATCAAAAAACTAGAATGGGTGTTTAGACAGCAAGAAAGTCAATTTTTAAGCTTGTTGTTTGGGAAAGAAAGTTTGGACAGTGACCGACGTCGATAAAAAGACCGATGTCAGTGAAATAGGTTGTCGATGTTGGTCAGATAACTGATGCCGGTGAAAGAAGTTGCCGACGTCAGTGGAAAAATTGATGTCAGTTACTGTGTTATTCCAGAAACTCAGAAAATTTGAAAGTTTATTTAAAAAATAAGAAAACATCCTTACTAGCTCAAAAAACTAGATAGAAATAGAAAATAGATGAAGACAGGTAGATCCTAAACATTAAATCCTAAGAATAAACTTTTAGAATCATGTTGGCTTATGCCTTAGAGTGTGTTTGGGAAGTTGGCTTTTAGAATGGGTCCTAGAAGAGGCAATCTGAGGTTGGTTTCGGGTTAGTTTCGGTGCTCAAATTCTGTGTTAAGTTAAGTATGTGGCTTGGTGCTAAGGAGCGAGCTCCCCTCACTTCACGAGCCCAGAGACAAGCTGGGGCCACTTAACCAGTATATACTTCCCCTAGAGATTATACTCTACCAGAGAACAGAGTGGGCTCTCCCCTTAGTAGTGAAGTCCAAGTGGGATTGCCGGGAAGGGTAAGGTATCCGCTAGGTGATGAAATCCTAGTTGGGCCTTGTCTTAGGTATGTTAAGATGTTTGATTTGTGATAGTGGTCTGGTCGTGTAACATAAGTGCACTATGATTTATTCATAATGCGGTTTTAATTACTAGGTGAGCTAAAAATGCATTCAGGTAGAAATGAGATGCAATAGATTTTAAGCCCAAATTGAAATGTGTGTTCAGATGCAGACAAGTGGAGAAAAGGTTGAAGAGTATGAGTTGACTAGTCTAAGATGCAGGAAAGAAAGAAAAAGAAGGATTCTTTTTAACTTTGCTGATGGTGTCTTTTTGGAGAAGATAGAAGAAAAGGATGCAAGAAGAGATTTAATGCACCTATATGAAAAGTTTGTTTTAGAAGAAAAAGTATGAACCCAAGGAAAATTCCTAGGGTCCCACCGGGCATGCCAAAATGTTTCTAACAAGTTTTTGCTTTTCACATTCAAAAGGAATAAGAAACTAAAAAAATGGTCAAGGGTTAGATGATACCCGGATGAAGTTTGCGCACCGTATCTAGATGACTAAAGGGACTCCTCTTTGGCTATGGAGGATGACTCCTGTAGATAAGAAAGACTTAAACAAAGAGTTTGATAGATGGATATAAGGTGGACTACCAAGCAAAGCTCGGTCCCAAAATTGCAAAGATTTCTTGGATGGATGGCAGTCCACTTGTTGATAAAAATAATGTCGTAATGGAAAGAAATAGTGAACGACTAAACAAAATAAATAGAGATAATGCGTACTTGTATTTTGTTGTTGGTCTTCCACAGTCATCAACGTCGATTAGTCTGTTGGCATCGGTTGTCAAATTCACCAACGTCGGTGGTTCTGCCAGTGTCAGTTGTCAAGGCTGCCGATGTCGGTTAGTCTGTCGACATCGGTAGGGGCAGTGGTCGATGTCGATCAGGGCAATGGCCTTAGACAGGTTATGGATGGGTTTTTGGTTGATAGAATGGTTTACAAAATGGTCTGTGGTAGTCTGAGAGTCTGTGCAGGGTTTGCAGGGCAATAGATAGGGTCTTAAGAGGGACAAGGGATAGAGGAGAGGTTGTCAAAAGGGATAAGGACGTGGGGAAGGCTTCGCAGCCTCTCTAGGAAGAACAGATTGGGTTGTGTCAACAGTGCTTGGAAATGGACAATAGACTGATTGCTGATGTATTTAAAAGGACTGTAAAATAAAACTAGTAGAAATACTTAGCTGTGAGTGGAGAGGTAGAAGTGCAGGAAGCTTGTTTCCATTGTAACTGATTTGGGAGATGTCTTGCAACCTACAATCTAGTTTGGAATGATTGATGCAGAATCCCTGAGCTTAGAGAGTGTTGTTGAGATGTTGATACCTGCAAAAAGTCAAGGAAGGAGAGAGCTTAAAATAGAGAATGGCATTCGGGCCAAGGAGATCTGCATTTCGAGTGTAGAATGTAGTTTAAAGGCAACTAACATCAAAAATTCTGTCGATGTTGGTTGACAGTTGACCGACGTCAGTGGTTAGAAGATGGGTAAAAAGGCCAAAAATAGCCTTTCGTTCATTTTCCCATCTGCCAAGGTCAGTGGTTCATGGTTAAAACGGTTGAAGGTGGGTTTAATAGGCATGAGGATGAGTGTGAGAATTGAAAATGGGGTCTAGGTAATTAAGATTTGGCATGGGGTGAGGGAGGCATCCAAGGAGAGGTATCCAAGGTGGGGTGAGGTGTCATGGGTCTTCTTTATGAATTCAATGTATCGTTGAACCAACTATTTGAACCATCTGGTTGAAACTTTTTCTAGAACCATCCACTCAAACTTTGAACTTTGAACCTTGAAACCTTAAACTAGTGACCTCTTTGAAGCAAATTTCAATGGTTCAATGGTTCATTCCATACCATTGAACCCTACCATTAAACCATCCTTTATTGAACCTCAGCGTTGAACCATCCTAATTTTTTAGGAAATGCCTAAGTGCTTTGGAATTTTTCCATGTGAAAGCCCACCTTTTGAAACTCTGATTTCTTTAGCGAAAAAATCTTGTGCACTTGAATAACTTTGACTGCTCAGAACATTTTTTGAGAAAGAAAGAGACCATTTTTGGCCTGCAGGACCAAAGTGATCAATAGGTTGTCCACAAAAATGAGTGACTAATTTTGGGAACAACAGCTGGCTCTAGTTGGGGAACTTCCATCGATTGGATTTTTAAAATGATCAAAGGGAGTAGAATCTAGACTCTAAGTGCCTTCATCTATGCCATTGGGCTATAGATTCATGCCATCCAAAAAATGAAATATGCCAAAAACCAAATGAACAATATAAAACAAACAAAGACTATACATATGTACAATTAGAATCATCTGATACTTCAAGGATTGAAGTGCTTCAGATGCTACCCACTGTGAGGTAGTGAAAATGGCATTCCATCTTGATATTTCAGTAAGAAACTATTTTCACCATTGAATCAATGAATGGTAAATGGACCTCTCCATAAGGAATCAAATTTCCCATGCATTCCTTTTGGTTCTCTCCTCTTGTCTCACAATAAGACTTGATCCCCAATCTGAAAATCATAAATCCTTACTTTTTGGTCGAAGAATTTCTTTATCAAAATTTTATGTGCAGCAATATGGTCCACTACCATAGTTCACTACTCTTCTAGTTTAGTTAAGCACATGATCCTCTTGTCAATAGAATTTTCAAAAGTTTGATCTTTGACTGCCTTCACCCACTTCAGTGCTGGTAGTTTCAGGGTGATTGGTATCTCTACATTCAAATTATACAGAAGTTGAAATGCTGACATACCTATTGCCCTCTTGGGTGTAATCATGTCTACCCATAAAGCATCAAATAATGATTTATGCCAGGTTCTCTAATTTTCATCTACCAATTTACTGATAATGGTAACCATATTCTTGTTTCTTGATTACACTTGACCATTTTCTTGTGAATAATAGTCAGAGGAGTGGGAAAGAATAATATCATAATAGTAGCAGAACTTAGTAACCTCATGGGAAGAGAAACAAGTAGCATTGTCTGTTACAATTTTGGTTGGGACTCCAAACCAAGAAATAATATTTTCCTTGAGGAAATTACATACCACTTCCAAAGTAACATGATTGACTATAATGGCTTCCACCCACTTGGTAAAATAGTCTATCGCAGTGAGAACATAGTTATATCCAGCACTTGAGGACAAGTTCATAGTGCTGACGAAATCAATACCCCATTATTGAAACGGCTCTTCAGTCACCACCAACTTGAGAGGTAATGCAACCAACTTGGGTTTCCCAACAAACTATTGACATAATTCACACCTACGTACCTAAGTGTATGCATCTTGAAATAGGGTAGGCCAATAGTAATTGGCTCGTAGAATCTTATGAGCAGTCACGGGTGTAGAAAAATGTCTTCCACAAGCCAAATTGTGGAAAGACTCCAAAATTTTACTCTGTTGTGATTTATCCATGCAATAAAGAAATACCCCATTAAGGCTCCTTTTATACAAACCATTGTCCCACAAGACATAGTTATTAGCTTTCAACTTAACATTTCTCAATTATTTATAAGATAGGTGAGTAGGACACTCACCATAGGTAAGAAAATGAGTGATATTGGAATACCACTCATCAATAGTAGTGACAAAGAAAATTGTAGGCATGTCTTCATCCTCTATTTCTTCATGTCTTATTTCCTTTGGTATGTTATCAGAAATTAATTGGTAGAGACCTCTTCCCAACACAAGCTTCATAGGTTTGATAATAAGATCAAACTCTTAAATTTTAGCAATCCAATTACCCCTTTTGGTACCAAACTCCTGTTGAGTTAAAATGGACTTTACTGTTGTATCAGGCACCAGAGCAACAGTATGTGAGTTTAGGATATAGAAACATAAATGTTTTACTACCTTAACCATGGCATAAGCATGCTTCTCCATGTTTGAATATTTCAATTTATGAGCTTTGAGAGGACAACTCATAAATGATATGGGAGATTCCACACCTTCTTTGTTCTGCTGAACCAAAATGGCTGAAAGTATGTATTCAAAAACATAGCTATATACTACAAAATCTTTGGTATAATCTAGACAAAATAGGATCAAGGCATGGGTGATAGCTTTCTTGATATCTTCAAATGCTGACTTACCTTCTTCAGTCTAGTGGAAAGTAGCTTTACCCTTCATCATGTCAACAATGTGGTGAGTCTTCTCTATGAATTTATGAATGAACCTTCATAGAAAGTTTACCTTTCCAAAGAAAGAATGAACTATAGTCTTACTAGCAGGAAGAGTAAGATCTTGGATAGATTTGACTCTTTCTGAGTCAATTTTTATGCCTTCTCGGGATATAGTGTGACTGAGAAGTTTCCCTTTTGTAACCCCAAAAACTAACTTCTTAGGATTGAGAGAGATGACATTTTGCCGACAGTGTTCCAACACTTATTGTAAATGATGCACATGATCAGGATGATGTTTGGAAAAAATGGTCAAGTCATCAAGATATACCACAATGAACTTCCCCATTTCATCTCTTAAGGAAAGATCCATTGCTCTCTAAAAGGTGGCACCAGAATTGATCAGACTAAAAGACATTATGCGATATACAAAGGTTCCCCAAGGTGTAGTGAAAATAGTTTTATATTGGTCTGCTTCACTCACTTCCACTTGATTATACCCTAAAAAACCATCTAACATTGATAACATCTCTGAGCTAGTCACTGTTTACAAAACTTGATCCATGATGGGTAGGGGTAGTTATCCTTGAGAGAATATTGATTTAGGTTTTTGAAATCGACACAGATACAAATTTATCCATTCTTTTTTCTCATAGGGACTATGTTTGTAATCCAGGTGGAATGATGGATTGGAAAAATTATCCTTGCATTTAACATCTTCTGGATCTCGAAAATAATAGTACCTAATATTTTGGGGTTGTATTGCCTTTGTTTCTACTTTTGAGGTAATGACCCAACTTTGAGAGGAATTTTGTGCCAAATTTCTTCAAGCCTGAGAGATTTTAGATCATCATAAGAATATGCTAAAACATCAATGTAATGGTGAAATAGAGTAATGAATTTGAGATTATCATTATAAGTGCAACAATTTTCAATGTTGACCATTTTGTGATTTTCTTCCATACTCAAATTTATTTGATCAAACTCCTTGGAGGAACTTGAATCCATTTGTTGCTACTTGACAAACCTATCATGTTTATCAAATAACTTCTCAAGAGAAACCAAACTTTTTAAATTTTATTCCCCTTGAGTTGAAGGAACTCTTCACCAGCTTTTGAATCTATTTCAGGAGCTAATTCCCATGGTGGAGATTCACTACCTTCAAAATAAAGCTCCCCCAAGCTATCCATCTATTCCAAAAAAGCAATGATTTGGTTTTCACCATTAAATACCTACCAATGGTTGGCATTATCAGGTACACTTGGTCAGAAGACCAGCTCAATAGTGTACTTATTCCCTTTAAAATATTTGTGGAGAACCATGAGGGTTGCAAAGATAGCCAACAAATTTGCATGATTGTTAAACTCCCTTGGCACTGCAAAAATATTGAAATCATCAAAGCTTTCAATGCAATCCCATATCTCATTGTGATAATGTCACAATATTTTATTCTTGGTTTGATATATATTCCTCACCTGATAAACCAACAATTCAGTATCTCCTTAGGTGTGGAAAAACTTAACACATTTAGCATGAGTCGCTTTCAATCCGAGCAACAAAGATTCATACTCTGCAGTGTTGTTGGTATTGTTGAACTACAAATTATATGAATAGAGAAAATATCTCCTTGTGGAGATATCAAAACAATTTTGGCTCTAGAACTAGTAGAAGAGTAACTACCATCAAATTCTAGAATCTAGACATGATTAGAATCTGATCTCCTTAAAGATTTCTCTTCATTAGGGAGGGAGGATTCATTTTCCCCTAAATTGTACTCTACCAATTCTTCTGATTTTCTATCTAAATTTTTTGGATTATCACCCAATGAACTTTCATCTGATGAAATAGAAACATCTTCAGTGGATAGAAAGTAATTACCCATTCCTGAAGATTCAAACAAAATTTGAGCTTCAAGATCTGATGTTTGAGTAACAATGTATTTTGATTCCTTCTTAGAAAACAACCTTTGCATGATTCCCTTAATAGGTATCCTTGATTTAGATAGGTCCATGTTTAATTATCCACCTACATCCTTGAAAAAAATTTGTCCAAGTAGAATGTCATAGGAGGTTGGAATGTCGCACACCAAGACTATCATCTTAATCTTCTTTTCTAGAAAAGCTACAAATGCAAATTGGGCATCTTTGATTTGACCCAGGAGTGACACTTGATTTTTTTTCATGGAGAAACATCTTCCAAAATTTTTAGTTAAAGTAAGACTAAGAGAGTCTACTACCTTGGCAGGCATAACATTGTCAGAGGCTCTAGAGTTAATTATATAGTTGCTCAACTTATGACCATTCATCAAAAGACAAACATAGAAAGGTTCTCTTTTCCCAAGGGCAACAGGAGGAGCAATGACAAGATTGTTTCAAGTGGATTTGTTCTTTGGGGGATCATCAGTCACCTTTGGAGAATCTTATCATGTAGGGACAATTTTGTTCTTGATACATTCAACCAACCTATCCAGCTACTCAGGGTTGGCTTGTAAGTATTCAAACTTAGACATTTAGATCTTGGTCTTCCCAGTATGGTAAATTATGTCAAAGAACTAAAATGAACTAGAAATAGAGGAAGGAAGTCCATCATTCTAAGTTTTATTGGGTGTGGTACTGGTTTGAAAAATAGAAGTAGAAGGTACAAGATTGTTTGAGGTACTTACTTTTTTATTGATCATCGGGTCCTTTGATTGGAAAGGCAACAAAGTCCCCTGTTTAGATTTTGAAATTATTGGTCGAGATTCTTCCCCTCTCATCTTATTGAGTTGACTAGTTCTAGGACCTAATAAAAATAGGGTATGATCCATCAAACACTTTTCCCTTCCTTTGAGCTTCATCTTGGTAATTCAGATAACCAATGTTGGAGTCGCTAGCTAATTATTCTTCCCCTTCTGTAAATAGATTAGCATCATCTTCTTTGTCCAACTCAAGTTGGAAAGATAAATCATGTTTATCTTCATGATAACCAACTGCTGAGTTAGTTGGCGTTGCTTCAATGGCAAGATTCCCTTGTATGGGAGGAAGATGATTAGGTTGCCCTTGATTCTTGGCAGCATTGCCTTGATATGAATGGTTAGGGAATGCCTTCCTTTGTATATCCCAATAAGAAGGATAAGTAGACATTCCTTGGGCCATTTTCTTTTTCAGAGCTAGCAGTTCATTTTCCAACTTTTGCACCATAGGATCAGTGGTGCCTGTGGAAGAATTTTCAGCAGATGAAGAAAATTTATTTCTATGAGGATCTCTTTTTATCTTACCTACAAGGATAAGATCATATTTGACCTCAGTAGCCAAAATCTAAGCTATAGAAAGACCTATATGGCCAGCCTACCTCAATATAAAACTCACTTTAGGAAATTGAGAATTGATGAAGAAGCACTTAAGATTTTCTGGTGTTGGTTGAGCAATGGTAGGAATCCTATTCTTTAGCTTATTGAATTTAGTAATGAAGTCTTGCATAGGCTCATGAGGCTTCTTCTTCATTTACGTAAGTTGGGCCAACAAGGCATGTGCGTCTTCTACATATTCGAACCTAGCCTCAAACTTGGCCTTGAGAGTGTTTCAGTCAGTTATAGTTTGAGCTTGAAGATGATAGAGCCAGTCTACGGTAGCACCATGTAATTTCTCTACAAATAGTCTTACCGATACGTCTTCATATTCAATGCCTATCACACCTCAGGCTATGTAGAAAGTGGCAATATGTTCATCAGGATGAACTCTCGCATCACCATAGAACTTGGGAAAATTATTTTTTGAACTACGAGGTAATTCATGTAAAGGTGGGGTTAGATTTAGAGGGCTAAAAGTGTTACCCCAAGGGCCTTGGGCTACCATGATATGATGATTGAAAGGAGGGATAACAAACCTCTATGGGGTATGTATAGACAAATCTCTACTAGCAGAGGAAAGAGAAGCTTCGTATGGTATTGGAGACTTAACATTGGTAGGAGGAAAACTCCTAATTCGATGGAGGTAAGCTCGTGGAGGAGAAAGATCAAAATTATTTTACTACACAAACTTAAATACAGGGTCAACAATACCTTGAGCTCTCTGGCTTCTTCTATACTGTGGATCTTCTAGAGTGTAGAATGGAAAAGAACTGTAAATGCTTCAATTTGAAGCTTGAGGCTTCAAATTACGCATTCTTCCAGAGTATTGTTGCCAAAAAACTATTGGTGAATATTTTGTCATCAACTAACTAAAGGCAAAATGGGTATATCTACCACAACATAATGAGATGAATCTCTCCTCTCAATAAGGGGAGTTTCCCTATAAACTACTATAGACTAATATAGACTGAAAATAGACTTAGGGGTGAGGTCATACCATCCATTTCTCTTTTTTCAAAAATTATGTTCACAAAGTAAAGGAAGATTCCTGGGAAGTAAATGAATCCATTTCTCTTCCTTTAGAAATTATGTTCATTAAACCAAAGGAAGGTTTCCCAGATAACAACTGGATCCACAAGAAATGCATAAAGCACAAACCTTCATTGCTTCTCTTACTGATTTAGGACAAAAAACATAGTAGAATGAAGTGCAACCCAAAGTCTCCACTGAAAATTACAACAGATTAAATGATCACAATGGATAAAAGTAAATCAAAGCCTTTCCAATATCCTTTGTGTTAAAACACAAAACACACAACAAACTAAATACAATTATGGTAGCACAAAGTCTTTCATAATCGACTTCAAAACATCTTCGAGACTATTTCCACTTGTTCTGCTTATTTGATCAAATGGACAAGACTATATTTAGGAAAAGACATAAAAACAATCTCCTACATAACACAAGTTATTTCAACACAAATTTTGAAATGTCACTTGCTTTCTCACTCACCTGATAAAATGTGATTAACAATCTGAGCTCAAAGTCTCAAAAATGCCTTTCAATTTGGGTAGAGTTTTGCTTTAAATAACTGAGAGATCTCTTTTTTCAGACTAAGATATTACAATAAATAGCATCCAAAGAAAGACTTTGGCACTTGTTTTCATGAAATGGCCCATGTTGCATTGAATGCTTTGGAAAGAGGAAGTTCTGTGAAGGGGCCAGGCTGGAGCTGGTTACCAGCATTGATTTTGGTGTTTAAATCATATCAAATATCTCCTCCAAAGCATGGGTTTCATGATCCTCTGAAAGGCAAGGCCACTCCTCTTTATGATGCTTGCACAACTGTCCACTCATCTTTACTCATATGAAGAAAAATAGGCCATGCCATTGAATGTTTACACTCTCTGATATCCACTTGGTAGACTGTTCCACCCACTGGAATAACTCTTCTACAGATGTTTCTAGATTATCTGTATCATCCCCTCTTTCCTTGCTACATTTTGTCTCTTCCCGGTGATCTGAGCTCTCAAGGTTACCTTCTCACTTTCAGCTGGCCCCAATGGCTCCTTCCTCAGTGGATTGTTGAGTTTGTTCCCAGGACTTCATTATTTGAAAACCAATAGTTATTCTGCTGTCTTGGATTTGATGTATGTGGGGACATCATTGGTCACTGATTACTTGAACCATTTTTAACCTTGAACCTTTTGGAGTTCACCAATTCAATGGTTCAACGGTTCAATAGTTTGATGGTTCAATGGTTCAATATTTCTTACAAAGAGCTGTGTTCACTTAGTCTTCTTTATGAATTCAATGTATTGTTGAACCAACTATTTAAACCATTTGGTTAAACATTTTTCTGGAACCATCCACTCAAACTTTAAACTTTAAACTTTGAACCTTCAAACCTTGAACTAGTGAACTCTTTGAAGTGGATTTCAATGGTTCAATGGTTCATTCCATACCATTGAACCCGGCCATTGAACCATCCTTTATTGAACCTCAGCATTGAACCATCCTATTTTTTTAGGAAATGCCCAAGTGTTTTGGAATTTTTCCTTGCGAAAGCCCACCTTTTGAAACTGTGATTTGCTTAGCTAAAAAGGCTTGTGCACTTGAATAACTTTGACTGATCATAACATTTTTTGAGAAAGAAAGAGACCATTTTTGGCCTATAGGACCAAAGTGATCAACAGGTTGTCCACAAAAATGAGTGACTAATTTTAGGAATAAAACTATTGTCAAAGTGAAATTATAGACCTATACTGTCACACAAAAGCATTGGGAATGGATTTATTACCACTTTTTGATCATTAGGGTTCAATTATGACAAGGTGAGAGCATATGATGGATAGCAAAAAAAATATTTCTCTAGAAAATGCTCTGATACCAGATGAGAGGATCATTCTTGAAAAAATTAGAAGATAATTTCAAATACACAAAATAAACTATAAAAACTAGTAATATATATGAATTCAAATAAATATTTGGGCCTTAACACTGACTTAAATACTAATTATATTCTAACAACTATTTTATCTCATGCATGTGGGATAATACAAATATGCTCCAAGGATGACTTAAAAAGCATATACATCCAAAGAAACTACTATTATAATAGATTACAACATGTGTTCCTAACAAGAAATATCACCCAAAGGATTAATCCAAATACATGCCAAGGAGAAGTGTTATTTCATAATGAATTCTACTTGATCCTCTTTTAGGGAGGGTAGATCATTGGGGATGCACCATTCATTCCCAAAATCCACCTTCATCCCATCAAACTAGTACTTCATCTTCAACTCATATGTTGGAGTGATGTGCTAAGGGCAAGTAAAAGATTTGTAGTGCTCGATGGGGGACTTGTGAGTGGGGGAATACACCCAATTTAGAGATCTTGAACTATAGTCAAGCATGATAATTTTATCAAAAATAAAAAATAATAATGTTTTCCCCCCACTAAAACTTGAACTTAGGCATTTTATGCACCTTTTTGGCATCTTCAACTATCTTTTGGGCAAAGTACAGTGCCCAGTTGTACTGTACTCCCTGCACTACTTAGTTTTCTATGTGAAGGCAAGCCATATCCACCTCTTTCGATCGATTGGTCCCTCCAAACTTAGTGGAAATAATCCACACTTTGACTCTTAGAGTGAGATACTATAGGTTTGTCATGTGCATTGCATGTCCCTACTTTTGATACATAAGTATGGTGGTGGTCTACTAGATTTAATCTATATCTACCAAGACATCCAATGCATTAACCCCTAAGCACTAGAGCCCTGTGACCTTACTTAATTTGTGAAATGGTTGTAATCCTCATGAATGTGTGAGAGGAAGAATTGAACTACCTTAGTAAGCTTTCCAAAATATGGTAGTTTGAAGAGTTGGAAATGGTCAGCTTTGTCCAGCTGGTTCTTGATGGTCATGTCATAAACCACTTGGTTTTGTGTGTTGGTGGTTTGGACCTAATAATCATTTTTCAACTACACTTCATTTCCTACCTAGTGGTGGTTGTAGTCAAATATGATCATAGTTTCTACCTTAGAGACCCATTTTTCCACACTCAATACTAACTTGGGGTATTGCATCTCTTTTATGTAAATGGTTTGAGGGGGAGATGGTGGGGTGGTATGTGAAGAGGAGGCATGTGCCTACTTTCCCTTTTTCACCATTTTAGCTTCTTTCGTACTCTCACTTTAAACTTCCATACACTGCTCTTGTCTTAGTGTATATTCTAGGTCTTCTAAAGGCTCCTCTCTTATAAGGAACCATGTTTCTCCACTCACCTCTCTCTCTATTGGTATGGTTGATAGTTTTTCAAGTCTTTTTGCCTTCTTATTTGGTCGCATTACCCTTTGTGGTGCTCAAAGGTTAACCCTTAGCCATCTAACATTCCTAAATGAATATGTGGTGGCATTCAAACTTGCCTCAGATCTCGATGTTCACACTTCAATAATGGTTAAATCTGTAACCTATAATTTTTACAAAGATTGACCTCAATCCACTTTTACACGTGTTAGAACGTAACAACCTTCTTTCACTTAGAAATTCTCTTCTCATCTTTGTTTATTTCTCAATCACTCTATTTCATAATGAGATTGACTTCGTCTTGGTTCTTTGGTTCATTAATCACTTGAATATTATATCAAGGTAAAGTGTATAATGGCTTCAACTTGGTTATTTATAGGTTCTCTAGCCAGTTTACCTCATTAATTTATTTCCTACTTCATAATTTTTAGCCATAAATATGTATCTTCTAATGGTCTTCCTACTTCAGATCTTGCATTGATCCTTTAGTGTTTTAATATAATTGTCCCATCATTCCACTCACATGTTTGTTGTTATGGGTACCCTTGTCACATTTATGGTTCATTCTTCCCTATGCCTTTCTTGAAAGTTTGTAACAACTATCCCATTTTTTAAGAGCATTAAAAACCATTTGGAGCATAAATGGTGGGAATATCTTGTATTAAATGACTCATTAACCCTTAATCACTTTCTCACCATGTATGACTCTTGTGCCTTTGAAACTTATGCGCCCACATATTATGTCTTATATTCATGAACATATCTTACCCCACACTAAAAGGTTTTGTCGTCCTCCATGAAAATAACTAAAAAACTAAGAATTCAAAAAGTGAGTTGCATGAATCAAGGGCAACACTTTTTATTAAAAACATAAAATCCTAATCTAATGGCCTTAAGCCTAATTGAAAAATAATGCAAACTTAAACAAAATCACAATACAGCTGAAGTTGACTTTGATTATAGTGTCCTAAGAGGAATTGACCATCTATTCACTTTAGTCGGCATGCTCCAATAGGTCAAATACTATGAATTATAAATGGTACATCCCAATGAATGTGGAGCTTCCTAAGGTGGCTTGTGAACTTAGAGTCATAGATTATAACTCTCATACTTGGGCTGAAGATTTTGTTATTTAGATGGTGATCATGCCATGCTTTATGTTTTCATTTCTCAACATCTTGATTCTAATGGGCAAGGAAATGAGCCTAATCTAGTCTCATAAGTTCACCAAGCTGAGCTTTCAAATATACGTCATCATCAAGGTTTCCTATATGCACTATTTGGAGAGATGGAAATAAGAACTCAACTAGCATGATTGTTTCATTTCTATCTACCAAGTTAAATAGTGTATTTTTGTTAAGGCATTTGTATGTGGTGTGGTATGCCCAAAGTACTACAGATACCCTATCATCCCAATTATTTCTACCACTATTATAGACTTTTTTCAAAGTGGTACTAAGGATCTTATTGAAGGATTCTATTATTCCATTGGCCTATGGGTGGTATGGTGTTGTCTTGTGATGCATGATCATGAATTCAGCTAACATGATTCAAATTGTCTCATTCAGGAAGTGGATTCCTCTATCACTGGTAAAGCTTAGAGGACATACAAAGAATGTTATAATGTTTTCCTAGATGAGCCATGTGGTAGTCCCTACCGTATAGTCTTTGGCTGGTGTTGCCTCAGCCCAATGCATTAAATAGTCAGTCACCACAATTATATACTAGGAGCCTATTTTTCATCCTATTAGAGTAATAGGCCCAACAAAGTCTATAGCCCACTTTTTGAATGGTTCTTGAGAAAAAATTGGGGGTAATGGCATGGCATATCTTCTATTGGGTCTTCCCATTTGTTGTAAAATATCACATTTCCTTACATATGCCTTTGCATATTTAAACAAATTCAGCCACCAGAGTCCAACAAGAAACACCTTGCATGTGGTATCCTCCCCAACATAATGTCCTCTATAAATAACTTCATAGACTTATCATAATACCTCAAGGTGTTCATGTTATATTACATAATGGTATAATAACTCATCATGGTCCATCTTATATAGGTTTCCTACTATTATTTGATAAGGTGAGGCATAGACCACAACTTGTTTTTTCTTGTAAAGTGAGAGAATCAAGGGCACCACCAGTATTGAGTAAAGTCACAATATACTCTAGTTATTTTTGTACCCTAGTGACTTGGAAGAGTTTTAAATTAAGTAGGTCATCTTCTATAACATGTGGAGGTTCATTCTTTTCAATTCAAGACAAATGATTAGGTTCACAAATAGTTTTCCCAAGTTTTACTACTACAGAGAACTAGAATTCTTGGAAGAGAACTATCTAGTGGTAAATTCTTCCATGGAGAACCGACTCCATGATGAGATAATTTAGAGCTTCATGGTTAATGTTTAATACAAATTATGTGGTTAGAAGGTATTGTCTAATTTTTTGTAGCATGTAAACCATAGACAAGGCTTCACATTCAGTGGTGGTATAGTTCCTTACAACTAGTGTGAGTTTCTTGCTGGAAAAATAGATGGGATGGTCCAAATTTCACTCTCTTGGTTGTGAAAGTATTGCACCAACTTCTATTCAAGATGAATCAAAATGGATATGGAAGGATTTTGTCCAATCTATAAATTACAAGATATGAGCGTTAACTAGTTTTTCCTTTAGAGTTTAAAATGTTGCTTTGCAGGAATTTGTCCATGTAAATTGTTCATTATGTTTTAATAGTTCTTCTAAGGGTATGATAATCTTGGAATAACCTTAAATTAACTTCTTGTATTATCCTATGTGTCCTAAGAATTCACGCACCTCATGCTAATTTTTTGGCACTTGTAGATGGATAATGATAGAGACCTTGGCTAAATCTACCAAGAGTCCCTCTTTATAAATTATATGCCCAAGGAGTAGTCCAAATGGTGTCACAAATAAGCATTTATTTAAATTTAGGGAAATTTATAACACTCAACAGTGCTCAATTGTGAGCCTCAAATTTGTACAGTGGTCCTTGATCTGCTCGTATACCATCTAATCATCTAAGTAGATTTAGAAACACTTATGGATAAAATATTTGAAGGCCTCCACTACTACCCATGAGAATACCCCCAATGCATTATTCAACCCAAAAATCATGATGGTATAGGAAAAAAATCCCCATTTCATATCAAATATGGTCTTGGAGTGGCTTTCCTTATCTATCTAGACTTGGTGATACCCTAATAACCCATCGATAAAGGATTATATCTCATAGCTTCCAACACCTTCTAGTATTTCCTCTGTGAAAGGTGTTGGGAAAGGATCAGTGACATAGGATGCATTCAAGATTTCCTAATCCATGTAGATATAAATACACCCATCCTTTTTTATGCTAGTTACCATAGGACTCACCCATTCAAATTCATCAATAGGAGTAATCACTCTGGCACAGATCATGTTATCAATCTCTTATTTTGCGTGTGCTCTAAATTTAGGGTTCATTAGATAGGGGAATTTCTTCACAAGATGAGCACCATCAATCAAATTTTAATGCATCTTCTTGAGATAAGGCTAAACCCATTTCATTTCACTATATTTCTTTAGAGACACATCCTAATATTCTTTTAACAACTCAAATATTTGAAAAATTTATGTCTCAGTCAAATAATTTCCAATAGTTGCTACCTTAGGTTCCTACTCTATGCCAATGTTAAGTTGAACAATTTGAATGGGCCCATGATAAGGGTTTTCTATGGGGGAGTTGGTATCCCAAATAGTTCATGATCCATTAATCATTGGAACATGTAGGTTATTCATGGATCGAATGGAATGGACCCTTCTCCTTCATCTACTTAAAAGATGAGCTTTTGCTTTCCCAAGTGGATTTCTTCATGGCATTCCTATTAGTGGTGTAATATTTGATTATCTAGGAGGCTCAATGAATAAACCTAAGGGTTCCTCCAATTCTTGATAAATATGATGCAAGTGGTCTTCCACTAGACTCAGATCTCTAATAATTTTTTCGCATATAGTTTGAAGAGTAAGGCATAGGTTTATCCTTGGTGAAGAGTAATAAATCACTAAAAACATGTTTTCATTTAGTAACTACTATAACCTTGTCCCCATGTGCCTTTATTCATGTATGTACCAAGCCCATGCCTAAGTGCATAAGGTTCTATAAAACATATGGACCCACAAGTATTCTAGTAAAAATGTTTCTTCAACTCACCATATTGTTTCACACACCTCAAGGTGAGTTTTAGGTGATTCTATGCCATAATAACTAAGTGTAACTCTAATTTTACTATCATGGTGATCTTTATGATGTAGAGCAGCTTGCACTTGATCCCAATATAAAAGGCACTCTTTATGCATATGCTACCATCTGGTGGTAGTGTCATCATACACCTCTATTTGTCCTTAGAACTGGGGTGATTCATGAAGTCTCTCCAATGGTCCTCACATTGATAAACCCATGAGGTGCACAAATTTTTGATGCTTAAGATGTTGGTGTGGGATGTTTTTATCTCTATTGATGGTGATACACAATCTTCTAGTGAGGTCATAATCACCATGGGCCCAACAATTGCAAGCATTACTTGTATCTAAGATAGACTAGTTGTTCATCCAATGAATAATACCATCTAGCATTGGATCATTTTATTCATCATGTTGAGTAGTCACATTATACATATTTTTTATGTATTCATCAAGACTTATAGGCTTGATATAGGGTGGTCCTTGTGCTTGGTCTAAGGGTATTATCACGTGTTGATTGATATTCTCAAAGATAATGTATCAATTTTGAAAGCTTAAATCTGCATGATTTTCATAACACTAGGACCTTCCCAATAAGGCTGGGTAATCATCAACCTCTACCAACTCTAAAACCTCAAAATATGCTTAAAATGGAACCCCACATATTTCAACAGTGGCATTTTTAAGGACTCTATTAGGATGCACAAGAATCTTATTTTCCATGAACTAGACATGAGGTGAAGGATGTAAGGCTAGACTAGGCATCTTTAGTGAGAAGATTTACTTTAGTGTTTAATATCCACCATAACATCCTAGATTACCCATCCATTGATATCAACATTAACTAATACTTCTTCATCTTGTAAGGAAGTGGAACTAGATCTTTCTTAACATTGAGCATGGCTTAAATATTGATCTTGATTTTACCAACTTTGTTGAGTGTGGGCTTCTTTTGGAAGGTGGGTTTGACCTTTAAACCAGGTGTTAATCTATGGAATGATGTCATCATCAATCATATATTTTCATAGTTCTTGAAAACTATCCTGCATTACTAGAAGTTTCATTTCCCTTTGCATTGTGGTATGTTGTGTGGCATCCCTATCCTTAAGGTATTGAATCTCACTTTGGAGCTCACACACAAGTACCATGGTATCCTAAAGAACATTCTTTTGCTAAAGTGTATTAGGATACTTCCTAGCCTTTGGTTTTGATTGTACCTTTTCAATCAGGTTGGGTATAGATTGCATTTGGCCCCCATTATGAGTAGTAATATTTACTTACCATGCAATAGGTATGGTTGGTCAAGAATGCCATTGTGGTATACATATCATACATGCACTTTTTTCATTACAATCCTTTTTGATGGATGCATATAAGTCTGGACACTCTTCTAGTCGATGGTCCTTTTTAAAATAAGTGCAAGTTGGGTTTTCTAGGCAATGCCTCTAATAGTGGTCTAGAGAACCACACTTATAACAAGTTCTTGGTGGAAATTGACCACCACCTCATCCTCATCTTCTTTTTTTCTCACAATAGCCACCATTATCTAAGGAAGTAATGACTAAGGCTTGGCACATGTCACACACTCAAGCTTCATGAATATCAGTAATTAGATGGCAATCATTGGTGTTATGGGTATAAGCATCACAAATAATAAAATATATAGATACCATAGTATTCATAGCCTATTACAAGAGTGGGTAGAAGTGGACATTATGGTCATCATGACAAATCTCACAAGTTTGCTTTAGGAATGCATGGATGCTCTTATGTAGGCAATTATTTATTGTGTGTCCTTCAGTTTCATAGTCAGTACACCAAACACCATGACGTGTATCATGTGCATTGTTTGCCAAAATGTTTTCAAGCTAAGAACCCATGGATGCTATCTAAGCCTCCATGAAGGGACTAGTCCCAGTATCCATACTTCCAACCACTTCACCATATAGGGTAGCCTCTAGAACCTCTCGTGCATTGGTGAAAGTTATTTTTGACAAGGTTCATAAAAAAGGCAACAATAATCCCCTTAAAAACCATTGTGCATGTTGATCTAGATTGATTTAAAAGGAGAACTATGAAAGTAAAGTCTTGAACCATGCTTTATATTCCCTTATGCCCTCAATAAGTCCATACATTATGTCTTTCAAAGACACTATACTTTATTACTCAAACTTAAAAATATCAAATTCTTATAGGAATGCTACTTTGAGTTGGTCATAGTCACTACTTGCTGAGGGTCAAAACTTTTATACCATTAATGTGCACGTTCTAAAAGGGTGGTTATGAATTATGTTGCCTTTCACTTAGAGGATGTGATTTCATGTGCCCTCTAAATTAGTTCACACTTATGAGCATGCTCAACTAAATTTTCCACCCCTCAGTACTCAGGTAGGTATAATGTCATTTCATAATAAACCATAGTTGGTTGAACAATGGTTTCTGAGAAGATCCAACTCTTATCCCTGAAGGGGATCTACTTCCTCCAGTAACTCCTCCTAATCCTCCTCCAACACCTCCAATAGTAGTGGCCATGAGAAAATATGTGGTGGAGGGTTGACTTCCTAAATTAGGGCCTGTATTCTAGCCTTAAGGGCCAGATCCTCTAGGCATTCCAAGTTGTGCCATGGACTTCTCTTAAAAAGAAAGAGATATAGATTCTAAGTTATTACCTAATGGCCTGGTCTTAGTTTCCCTTATCTATTTAACTTCTAAATATATACTATCTATTAAAAGTACACACCACTATGAGGAGAGGGGTGAATCAAAGGATAATAATTATGTAATTCAATTCCCAACTCTTTAATATAGTTAAGCAATTATATCAATCTACTAGAAGCATAAAAGATAAAAGAATTAAATAACATGCATGAATATAACCATAACACCAAAATTTATGTGGAAACCCTTATATGGGGGAAATCCCACTCTCAAGTTTGAAACACAATGGACTACTATCTTATAAATATAGAGCAAACATGAAACCTATTTGTGAGAGACCAATCCCACAAGGAACACATGTCCTTTAGATGATCAAGTCATGTTGATCTAGGTGATGATCACCCACCCAAACACCTATTCAATATGTACACCATAGAATACTGAATGTTTTCAATCTCCAATAAATACCTCTATAAGAAAAACATCCTTCTCCTATGACAACTATCTCAACCTCTCATCTATAACTACTCATATCATCTCATCTCAAGCTCAACTTGCCCTTATAAGTCATTCACATGAATACTTATGAGAATATCCAATAATTATTGTAAAAGGTTTATAGGAATAATAAAAATGTTTTGAACATGATGGCACATTTAACTTCTCTAATATCCTCTTGCTTATCCCTCTCCTAAGTCCAACTAGATTTGTATGATCTTCTTTTATTCCACACACTCTCACCATAAAAGATATAGAACACCTTATATATATATATATATATATATATATATATATATATATATATATATATAGACACACACACACACACACACACACACACACACACACACACACACACACACACACACACACACACACACACACAGACACAGACACACACACACACACACACACACACACACACACACACACAACTCTTCAAGGTTGGTTTCCACTCCTCAAACCAATATGAAAAAAATAATATAAACCTCCTTAGGTCATCCGCACCATGAAACAAGAGATAACATATCTCTGCTAAAGCTTTCTAGCACACATAACAGACCTATGTCCAAAATAACACACAAATGAAGCATAGCTCCATTTGAAAGCTCTTGTTTGAATAATAATGGAATTTTCAAACTCTCCAAATCTTTGTAGAATATATTCAAGGAGTATTCAATACTATCCAAACCTCAAAAAATATTGAAACAAACATCTAACCTATAAACAAGTTGAATCACCCTTTCTGGGTTCCATCTACATGCAAAAACAAGAAAGTCAACTTCAAGTCAGCCCTACACACTTCTCCACATGACTTGGAGAAACACCACTAGCATGTAATGAGTGAATACAATCCACTCAATACCTCCAAGCTCTTAGAACCATTCCTAATCACTAATTAGGCTTCCCTAAACCTCTTTTCACTCTGATCACTCTTTCTCACTCATGACACCTTTCTTTTCATATCAACTAGTCAACCTGGACATTTTATAACTTTAACACAAAGAGATGAATCTTACTAATTTTTTTTTTTTTGGTTTGAGACAAGTCCTAAACTTGAACAATCATCCATTAGATCATCTAGTCATTCTCAGAAATCTTCCTAAAAAATAAGAATATTGTTAATAATCCATTTTTTGTGGGACCCACACACTACGAGTAGACCAAAAACACTTTATCAAAAACATGAAAGAGTTTTATACATGATCCAACCATCAAACTAGGCAATCAATACCATATGGAGTACTCATAAAGTAGATCTTTCAAATCAGGTTCAAACCTAAGGTTTTTGCACACAAAAACCTACTTAGCTAACCAATGCTTGTAAAATATTCTTAGGCACCCTCCTTAACTTATCCAAAAGGCTCAACTCCCCATTCAAAACTTGCATGTGCCAACAAGCATGATAAAATTCCTCTCAAACTCACTAGACACCTTTCTAGCACCCCCTAAAGCCTTGGAAGCACTTTTTTGACTTTTTCCTTCACTTCTTAACTTGAAACTTGGCACACACTTTTTATACACCCTATAACACCTTGGAAAACCATCTAAACAACATAACCACTCTAAAAATATCACAATACCCCTCAATAAATGCCACTAGACCAACTTGTATGTTAGTCCAAGAACACACATACCAACTTTATGCCTTTCATCTTCATCTCTAGATTTGAGACATGGTTAACATCATTGAATACACATAGTCGAGCATCTCTTGTGCTCATACAAGAACTTCCACCATAGAATCTCATTGCGACTATTCATAAGGACTTCACTAGTCCATTTTACCTACTAGGGTTAGAATTACCATACTAACTTGCCTCTTTTAAGGTACTTGGAAACTTATCTAAAGACCTCATATCACCCTTAGTATCTCCAATATGCTCATCCCATGCATTAAAAAAACCAAACAAGGATATACAAGCCATACCACACATATATCCATATGCCACCTAAGAAGGCCAATCACATTAGACCTTAGGATGGCTTGCACTCCACATGAAGACTAATTGGGAATACTCTATTTGCCCTATAAACCACATGGACATGCCATATAATATCTCCATACTCCATGACATCATCACATTCCCACAAAGGACTAACATGCTCCTACAAGCTCCATGATATGACTAGGCATAAGATCATGCATACACAAGCCACTGCATCATGTCAAACTTCACTAACTCTTCACTTTGTCATCACACTTGACCATTTGACATCAATGACAACACCAATATCCAACACCATCTGTATCCCAATTCCTTATATTTACACTATCCATCTCAAATCCATGAACACTCACTATGGTAGGGGAGCCTTGTTGACTCGTACTTGGTTCATCTCCAATAATCTAGCTCATTTCTCTTTCACAAGATGAAAGTGGCAGAGGTTATGGCCCATAAGTGATGGATTCCTCATGCATGTCTAGCTCTGTGCATCTCTTCACAATTATCCTCGAGTTATCCCAATCTCTTCCAATGTCACTAACTCATATGATCCCCTATTGAGATTCATCATACTTTTATTTTCATAGTGCTTGTTATCTTGCTACCATGTTGAACTCACAACCTTGAACGAACTAGTAGTCCCCTCTCTAAATGTGTAGCTCATGCACATGATATTTTAGCCTTTCGTGACTAATGTTTCCAACCCAATATCAATAATTAGCTTTTTAATCTCAAAAGTAAATAATGAAATATATCATCCCCTTGGTTCTCATAGAAAATTGAACTTGGCTTCCTTAGGACATGAATATGTGGTCACGGCATATTCTAGGATGTAACTATTTTGAACACCTTTCAACCAGTAATCAACTACTCATGTCTAAGAAAATTTAGTCATGCTAAACTCCTTTTCCATTATAGTGTCCATGAATATCTTCATCTAGGGTTTCAGGATCATCCTTGAGCGTTTGCTAAGATCTAGGAATGTAAAAGAATAGGGACCTCAGAAAATAAAGTCTCATATAATGAGTTGTAGAGGTTTTGTTCTACCCACTATCACACAAAAATTCCTAGTTGAAGATATGGAACCAAAAAATTATCTTTGACACTAGTAATCCATTCTTCAATATTTTCTAATGTAATATACTTAAAATTTTCCCATAATCATGCTCCAATTACTTCAGGTCCCAGTAACAAAACCAAAATGTTGGGTTTTTTCTTTTATGTTGGAGATGAAGCCTATTCCCAATAGGCTAGCACACTATCCTTATCGCACGAGGGATGAGTATCGTGTACTCACCCAAAGTGTGTAGTGAAAGACCAATTCCTGAAGACTTTGAAACATGACATGTGTTTACTCATTTATTAAATGAATATCCTACTATTGTTTCTTAATAGACTATACTACCATTACCAGCTAAATATAAAATAAGAAAGGAACTTATGACTTTATTTAATTAACACATTTCAATATTCAACATAGTCCATTGCTTGAAGTACTATATGATAACATTGAATTATTATTAAGTACTTATGAACTACAAGATAAAGTGCTCTATATTCCCTTCTAAGTTCACCCAAAAATATCCCTCCATAAATGCTTATAACAAGGGTTTTTATACTTGTTTTTCCCTATCCAAATGTCAAGTTCCCAGCCCAAAATGGACACATGGCACATGGACTCTCAATAGACTAAGAGTTAAGGCTCTTATAATTAATTTTTCCTATAGAATAGGGCCTTTGCACCCCTAGATGCATGCTTTATATTATACATTTATTTCTAAGTGTTCCATTCCTTGTGGTCTTTACAAGGCCTTTAATCAGTGGGGTCAAAGTGTCCTATTTGATTTATTCTTCAAAATGATCATGCATTCCTTACATTCCACTTCCCTCACACTCCAATAGTCTTCTACTCCTTGTTCTAGATCCTCTATTTTCGAGTTCCTCTTGCCACTTTCTCTTGACTAGGTCTTCTCGTATTATGTCTTCCACACCGTTGTCCTTCCACATCCTTCAACTCTCACACTACTAGTCTTCCACCATGGTCCTCTCATGTCATGGTTATCCCACACAGTACCGGTACTTAAATAAAAATAGACAATGGTCCCTCCACACCAAGTGCCAAAATTAGAACAAATACTTGGTCAAAATTGAGGGGTCAATACACATAAGTCATTACACACAACTAATTATGATTGTTCCTATATGGAATACCACATCTATTAGGAGACATCCCATTGGATTGTGCAAATAAGATATCAAACTTTGACTTCAAAATCTATAGTTGGTGATAATATATGGAAACTATTCCTTCTTGCTTCAATTGCATGGCCTATATAGTCTCCACCCTTATATCACATTGTGCTTTTATTTTGGCATGGTTAGTTTGTACATTGACAAACTTTATTTCAGCATCCATCTTCTCATCCCTTAGTATGAGAAGTGTATAGTACAACTTCTTAACCTATTTGGTCTTGTCAACCAACACAGTTTATAACTTGATAACCTTTAGCCTTGCATTATCAAGAAGCTCAACCAAAATCTAGTTTTCCCTCTTGAGTGATTGTTTTTTATATCCATTAGTGATAGTTGCAAACCAAGATGTTCTTTTTCGCCCATTGTGTTAAAAGATCTCATCCTTGTGAGAAGTTCTTCCATGTCCTTGAGAAATTGGGAAGCCACGTTCTCTTCTAGATTTGGGACTTCATCTACAAAAAATACACATTAAATTCAATGATAGCATTCAATATTTTAATAATTGAAAAGCTAAAAAATCTAGACATAAATGAGGGTCCATGAGAATATTCAAAAGCTAAGAACATCTAATTTTTTCATATTACGAATAATTTACTTACACACAGATTTTTCTAACATAAATGAAAAAAAAGAAATCATTATATTGGAGAATGAAATATTTACCTATGGCATGATCATTTTATGTATAGGAGTGTTTCCCCATTCCTTCTTACCCATCCTCCCCTACCTCGAACCATGGGCCATAGACATCGACTGTTGTTGTGTTGATTGCCTGAATAGAGAAACACATGATATGAGACAAAGGAATGTTAGAGAGAGAGAAGCCATGTATATAAATATTATATTTCACTCCTTCCCACCTTGATTACTTTTATATAGACATAGAGACTTGTAAAAATGTGCACTTTGTCACCAACATGTGAAAGAATGAAAGGAGAATAAGGTATACATATGAAGATGATGGTTCACCTATCAAAAATATCACATACCATGTTGGGTGAATATTTTGTCACTAGCTAACTGATGGGCAAAATAGGTCACTTCAACCACAGCATAGGGAGATTGGTCATCTAGGTGTGCAGGCTTACCACATCAAAAGGGGACAAATCTCTCCTCTCATCAAGGGGAGGTTCCCTGTAACTATGAAGAGCTATATGTGTGTGTGTGTGTGTGTGTAGAAAATAACACTTAGGGGCAGGATAACACCATCCATCTCTCTTTTTTCAGAGATGATGTTCACAAACAAGGAGAAATCCAAGCTAGAAACACTAAAGGCACTTTTCTTATTTTAGAAGTGGTCTTACAGCAAATAGCCAGAGTTCTTTTAGGTAGATAACAAGTAACTAGTAATAGGGGGTGTAGTAACTAGCAAAAAAAGGTGTAGCACAAAGTCTCCACCTCAACTACCCAAAAGTGAAATACGAAGGAAAATGAGGGCACAAAGTCATCCCAAGGCCCTTTAAATAGAAAAAAACTAAAAACACACAAACTAAAGACAATTATGTGTGCACAAAGTCTTCCCACAGTTGGCTTCAGGATACCTTCCTAATTACTTCCACTAGTTCTATTTATTTCATTAAAATGGACAAGAACACATTCAGGAAATAGACATAAGAATAATCTCCTAAATGACACAAGATATTATAGTATAAAGTTTGAAATTAACTGCTTTCTCATTCAAACAAAGAAATATGATCAACATTTTGAGCTCAAAATCTCAGTAATCGCCTTTCAATTTTGGTAGAGTTTTGCTTTTATAATAGAGAGATCTCTTTTTTTATAAAATAGGAGATTACAATATATATTAGACAAGAAAGACTTGGCACTTTGTTTCATAAAATGGCCCATGCTGCATTCAATGCCTTGAATGCATTTTTAGTTTTGTCAAGGGACCATGCTGGAACAAGGTGTCTGCCTTAACTGTGGCATGTCGATTCATCTCAAATGTCTTCCCCTAGGCCTGGGTCATCTGGTCCTTTTCTTATTGTCTAGACAGATGTCCACTTCACCTTTACTCCAAAGGAGAAAAATAGGCCATGCATTTAATGTTTGCAATCTCAAATATCTACTTGGTGGACTGTTCCACCTACTGGAATAACTCTTACGTAGATATTTTTGGTCTTTCCCTCTTTCCTATTGTAATTTGAGCTCTCGAGCTATCTTTTCCCTTTCTATTGGCTCTTTCAGCTTACTCTTTCAGCAGTTCTTCCTTTTGGCCTTAAGGCCCTTCGACTGCATTTGGATCCATGCTCAAGCCTTTAAATATCAATGGTTATTTCATTGTTGTAAAGATGACATTCATGCGCTCATCACCATTTGAAATCCAATGGCTAGTTTATTGTCCTAAGTTTGATGTCTGTGGGCCCATCACCCCTTGGTCACTTCCTTCGGCTTTATTTCCTTCAACCTTCCTTTGACCAAGCTTACTCTTTAAATTCTTTTGAAGGGAAGGTGTCCTTTCAGGACTTGGGGGAGGTCAATTTCCTAGTCACCGAGATCCCCCCGCAAGGGTACATGCCCTTCAGGGTTCTTCGGGCGGCCTTCTTCCTCAAATCCTCAAGAAAAAATGTTTGAAAGAAATCCTTTCCTTTGTCTTTCCCACTTATTCCCTCAAGCTCTTTGTTAGGCAAATTTCTTCAAAAAAAAGTCTGAAGGAATTACTTCAAACTTTTTGTTCAAAGGAATTCACCTTGTCTTTTGCCTTAAACTAATCCAAAGGAATTCAAACCTTTCTGCCTTGTTCACTTTCTTGAAGGAAACCTTACCCTTTCAGCCTTTTACAATGGTCCATTTTTCTCATCACCTGCACTCTGCAAGGGTTTTTTGGTATCCAAAATTGCCTTTCAAAAAAGTTACAAAGGTCCTTTTGGCTCCTCAATGCCCTCCGCAAGGTCACTTGTCCTTCAGGCTCTCTATTGGACCTTTGATCATTCCTTCGAACAAAAAGTTTGAAGGAATTCCTTCGAATAATTTGTTTGAAGGATTTCACTTGTGAAATTTTACCATGAAAAATCCCTCTGAAAGATATCCTTTTGTTCCATTTGCCCTCTGCAAGGGTACTTGCCCTTCGAGCTTTGGGACACCTTCCTTTGAACCTTCTAATTAAACTGACTGATTGAAATTGCCTAAGTGTTGGAAACTTATTTCTTTCCTATCGAGTCCATAGAAATTAGCCAGTAGAGTCTATAAAAATTAGCCTACGGAGTCCATAGAAATCAGCCCATGGAGTCCATAGAAATAAGCCTACAAAGTCTGTAGAAATTAGCCTATATAGTCCATAGAAATCAGTCTGCAGAGTCTGTAGAAATAAGCCTATGGAGTCCATAGAAATTAGCCTATAGAGTCCATAGAAATCAGCCTACCGAGTCCATAGAAATAAGCCTGTGGAGTCCATAGAAATAAGCCTGCGAAGTCCATAAAAATAAGACTACAGAGTCCATAGAAATCACGCTGTAGAGTCTGTAGAAATAAGCCTGCGGAGTTCGTAAAAATAAGCCTGTAGAGTCTATAGAAATCAGCCTGCAGAGTCTGTTAGCTGAAAAAGCTTGAATGATGGAGAATTTGAATACTCAAAATAATTTTTGAGAAGGGAAGAAAGAATTTTGGCCTATAGGACCAAAATGGTTTATATGTTGTCCCAAAAAATGAGTGATAGATTTTGGGAACAATAGCTGGCTCCAGTTGGGTAACTTCCTTCAGTTGAAATTTTGGAATAACTGAGGGGAGTAGAAACCAAAATCTTCAGTGCCTTTAAGTATGCCATTGGGCTATGGAGTCATGCTACCCAAAAAAGAAAAGCACCAAAAATGAAAATGAAAAGCACAAAATAGAACTAAAGACTAAAAATATACATATGTACAAGTGATCTTATCTGATACTTCAAGAATTGAAGTGCTTCAGATGCTGCCCATTATGAGGCAGAGAAAAAGGCGTCCCATCTTGATACTTTAATAAGAAGCTATTTTCACCATTGAGCTAATGGATAGTAAACAGGCCTCTCCATAGGGAATCAAATTTCCCATGCATTCCCTTTGGTTCCCTTCTCTTGTCCCATAATAGGATTTGATCTCCAATCTAGAAATCATAGTTTTTTGCTTTTTGGTCAAAAAACTTCTTCACCAAATGTTGATGCATAGCAATTTGATCCACCACCATAGTTCGCTACTCATTCAGCTCAGTTAAGCACATGATCCTCTTATCGATCGAGCTTTCATACGTTTGATCTTCGACCACCTTTACCATTTTCAATGCTGGCAACTCCAAGGTGATTGGTATCTCTACATTGAAAACATATAAAAGTTGGAATTATGACATACCTATCACCCTTTTGGGTGTAATTATGTCTGCCCATGATTCATCAACCAATGCTTTATGCCATGTTCATTGGTTGTCATCCACTAGCTTCTTGACAATGGTCACCAGGTTCTTGTTGCTCAATTCTACTTGGCCATTCCCTTGTGAAAAATTATCAGAGGAGTGGGAGAGGGTAATCCCATAATAAAAATAGAAATGAGTGATCTCATGAGAAGAGAAATAGGCTGCATTATCTGTGATAATCTTGGTTGGGACCCCAAACCTGGAAATGATGTTCTCCTTGAGGAAATCACATACCACCTTTAAAGTAGCATGCTTGGTTGGAATTGCTTCCACCCATTTGGTAAATTAATATGTGGCTATGAGAACATAATCATGTCTATCACTTGAAGATGGGTTTATAGCACTAATAAAATCGATTCCCTATTGCTAAAATGGCTATTCTATTACCACTAGCTTGAGAGGTAGAGCAGCTAGCTTGGGTCTTCCAACGAACTATTGGAACAGTTCGCATCTTTGTACCTATTTGTATGCATCTTAAAATAGAGTAGGCCATTAATACCTAGCTCATAGAATCTTATGGGCAGTTACAGGAGCAAAAAAAGGTCCTCCATAGGCCAGATTATGGAAGGACTTCAAAAGTTGGTTCTACTGCTCTTTATCCATGCAGTGGAGGAACACTCCATCAAGACTCCTCTTATACAGGCTGTTGTCCCATAGGACAAAATTGGCAGCTTTCAATTTAATAGTCCTTCTTTCTTTATGAGACAAGTGAGTGGGACACTCACCATAAGTAAGGAAATGAGCAATACTTGAATACCACTCATTCGTGGTGGAGACAAAGAGGACTATTGGCGTGTTTTCCACTTCTATTTCTTCATGCCCTACTTCTTTAGGTCTGTTATTAGTAATCAATTGGCAAAGGCCCCTTCCTCGTACAAGCTTCATTGGTTTGATAACGAGATAAAACTCCTAGATTTTAGAAATCTAATTTCCTCTTTTGTTTCCAAACTTCTGCTGAGTTAATATGAATTTAATTATGGTATCAGGAACTAGGGTAGTAGTGTGTGATTTGAAAATGTAAAAATGAGAGTGCTTTACTGCCTTTACCATTGCATAAGCATGCTTTTTCATGTTTGAATACTTCAGCTCATGAGCTTTGAGAGGATAACTCATGAAGGATATGGGATATTCCACACCTTCTCTATTCTGTTGAACCAAAATTATTGAATGTGTGTGCTCATAATCATAACTATACATGGTAAAATCCTTGGTATAATCTAGACAAACTAGAATTAGAGTATGGGCAATAGCAGTCTTGATATCTTGAAATGCCAATTTGCCTTCTTCAGTCCAGCTAAAGGTGGCCTTTCCCTTCATCATGTTCACAATGTAGCGATTCTTCTCAGAAAACTCAGGGATGAAACTTCATAAAAAATTCACCTTTCTAAAGAAAGAGTAAATTGTAGTCTTACTTTTAGATAGGGTAAGTTCCTGGATGGATTTGACTTTTTCTAAGTCAATCTTTATGCCTTCTCGGGATATAATGTGTCTGAGAAGCTTCCCTTCTATTAATCCAAAAATAGACTTCTTGGGATTTAGAGAAATGCCATTCTGGTGACATCATTCTAGCACTTGTTGCAAATGGCACACATGATCAAGGCGATGCTTGAAAAAGATGGTCAAGTCATCAAGGTATACCACAATTAACTTACCCATTTCATCTTTGAAAGTAAGGTCCATTGCTCTCTAGAAAGTGGCACCAGTATTTATCAAGCCAAATGGCATTCTTCAATATGCAAATGTGCCCCAAGGTGTGGTGAAGGTGGTCTTGTGCTGGTCTGCTTCACTGACTTCTACTTGATTGTACTCTAAGAATCCATCTAGCATTGATAACATCTCTAAAGCGGTCACTGTCTGAAGCACCTGGTCCATGATGGGCAGAGGATAGTTATCCTTTATGGATGACTGATTTAAATTCCTAAAATCCATGCAGAGGTGAATTTTGCCATTCTTCTTCCTTACAGGTACTATGTTTACAATCTAGATGGAATGATGGATAGGGAAAATTATCCTAGCATTCAACATTTTTTATGTTTCAGATAGAATAGTACTTAATATGTTTGGATTGTACTACCTAGATTTTTTCTTGTAAGGCACTGAATCACTCTTGAGAGGAATTTCATGGCAAACTTCTTCAAGCTTGAGTGACTTCAAATCATCATAGGAGTATGGTAGGACATCCATGTACTGGTGAAGTAGAGCAGTGAACTTGAACTTCTCTTCTGGAGTGCAGCACTTCCCAATGTTCACCATCTTGGGATTTTCCTTGGTACCCAAATTTATCTTATCAAACTCCTGAGAGGAGCTTGAGTCCATCTGTTGCTATTTGATGAACCTGTCATGCTTGTCAAACAACTTTTCAAGGAAAACCAATCCTTTGAGAATTTTATTCCCTTTAAGTTTCAGGAATACTTCACTTGCATCTAAATTTTTTTTAGGGGCTAGCTCACTGCCTTCAAAGTGGAGTTATTCGAAGCTACCTTTTTGTTCCAGGAAGGCAATTATTTGGTTGTCACCATTGAACACTTGCCAATGATTGGCATTATTAGGCACACTTGGTCAAAAGACCAGTTTGATAGTATACTTGTCTCTTCTAAAATTTGGGTGAAGAATCAAAAGAGTTACTAAAATAGCCAAAGCATCAACTCGATCATTGAATTCCTTAGGGACTATAGAGATGCTAAAAGCATCAAAACTTTCAATTTGATCCCAAACCAAATTGCGTTAATGGTGTAATCTCTCATTTTTGGTTTGGTATAGGTTTCTCCCCTAACAAACCACTAGCTCGACATCTCCTTTAGCGTGAAGGAGTTTGATGCCCCTGTCTTGAGCTGCCTTCAATCTAAGTAGTAGTGATTCATATTCAATAATATTATTGGTATTGCTAAACTGTAATTTTTATGATGAAGGAAAAATATCTCCCTGAGGAGATATCAATACACTCCCATCTCTTGAATTGGTAGAGGAATAGTTTCCATCAAATTCTAGTATCCATACATCATCAGAAGCTGACCTTACCTTAGATTTCTCTTTGTGTGGAGGGGAGAGTACCTTTGGGCTTGCACTGTGCTCTCTCATGTCTTCTACTATTTTGTCTAAACCAATTTTTAGACTATCATTTTAAAAAATTTCCTCAGTTGAAACATGAACATCCTCTATGGTCAAGAAAAAGTTACCCATTCCTAAAGACTCAAACAGAATTTGAGCTTTAAGGGCTGATAATTGGGTGATAATATATTTTGCCTCCTTCTCAGGAAGCAGCCTCTGCATGATGCCTTTGACAGGGATCCTCACCTCAGATAGGTCCATGCTTAATTCATCACCAACGTCCTTTCAAAAAATTTGTCCAAGAAGGATGCCGTATGAGCCTGGAATGTCAGCCACCAGGACTATCATCTTAATTCTCTTTTCTGGGAATGCTGAAAATATAAAATGGGCATCCTTGATTTGTCCCAATAGTGGCACTTGTTTGTTCTCTATGGAGAAACATCTCTCAAATGTCTTGGTCAGTGTGAGACCAAGGGATTTTACCACTTTAGCATGCATGACATTGTTTGATGCACTTAAGTCTATGATGTAATTATTCAACTGGTGTCCATTTATCAGTAGGGAGACATGAAATGGTTTTGTCTTCCCAAGAGTAGCAGGAGGAGTAATAACAAGATTGTTTGAGAAATCACAAGTTACCTTTTGAACATCTTGTCCTACAGGGACGTTTTGGTTCTTCACACATTAAACCAATTTATCCAATTGCTCAGGGTTGGATTTTAGGATTTCAAATTCAGACATTTAAATTTTAGTTTTTTTGACATGGTCAACTATGTCAAATGTTTTAATGAATTATGAATAGGGGAAGGGAGCTCATCCTTCTAGTTTTTAGGAGTGGTGGTACTGGTCTGTGGAATTGGAATTGAAGATGGAGTGCTTGATGTATTTACCTTTTTTGCGATCACCAGGTCCTTTACTTGAAAAGGCAGAGTGGTTCCCCACTTAGCAATTGAAATTATAGGCTGAGATCCTTCTCCTATTTTTTCCTTATCAGCTTGTTGGGCTGACTAGTTCTTGGACTAGGTGAAAATAGTGTATGATCCATCAACTACTTTACCTTCACTTTTGGGTTCATCCTAGTAATTAAGAAAACCAATGTAAGAGTCACCAGTTGATTCTTCTTGGTCTTTTACAAAGAGATCAACATCATTTTCTTGGTTCAATTTAGGCTGGAAAGAGAAATTAGATTCTGTTTCAAGATATCCAGAAGCTAAATTGGTTGGGGGGGCCTCAATGGTAAGTTTTCCTTGAGTGGGAGGAAGGCAATTTGGCCACCCATAATTCCTAGAAACATTGCCTTGGTATGACTAATCTAGGAATGTCCTCCTTGGTATATCTTTGTATGAAGGAGAAGATGACATCCCTTGCACCATTTGCTTTTTGAGAGCTAGTAACTCATTTGCCAGCTTTTCCACCATTGGATCAGTGGTGCTTATAGGTGAATATTCAAAAGATGAAGAAGATTTACCTCTGTTAGGATCTCTCCTTATCTTTCCTACCAATATAAGGTCATCATCCACCTCAGTGGCCAAATCCTGAGCAGTAGCAAGGTCTATGTGGCCAGCACATCTCAGCAGAAAACTTACCTCAGGCAACTGAGAATTGATGAAGAAATATTTGAGATTCTCCGGTATAGGCTAAGTAATCATGGGAATCATGTTCCTCAGCTTGTCAAATTTGGCAATGAAATCTCTCATAGGTTCTTGAGGCTCTTTCTGCATTTGTGTGAGTTGAGCCAGCAGGGCATGCACATCTTCTATAGGCTTGAACCTTGCTTCAAACTTGGCTTTAAAAGTGTTCTAATTAGTCATAGTCTGAGCCTGTAGATGATAGAACTAGTTTATAGCAGCACCTTACAATGTTTCCACAAATAGCGTGACTACTACGTCCTCATACTCCACACCTATCACACCATAGGCTATGCTGAAGGCTACAATATGTTCATCAGGATGAACTCTCCCATCACCAAAGAATTTAGAGATATTCTTCCTTAAACTGTGTGGTAACTCATGTAGAAGTGGAGTTAAATTGAGTGGGCCAAAAGAGTTACCCCAAGGGCCTTGAACTACCATGATTTGATTATGGAAAGGGGTAATAACAAATCTGGGTGGAGTATATATAGGCAAAGTTATCTCAAAGTAGAAAAAGAAGCTCTGCCTTGTATTGGTGACCTAATATTGGTAGGAGGAAGACTCCTACTTCATTGAAATTGAAGTTGTAGAGGAAACAAATCAAAATTTCCCTACTGCACCAACTCAAAAATAAGGTTAACAACACCTTGGCCTCTCTGGCTTCTAGTATAGTGTGGAGTTCCCAGATTCTAGATTAAAAATGGAAAAGAACTAGCCATGTCTTAGCTTGAAGCTTGAGGCTTCAAACTACACGTTCTACCCTAACAGAGTCACCAAAAACTATCGGGTGAATATTTTGTCACCAGCTAACTAATGGAAAAAATAGGTCACTTCAACCACAACATAGGGAGATTGGTCATCTAGGTATACAAGTTTACCACATCAAAAGGAGATAAATCTCTCCTCTCATCAAGGGGAGGTTCCTTGTAGCTATGAGGAGCTATATATATATATATATATATATATATATATATATATATATATATATATATATATATATATATATATATATATATATATATGCAGAAAATAACACTCAAGGGTAGGATAACACCATCCATCTCTCTTTTTTTAGAGATGATGTTCACAAACAAAAGAGAAATACAAGCTAGAAATGCTGAAGGCACTTCTCTTCTTTCAAAAGTGGTCTTACAGCAAATAGCTAGAGTTCTTTCAAGTGGATAACAAGTAACTGGTAACAAGGGGTGTAGTAACCAGCAAAAAAAGGTGTAGCGCAAAGTATCCACCTTGACCACTCAAGAGTGAAATACGAAGGACAATGAGGGCACAAAGTCATCCCAAGGCCCTTTACATAGAAATAAACTAAAAAAAACACATTAAAGACAATTGTGGCATCACAAAGTCTTCCCACAGTTGGCTTCAAGACACCTTCCTGATTACTTCCAGTAGTTCTACTTATTTCGTTAAAATGGACAAGAACACATTCAGAAAATAGACATAAGATCAATCTCCTAAATGACACAAGATATTACAGTACAAAGTCTAAAAGTAACCTACTTTCTCATTCAAACAAATAAATATGATCAATAATCTGAGCTCAAAGTCTCAGTAATCACCTTTTAATTTTGGCAGAGTTTTGTTTCTATAATAGAGAGATCTCTTTTTTTATAAAATAGGAGATTACAATACATAGTAGCCAAGAAAGGCTTAGTGCCTTATTTCATGGAACAACCCATGTTGCATTCAATGCCTTGATTGCATTTTTCATTTTGTCAAGGGGCCATGCTGAAATAGGGCATCTGCCTTAACTGTGGCATGTCAATTCATCTCAAATATCTTCTCTTGGGCCTAGGTCATCTGGTCCTTTTCCTATTGTCTGCACAGCTATCCACTTCAACTTTACTCCAAGGGAGAAAAATAGGCCATAATTTTAATGTTTGCAAGCTCAAATATCTACTTGGTGGACTATTCCACCTACTAAAATAACCCCTGCATAGATATTTTTGGTCTTTCCCTCTTTCCTATTGCAATTTGAGCTCTCAAGCTATCTTTTCCCTTTTTGCTGGATCTTTTGGCTTCCTCTTTCAGTGGTTCTTCCTTTTGGCCTTAAGGCCCTTCAAATGCATTCAGGTCTACGCTCAAGCCTTTAAAGATCAATGGCTATTTCATTGCCATAAAGATGACGTTTGCGCACCTATCACCATTTGAAAGCCAACAGCTAGTTTATTGTCCTGAGTTTGACGTCTATGGGCCCATCACCCCTTGGTCACTTCCTTCAACTTTATTTCCTTCAGACTTCCTTTGACCGAGCTTAGTCTTTGAATCCTTCCAAAGGGAAGGTGTCCTTTCAAAACTTGGGGGAGGTCAATTTCCTGGTCGTCGAGAGCCCCCCGTAAGGGTACATGCGCTTCAGGGTTCTTTGGGCGGCCTTCTTCCTCAAATCCTTCAGAAAATATGTCTAAAGTAAATCCTTTCCTTCTTATTTCCTACTTATTCCCTTGGGCTCTCTATCAGGTGAATTCTTTCAAAAAAAATTCCAAAGTAATTCCTTCAAAATTTTTGTCTAAAGGAATTTGCCTTGTCTTTTGCCTTGAACAAATCTGAAGGAATTCCAACTTTTCTACCCTGTTCACTTTCCCGAAGGAAACCTTACCCTTTTAGCCTTTTACAACGGTCCATTTTACTCATCACCTGCCCTCCGCAAGGGCTGTTTGATCTCCAAAATTGCCTTTTAGAAAAGTTACAAAGGTTCTTTTAGATTCTAAGTGCCCTCCGCAAGGGCAATTGTCCTTTGGGTTCTCTATCAGACCTTTGATCATTCCTTTGGACAAAAAGTCTAAAGGAATTCCTTCAAACAATTTGTCTAAAGGATTTCACTTGTGAAATTCCACCATGAAAAATCCCTCTAAAAGATATCCTTTTGTTCCATTTGCCCTCTGCAAGGGTACTTGCCCTTCAAGCTTTGGGACACCTTCCTTTGAACCTTTTGATTGAACCGATCGATTGAAATTACCTTAGTATTAGAAACTTGTTTCTTTCCTACAGAGTCTGTAAAAATCAGCCAACAGAGTCCGTAGAAATCAGCGTGCGGAGTCCATAGAAATCAGCCAGCGGAGTCCGTAGAAATAAGCCTATAGAGTCCATAGAAATTAGCCTGTGGAGTCTGTAGAAATCAACCTATAGAGTTCATAGAAATAAGCCTATGAAGTCTATAGAAATCAGCCTGTAGAGTTCGTAGAAATAAGCCTACGGAGTCTGTAGAAATAAGCTTGCAAAGTCCATAGAAATCAGCCTACAGAGTCCATAAAAATAAGCCTACGAAGTCAATAGAAATAAGCCTGCAGAGTCTGTATAAATCAACTTGCAGAGTCCATTAGTTGAAAAAGCTTGAATTATGGAGAATTTGAATACTTATAATAATTTTTGAGAAGGGAAGAAAGAATTTTGGCCTGCAGGACCAAAATGGTTCATATGTTGTCCCAAAAAATGAGTGACAGATTTTGAGAACAATATACCATACACATAAAAAATATATGATGAGTACATGGAAAAACATTTCATCCTTGAACCATGCATGATTGTACAATACATCGGTAAATACAAATTAACGACCAAACCATTGCTTAAATTGTACATAAATAAAAAACTATGTTTCCAACATAAACCAAAAATAAAACACTTGTATTCAAACTGCATGTCTAAATAATATGTTTGACCACACATCATACATTTCATACATATTAAGCCAAAATGTATGTATATAAATAATAGTGTCTAAGGCAATAGCCACAAGGCAATATTAGTGTTCATGTTGTGGCCATTATGCCTCTGAAAATGGACAAACAAGTGGAAACAGTCAACCACATAAATGCACATATATGTATGTCACCTTGGACACCTACATTTAAAAATGTACAATTTATAAATCTCGATAAAATTCAAGAATAAGAGACCAACATGAATAATAAACTTGCTAGTTTTAGTAAAGAATAAGTAACTATCATACCTCCTTAACATGGTCCATCCATGCCTATGATTGCACCAAATCATTTCCACCAAAAGTCTATGTGCAATAACAATATAAAACACTATCAAAATATATAATATTAGGGTTGAAAGAAAGGTAGGAGGGATAAATAAGAGGGCATATAATATGTAGTCATCTTAAGAAGTATAGTATCAATTTATGAGGCAACCTATCATGTGCACTTTCATTTGTTATGCCCCCCCCCCAACAAACATATCTACCATTCCAAAAATGCATTTATATCAAAGGAATGTGATCATCATCACTAGAATGGACTTAAGGCTCATTCCTCTTTAATCATAATGGTGATTGTTGTAGAAATATCAATGTTAATATTAAGTAAGCTAAATTGAAATTAACATTAACTTCATGAAAACCAATGAATAAAATGCATTTAACCTAAGGTCCTTTATTTCATGCACCTTGTTGATGCTCCACTCATTCTCTTTATTTCTCCATTTATTGATGATATTCTCTTCACTGAATGTAGGCTTCCCTTCTCTATGCCAAGTTTTCACTCAAATCATATGCACCCATCTTGTCATTGATATAATTCAAGGCTATCTAGTTGAGATAACATAACTTGGACACATCCTCCCTAGCTAACCATAATATTTTCAACCTCTCTCTCTTGTTAATGCTATGATTTTTCAAGAGTTGGTCTATTGGCCTCATTTATGTTTGTCTTTTGTTTATTTATCTTCCCTTAGGCTTACATTTCCCACTTTTGGTAAACCAAAGGGGCCTCCTTGGAATAGTTTGTTGACCATGAATATTACGATGGTGAGTGTTAAGTATGTCTTATAACCAAAATGGATTATAACCATCAGCTCTAAATGTGTCATATGGCCTCAACAAGCAAAGGTGCACATTCCACCTCACAATACCCCAATCTTTGATTTTATACTTGCCTACATACTATCATTCAAAAAGGAAGAGATTTGAGGTTAAAAGCATAAACCAATAAACAAAATATAAGTACATAAAACATAATAAAAGGATAAAAGGATAAAATAATAAACATAAGATAATGTCTTCAAAGACAATTAAATGTTCTTACAGTATTTGGTTCCTCCTCCATTTCAAATTGTGAAGCATTCAGAAGCCAATCATCATCATCAACATCCTCATTGTCATTGTCATCAAGGTCATATGAATCTACCTCCTTTTGCCACAGAGGTGGACATATATATATGAGTCCAACTCTAAACATATATGGAACAACAAACATGGGGATATAAGCATGGTAAATGAAAGAGAGAGTACAATAAATAGGCACATTTTTAGGGATGAAGTCATTATGCAGGTGAATATCAGCCATGTCCAAGTGGATCTACTTCACCCCTTCCAACTAAAACAACATAGAAAAATGCATGTTGTGTCAAGATCATTCTAATTTTGATTTTTGTAAGAGGGAAGAAAGAAACATTATTTAACATGAGGAGAAATCAAACATTAAGGACAACCAAAATTTCCCATGCATCTCTTCAGAAATAGTCATTGGGTGCTTTGAGGACACCTTCTTCACCTTCGGTCTGCTCCACCCACTCCTCCTGTAGTATTTAAAAATATGTAACATATAAAAATAGGGATGCATTCTTTGCAATTATTAAGCATGGAAAATTAAAGATAGAGTACAACAAATATGCACATTTGTAGGGATGAAGTTATTATGCAAGTGATTATCATCCACATCCATGTGGATCCAATCCACCCCTTCCAACTAAAACACAAAACAAAAATAACATAGAAAATACATGTTGTGTCAAAAGTATTCTAATTTTGATTTTTGTAAGAGGGAAGAAAGAAGCATTATTAAACATGAGGAGCAATCAAACATTAAGAGCAAACAAAGGTTCCCAAACATCTCTTGAGAAGCAATCATTGGGTGCTTTGGGGACACTCTCTTTACCTTCAATATGCTCCACTCTCTCCTCCTAAAGTATTAAAAAAGATGTAACAAATTACAATAGGGATGCATAGTTCAAACATATTGAGCATTTTACATATGTGGCAAGAATATTAAATCAGGCATTAAAAATACATAGACCATCAATAAAATTATTTGTGTTATCCCCTTTTTGCATGTTTATTTGATAAATATTCCATCTCACACTAGGATTGCACCCATGGTTGTTCACATGCAGGGGATGGATATCTCATAACAATGGGAATACCATCCCCAATTATTGATGCTCCATATAACTTCCTCATTTGATCTTCGAGGGGGTGAGGGGAACATCTAAACTAAGTACTTGCATGTAATGAGGACTTTTGACTGACTTCTTTCTACTAAAATAATGCATGTCACAATAAATTAGCATCAGAAAAAATAAATTCAACTTAAATTCACCTTCAAGTATAGTAGCTAAAAATGCATACCATTTGTTCAATCTCAGCATAAAGTTCTTTGAGGCAATCATCTAATTCCCACTCATCCATCTTAAATATATAATAGTTAACATTCATAGTATTAGTTATCAACAAATAACAACTTGCATTCAAACAAGTTAAGAATGTGTTTTACAACACTAACCCTTACCAATGAAATGCTTATAGAAATCACCGTGAAGGTCACCACAAGATTACAATGGTGTGTCAGTGGCCAAGGTAATCCAACTAGTTGGAAACATAACATAGCACTCATGGAATAATTAGGACAACCACTATTCATGAAATTGACACCCTATATTGAAAGTATATATTATGAGCCCCTAATAAGGAAATGTACATGTGAGAAGGCATTACATTTTCTGTAGATTATTTAACATTCCAAAGCAGAGATTGTCTTTTCATATTTTAAAAACATAACATACCAATTCATTTGAAAATAATCTATATAATATGGCAATACCTCATGTGGTGATTAAGGACAAGTTAAACGAACCTTTGTAAGTAGTATGAGATAGAGAAAATGTAATGAATACATTACATTTTGAAAACTTTAAAAGAGCCAAAATATGTCTATTGTAAATTTCAAAGGTTAGCAATAATATTTTTGAAGCTTGGAATATCAAGTCCACGGAAATTGTATGAAAAAAATTTAATTTTAGTTGCAACTTCTATGAAAGACGTTGATGGAAATATTTAATAAGGTCAGTGAACATTCTAAATGAATAAGTCAACAATAATAAGTATACATTACATAGTACAATGGGAGTGCAACAACAATGGATTCACACACTCTTACATTGTGGAAGTCTACACAAACACATGAAATGTGATAATATTAACACTTTTAATGTACTTTAAATCACACATTAATGATGACCCCATCATAAATAATATAGTACATTTAGGCACTTGCAAGCATAAATACATAGGAAATGGTGAATAAAAACACATCAATTAAAAATAGATCTCAAGATATTAAAGCTTGGAAAATACTATAGAGGCTCGCATACACCCTATAATGGGAGTACAACAAACATGGATTCACACAATCTTACTTTGTGGAAGTCTGCACAAACACATGAAATATGATAAGAGTAACACTTCCAATGTACTTAAAATCATACATACATGATGACCCCATCACAAATAATAGAGTAAATTTAGGAACTTCCAAGCATAAATACACATGAAATGGTGAATAAATACACATGAATTAGAAACAGAGCTCAAGATATTAAAGCTTAGAAAATACTAGAGAGGCTCCTATACACCCTATTATACCCTATTAAACAACTTTCTTCCTCTAAATTCATGGTTCTTATGACCCTACATATAAGAGCTTGTCCTTATGTATAAAAATAACTTATTAATAGAGACAAAATATTATGTGAGCTTAACCTTATATATAGTGGGCCTCTGGCAAGGAGAAATAGGGCTCGAGAAACAATAGGTATAGGTAAATTGAAGACATATGTCTTTTTAAAGGATTTATTATGATCTTCACTACTTTTCTTTACATTTTCATCTAAATAATTTATGCAAAGGAGGCTTATGAACACACTGTGAATGTGCTTATCTGAAGCATTTTCTTTTTTTCCCCATACCTATTCTTGCTTCATATGTTTTGGATTTTATCTGTGTTAATAAGTTATGGACTCAATTTTTTCACATTTATAAAAAACTCTGAGATTTCTTTCCTTGTTTAGCTTATTCAATGTCCACTTGCCCTTATTTGATCACAAATATGAATGAATCTATCATAAGAATTTAAGTATTCAATTTTATGCATGGTCATATGTAGGTTTTAATAAGGTAACATTGAGCTTTGCTTTCCTTTATTCTTTAAAATGATCCTCTATTAAAGGATATTCTATGTTTGAATGATACAACTTTGTTTCCTATGAAAAGGAGGATTGAGTATGTGTTTCTTATGAGAATAACAACTTGTAAACTAAGTGAAAACTTAAGAATACTAGTTATAAACATATTTACCATTATCTAAGGTGTTTACAAATATTTAAGTGTTTAAATTTGTGTAGTGTTCATAAACATAGTTCACAATCATGCAGATCATTGTGTGTTTAGACACAGTCTATAAAGAAGCAAGGGTAACCTTGAATAGGGGCATAAGGAACCCTCAAACAGAATGAAATAGAAGGATAAGCCTGAAAACCTTGGAAAATTATTAAAGTGGTTGACAAGCCATTTGAATGACTTAGAATATAATAGTTCTTTATAATTATGCACAGTTCTGATGGCAGGATCCACGGTCATTTTATTTGGTGTAGTTGTCTTGATACTTCTCTTTTGTGTCTATGTCATTTAATATAGGGTCATATGCACGTTTTAGGCATCCCTAAATATAAACAACCTACAAATATGAATGACTCTGTCAAAATGATAAAACCTTCTAGAATAGACCTCGATGTTAGACTAGTTTATGAATTTTGAAAACTTGGTAGAATGGATGAGTGCAAAACCTAAGATTAAACATCAACTCCTCCACCCTTATTCTGACTACCTCTATTTATGTTATCTCCCTCCACCTTGGATCTAATAGTGAGTGAATGGTGAATGGTATATGTTTGGCCTTTAGGCTTTACCCGGTTAATAGTAAGGCCATAAGAGATTAATGTTAAGAGGACATAATTATAAAGGTGATAGGATGTGATAATTTGGGATTACCATAGAATTATTTGCATGTCACATTGGGTCCATGCCACTCGCCAGGATGAGTGACACTTGCATAGTCACGGTTTATGATTGGCATGACAGTGGTGGTAACCATGATGGGGATAATTATTTGATAGTTAGAACAAAGGTGGACATAACCATACAAACTTCACTATGGTAAGTCATAATTCAGTGAAGACAAACCCCTAATGACCAACAAAGACCGGCATGCATCAGGAGTTAATGGGTGCCGGTTAAGCTCTACCCTTTGAAGACATTTGGATGGCTTGGATATTTCCACTATGAGAAACCATGGGATAAATGTGATTCAATATTGAATAACCATTAAAAATTTGTTATAATTGTAGCATTAATATTTATTTGTGTAGAGACCAAGTGGAAAGTTGTGGTCTAAATCGACAAAAATGTGTATATATGGACTAGTCCTTTTTAGCTCAAGAAAAATGTTAGTTATCTTGAGCATAAAGGCTTAGGTTAGGCTACATGCCATTCATGATCATGACACATGTATTGATCCCAGAGTATTACATTCATGTAGGGGACTTGGAACAAGTCATAATTTCTTGTTATCATGGATGCATTGGAATTTAAATCATTACTTATTTTATTTGAGATTTGCAGTGACTTTTGATCATTGCCACTTGCTCATGCAACAACATTTTAAGTGCAAGGGTCACATGGATATATGGAGGCCCTATTTGCATTGAATAAAATAATTTGTGGATTTAATTAACTATAGAATGTTAACCTTGTGACAATATGAGGTAAATTTGGTGGTCACGTAGAACTTAAGGGACCTACTATGCACTTTCCCTTGAATGTGATGTCGAATCCCCTTTTGAACTTTGTGGTCCTTCTTATGTCTATGGATGTGTTGAGTATTGGAATCCAATTTAAAGTTGGATAACATCTGCATGGAAGTCTCAACGATAATGCTAATGTCTTTTCATGTATGAGGCCATATAAATATATATTATAATGATAATGTAACCAAGTATGTTAGTTATATTAATTTATAACATAACCTAAGTTGGAGGCTACCCCATCATAATTATTAAGTGACATGGCCCAAAACCCCTGTGACTCAGGGTGGCATTTATTTGTGATCAAGTGAATATATTTTACATCTATTCAAATTAAGAATAATAGTTAAATATGTAAAATAATTAAATAAGATCATATGTTAATATAATCAGTAGCCCCGAAGTCAATTAAGGATTTTATATCCGATATCATTCTTTGGTTTTTTAATGAACTAAAATAACCATGATTTTGTTTATGTTGAAGAGCATAAATTAGTATGTAGGTAACTTGGGGAGTGATCCTAGGCACATTAGAGGATAACACCTAAGATGTTGTAAATTAATTGGTATGGATTAGTTTTAGAACTATATTGACTTGGGAGGTGGTGTAGTTTAATTTTAGACTTATATTGAATCAAAAGCACAAGCATCGGGACCCCTTCCCTGTGGATGAGGATCCCTCAACTCAAGCTAGTTGGGACAGGAAGCCTTAGGACCCATCGCCCCCATCCCCTCCTCCACCTACCATGTTTGCAGATGTTGTTTAGTCTGTTCCTTGATGTTTGTGTTATTATGTTATATTTTTTGGTTGTCACGTACTTGAGTTAATTTAACTTTGGTTTTGGCTACTTGTAACCAATTAATTTGAACTATGATTTATCCCAAAACTTTTAATAACTTGATTTAATATTCAGGATGTGAATTTTTCACCATTTTTTATGTATAACTAACATTATATTATTAATTTTTCATTTAAATTAATAGAAAATTATTTACAATCCCCTGCCCCCTGCCCCAAAAAAAAATTAAAAAAAAACAAAAACAAAAAAAAACAACACAAACATTCTAAAATCATACAATTTAATAAATGAAATCATTTTTAAAAAAATCTACAATTATATATAAAATATACTTATTAAATAAAATAACACCATTCTCCACTAACAATATAAAACATAAAAAATTGATGGATTACATGGATCAAATCTTAATCCGCATTCCAAACAATTTTCATAAGTTCCCATACACAAACATATCATATCTCTAATTAATGTTTCACAGAAGAACAACCAATAGACTTTGAGAGGCTATAGAAAAAAAAGTAGAAGATACTATGTTATCTTCTATCATTATATTGATGTTTTATCCAAATCCCAAGCTGACCGGCCTCACCGCTCCACTGCTTTGAAATGTATTGACTGCATGTTGTTTATATTGATGATTTTGATCAGATATGCTCGGGTTGCCTGAAATGTTGTCCTTTTTTAGTAGACAACAAATGTTGTGCTACTAGCAATTTATAATTTTTACAGGAAAAAGTCTAAAATAGGGGAGACTAGTGTCTTCAATCCACCTCTTGGATCTGTAATTACTTGCAGATCATCTTTTCTCCTTGTTTCGAATTCTTCCTCTTTGTAATTACTCAGAAACCAGTCCAGAATGATAGAAAAAATAGAGCATCAAAATAAATATAACAAAAAATAAAAATAGAGCACACTCAGATTGTTACGGCAATCATGGAAAAAGATTTTATTGATCTTCTTGATTCTATGTTACAAGACTACGCCCAAGGGTTCTTTAAATAGAATTTGAAAGCCAAAAAAAATGAATAATAAACTAAAGATTAAATACAGTCTTTGCATGAAAACTAAGACTAAACTAATCTTTAACTAATCTAAAACTTATACTTAACCGTTATTTTGCATGCAAAATGCATGCATGAGAAGGAACGAACAAGAGAGGGAGGTGGAATAGGCAGTTAACAATAAGTGGAGAAATTATCTCTAGTCTCTAACACTCCCCCTTAATTTCTACCACTAACTACTTCAGCATTTACAATGCCTAAATTTTGTCTTAAATAATCAAAGGTCTCCTCTGCTAATGCCTTTGTGAATATATCTGCCAATTGGTCTTTAGATCTACAGAACTCTAGATGGATTTCTCCATTATTCACTAACTCTCTAATAAAATGAATTCTTGTATCAATGTGCTTGCTCCTCTTATGAAAAACATGATTTTTTGATAATGCAATTGCTGATTTGTTCTCACAAAATATCGGTGTTGACTCCTTCTGTGCTTGTAATAAATTTGTCAATACTCTCCTCATCCAAGTTGCTTGACATGCTGCTGATGTGGCTGCTACATACTCTGCTTCAGCTAATGAAAGTGTCACTATAGGTTGATTTTTCGATGCCCATGTGACAACACATGTTCCTAAAAGAAAGGCATGTCCAAAAGTACTCTTCCTATCATCAATGCTACCTGCAAAATCACTATCAGTATAACCAATCAAATTTAAATCATTAGTTGTGGAATATAAAATTCCATATTCTATCGTTCCTTCCACATATCTCAATATCCTTTTTCCAACTTGCCAATGTGAGTCTTTTGGTGACTCCATGAATCTAGAGATTAAACTGACCCCATACATGATATCTAGTCTTGTTGTTGTAAGATACATCAAACTACCAACTAGTCTTTTGAATGTTGTAGAATCAACATTAGACCCTTTGTCTTCTTTGCTAATTTTGGTCCTTGTATCAATTGGTGTAGGTGTTGGTTTACAATTCATCATATTAAACATCCTTAACACATCCTTTGCATATTTAGTTTGACAAATAAAAATACCCTTCTCTGATTGTACAACTTCTATGCCCAAAAAATACTTCATTAATCCCAAATCTATCATTTCAAATTCTTTCTTCATTGCTGATTTAAATGTGTCTATAGACAAATTTCCAGTGAAAATCAAATCATCAACATACAAACACACAATCAAAATCTGACCTTCTTTGTTGATTTTTGTGTACAATGTAGGCTCACTATTGCTTCTATTAAATCCATTATTTGTCATGTATAAATCAATCCTGCTATACCATGCTCTTGGTGCTTGCTTGAGACTATAGATGGCATTCTTCAATATGTAGACTTTTTCTTCATGTCCATGCACCTCATAACCTGGTGGTTGTTTCACATACACTTCTTCATCTAGGAAACCATTTAAGAAAGCTGATTTGACATCCATTTGATATACATTTCAATTATTTTGTGCAGCTATTGCTAAAACCATTCTAATAGTATCAATTCTAGCAACTGGAGCAAATGTTTCATTATAATCAATTCCATGTTCTTGTGCAAAACCTTTTGCTACTAACCTTGCCTCGTGTTTTTCAACATTTCCTTCTACATCAAATTTGGTCTTATAAACCCATTTGAATCCTATGCAATCCTTACCTTCAGGTAGATTAGTTAGATCCCATGTTTGATTTCTTTCAATGGCATTCATCTCTTCATCCATTGCTTTTATCTAATGTTCCTCATTAACTGCTTCTTCATAATACGTAGGATCATGAGAGAAAAGAGAAAAATTTGAACATAAATCTAACTTCTCTTCTTCTTGATTATAAATCTCATTCAAGTTTCTCATTTTTTTACCTTTAAATCTTGATCTTAAAGTGGTAAGAGTTGGATCTGATTCATCACTTACTTGTGAATTTGGAGTAGGATGACATGCATGACCAGATGATTCACCTTGTGCTAAGCTCTTAGGTGTTCTTATTGGAGTGCTTGTTCTTGCTTATGGAGAGGATTGATCACCTTGAAAAAAAAATTCTTCAGATTCTTCTTCATTTTGGGGAATTAGTGTTCCAATTGTGATGGTGCTACCATCCCATGCTTCTTCTTCCTTAAATTCAACATCTCTGCTAATAATCACTTTCTTTGAAATGGGGTTATACAGCTTATATCTTTAAAATGATTAAAAAATAATTGTGTGGAAAAAATTATATAAGGTGTTGATAATATAAGGGTATATTTTAGTACCTAGTATGCCCCTAAATCTCCAAGTTTAATTTCATGCTCTAAGAGTTAGTGGAGATATCTCTTTTAATCCTTTCTTTCTCCTAACTAGAACCCAATTAGGCCTCCCTACTAAGAGAGTGAAAAATTATTCTATAGGATCCTAAAACATTACAAACCCAAAAAAATTATGTGATTTAGTTATAATAACTCCTCCAAATTCTCCATACCAATTTCAAAGTTCTAACTCACTGTATGGTCCTAAAAAATATAATAAATTAGTCTTTTTAATGATGTACACTATGCTTCTTACCACTCTAAGCTTCTTGTGGAATTTGATCTCTGACACTCTTTGTTGGGATTCTATTCAGAATATATACTGCACATGCTACTACTTCTGCCCAATATTCATTTGACAAATGTTTGGCCTTCAACATGCTTCTAGCCATCTCCATGATTGTTCTATTCTTTCTTTCTGCTACACCATTCTGCTGTGGTGTGTACCTTGTAGTAAGTTGCCTTTTAATGCCATGATATCTGCAAAATTTTTGAAATTCATTAGACATATATTCACCTCCTCTATTTGATCTAAGTACCTTGATGTAAAGGCCACTCTGCTTTTCAACCATAGCCTTGAATTCTTTAAATTTTCCAAAGGCTTCAGACTTATTTTTGAGAAAATATATCCACATCTTTCTGCTAAAGTCATCAATGAAGGTCAGAAAATAAGAACTACCTCCAAATGATGGAATTTGCATTGGTCCATATAAATCAATATAGACTAGCTCCAATATTACCTTTGCTCTATATGAGGCTCCTACTAGAAAGCTCTCTCTATGCTGTTTTGTCAGAATGCAACTTTCACATGAACTTCCTAGCTATTCTATTGGTGGTAATCCCTTCACCATATTTTTATTTTGTAACAAATTCAAACCTCCAAAATGTAAATGTCCATACCTTAAGTGCCATAGCCATGATTGGTCTAGATGCATGGTTTTGAAGTGGGCTTCCTCTTCTCCTTGGATGCACTGAATTCGAAGAGGAAACATCTGATTCTTGGTCACTCCACTTTTCCTATCAACCTGTCATTTGGAAACTTGTATAGTATTGTGCAAACATTATCCATAAAAGATACTTTGTAACCTTTCTGTACTAACTGTCCAACACTAATAAGATTATGCTTTAGTCTAGGTACAAAATAAACATCAGGAATAAACCTTCTTTCACCATTTTTTTCCAAAACATTTATTACTCCTTTACCCATTACATCCACTTTGTTATCATTTCCTAATTTAACTTTAGATTTTATGGAATCATCAAAACTTGCAAAGAATTCTTTATTCCCTATCATATGATTACCGCATCCACTATCTAAGAACCAAATATCTCTAGCATTTTCTTGAGTAACATGACAAGTGAGAAATAAGCTTCCAGGATTAGAACTGGATTCATTTGTGTAATTAGCATTCTACTTGTCCACATCTCCTTGTTTTTTTCTGCATTCACTTGCATAATTTCCATATTTTTTCAATAATAACATTTAATGTTAGATTTATTAAACCTCTGTGAACTTTGTTGGAAGTGATTGTTGCCACATCCTCTATTGTTGTAGTTTTGATTATTGTTTTCACCTTGATCTGGATTGTTCCTTCCATTTCTGCCTCTACCTCTTCCTCTGAAGTTTGACCTTCCTCTTCCTCTGCCAAATGATACCTAAGACTTGAAATCATTCTCAAAAGAAGTATTTTTATTCCTATTCATTCTAGATTCATGTGTTAACAAAGAACCCATTAATTTATCTACTGATAACTGTTCTAAATCCTTGGTTTCCTTAATATCTACAACTATTGCATCAAATTTGCTAGGTAAACTCTTGAGTATTTTTTCTATGATCTTCTAATCTGTTATTGTTTCTCCATTAGATCTAATTTGATTCACTATATTCAATACTTGACCCATAAACTGGTCTATAGACTCTAAATCATGTATTTGAAAATTTTCAAAATTTCTCCTAAGAGATTGCAATTTAGCAATTTTCACCTTTGTATTACCTTTATAGGTAGTCTCCAAGATTTTTCCTACCGATCTGGATCTCGTTCCTACTGCAACTCTGGAAAAAATAGATTCATCCAATGCATGTTGGATTAGAAATAGAGCTTTTGCATCTTTTTTATTATTCTCTTTAAGCTCTTCCTTTTGTGCTTGAGTTAATGCCTGATGGACAGCGTCATCCTGTGGTTCTACAAAACCATTCTCTACCAAATCCCAAACATCTTGTCAGCAGAACAATGTTCTCATTTTAATTGCCCAAAAATCATAATTCTTACCATTGAAAATGAGAATTTGAGGGTGAGAAATACTATTATTTGTTTCCATGTCTCACACTGAACCTTTCAAAATGAACTTCTTTAAATTTCTACTCAGCGACTAAATCCTCCTTGTACAAATTGGATTTCTAGTGCCACGATTAGATCCTCTCTTCTATGGCCGCCACTCAGTCAGAGTTTCTCCAGGCACGATTTTAACTCAGCCTTGGCTCGGTCCTTTGTAACAGCTTGCAAAATGAACAATATTTTCTATCTTTGATCTCTGATGGCATTTCTTTCTGACACATCTGCTCACTTTTTTAGTGCTCCTTCGAGCTAGCCGCGGGTCCCCTTAAACAATCTCCTACTTGATTGACATTCAAGGGCTTTACTGAGTGTCTTGGCTCTTTCTACCAATACGTCAACTTAGACGCTCTATCTCACCATGTGCCTTTGCAGTTGACAGATCTACGATGCTTCTTGGACTCACGCAGGCTTCCTAGCAATAAAAAACTGTGTCTTTAGGCTTCTCTATTTGGCTCCAAAATCCACTTTAGAAGAAACATGCCATTCCTCTATAAAAAGCACAACTTCCAATGAGAAAGTGATAACAACCAACTCCTCTAAATGAGAAAGTCCATCCCACTCCCATAATACATCATAGAAATTATTAAATAGAACATTTAATAATTTTATACTATAATACATCATAGAAATTATTAAATAGATCATTTAATAATTATCTCCTCTTATGGATATTAAATAGTTTTCAATTAATTCCCTAAAATAAGGAAATCAATCCCACTTCCAACAAACATGGAAGTCAACATGAAAATTATTAAATATGCATTTAATAATATTCACACACATGAGGAATAAATGAAAAATGCACTCCCCACATCCTTGGATCTCTCTAAGCCCCCAAAACATACCATTATGGTCATGTGATAGCCCCAAAGGGCTCCATACTCAACAATCTCCCACTTGGAGACTGTTTCTCCTTAACAGAATCTATCACTACTCCATGATCACTAAGACCAACCAAATCTAAACATAGTCTCAACTTGTCCAATGTGACCACCTTGGTAATCATATCCATAGGATTTTGGCTCGTATGAATCTTCTCCAACTTCACCAAGTTCTCCTCCAAACATACCTTGATGAAGTGATAATCTAACTGAATGTGTTTCATCTTCAAGTGGAAAGCAGAGTTCTTTGCCAAATAAATAACACTCTAACTATCATTGTGTAGTCTCCCAACTTCTTACTCATGCCCCAAATATTTAAATAACTCCTGTAACCAAATCATCTCTTTACTAGCCTCTGTGGTAGCAACATACTATGTCTATATGGTTGACAAAGCCACAACCTTCTGTATCCTAGAAATCTAACTAACTGTTGTATCTCTAATAGTAAATATATAACATGTCATACTTCTATTATAAATATATCCTACCATATCTGAGTCCAGATAACCACATAAAGTGGTATCTGATCCACCATAACATAATGCAAAATCAATGGTTCCTCTCAAATATCAAAGAGTCCATTTCATTGGCTACCAATGCTCATAACCTAGATCACTCATATAGCTTCTCACAACTCCCACTACGAGGGAAATATCTGGCTTAGTAAAAACCATGGTATACATCAAGCTACCAACTATTTATGAGTAAGGTACCTTGAACATCTTAATCTATTTAGCTTTTATCATGGGACACTGCTCCTTTGATAATCTAAAGTATCCTACCGAAGGAGTACCAATAGATTTAGCATCCAACATGCTAAACCTTTCCAAGACTTTATTCACATACTCTGATTGGGATAAAATCAACATCATCTCCTTTTTGTCATGATTAATCCTCATACCAAGGATTTGCTTTGCAACACCTAAATCCTTCATAGAAAAGGAGTCACTAATTTTTTTCTTGAGCATATGAATATGTTATATGTTATTTTTTGCAACTAACATGTCATCCACATACAAGCATAAAATAATAAAGGAACCATCATCAAAATGTTTAATGTACATGTAATGGTCAAAATTACACCTTTGATGTTCTTTTTCTAACATACATAATTAAATTTCTTATACCATTGTCATGGAGCTTGTTTCAGGCCATAAAAGCTCTTCTTTAATCTACATACATAGTTCTCCTTCCTTTTGACCTCATAGCCCTATGGATTCTTCATATACAACTCTTCATCCAAATCACCATCAATAAAAGTAATTTTTACATCTAACTATTCTATGTGCAAATCTTTAACTACAACTAAACCAAGAACAGTCCTAATAGAAGTCATTTTTACAACAGGAGAGAAAATCTCATCAAAATCAATACCTAATTTTTGCATAAACCCCTTGACCACCATCTTATCCTTATACATTTTTGTCCCTTCATCCTCTTATTTTATTTTGAAGATCCACTTGGTTGGCAATGCACTCTTGCCTTAGGGTAGCCTTACCATATCCCACATTTGGTTCTCCATGAGCGATCTATGTTCCTCATCCATGGATTTTTCCCATTTCATCCTGGCATCTTCCTGCATTACTTCCTCATAACACTCTAGTTATCTATTGTCAATGAGTAAAAAATAATTCAAAGAAAGAGAAAAAAAATTTGGTGCTTTTGTTACCCTAGAAGACCTTCTTACCATAGGAGTTTGGGGTCCTTGTGTAGAAGGTTTTTGAACTGATTCATTAGATACTTTTCCATCCACAATGTCATTTAATACTGTGTACTCTTTCTATTCCTATTCTTGTTCTTGTAATGGATCCTTATAGATGAATTTTTCATTAAAGACTACATCTCTAGACTAAAATATCTTCTTATCTTTAATGCTCTATAAACAGAAACCAAAGTCATCCTCACCATAACCAACAAATGTGCATTTCTTTGATTTAGCCTCTAACTTGGTCTTCTCTTCTTTCTTGATGAGGGCAAAAGCCTCACATCCAAAGACTCTAAGAAAATAATATTCAACATTCTTATCAGACCAAGCTTGTTTAGGAATACCTCCATATAAAGGCATAGAAGGTCCTCTATTAATTAGATATACTATCGTGCTAACTACTTCTACCCAAAACTATAAAGATAACCCTGCATGTAACTTCATGCTCCTAGCACATTCCATTATTGTTCTATTCAAACTTTCAGATACCCCATCCTCCTATGGAGTTCTTAGAACCATCTTTTGCCTATAGATTCCATTTTTAATATAATAATCAAAGAAAACATTACTATAATACTCACCTCCATTATTTGATCTGAGACATTTCAAATTTAGACCTGTTTCATTCTCAACCAATGCTTTCCATTTCTTAAAAGTGTCAAATACATTAGATTTCCTTTTAATGCATTAAACCCAAACTTTCCTAGTTACATCATCAATAAAAGTAACATAATAATTAGATCCATCAATAGAAGATACCTAAGCTGGTCCCTATACATCTGAGTGTACCAACTCTAACTTGTGATATTTCTTTGTGGGTCCAACTTTTAGGAATTTAACCCACTTTTGTTTTTTGTACACATAATTCTGACAAAAGTCTAGATCTAGATCTTTCAAACTAGGCAACTTTTCTTTTAAAATTTTCATGCCCTTATGGCTCATATGATCGAGCCTGTAGTACCACATAGTTTCATTTCCATCTATAGTAACTAAATAAAAAGAATCAACACTACTAGTCAAATATAAAGTACCAACTTTCTTACCTCTTGAAACCATAAGAGATCCTTTGGTAACTTTCCAAGAATCTACAGTAAACATTACTGACCATCCCTCATTTCCCAATTGTCCCACTGAAACCAAATTATGTCTCAACATAAGCACATTTCTAACATCCTTAAGGATCTATGTGTTCCCATTATACATCTTAACCTAAACATAACCTTTCCCTACTATCTTACATGGTTCATCATCACTAAGATAAAGATATCCTAAATTTTCTTGAACATAATCAATAAAATAATGCCTATGTGGGGTAGCATGAAAAGAAGCCCCTGAATATAATGCCCAAGACTCAATAAAACTATCCATAAAAAGAATTAAGGCATCCTGACATGATTTACTTGATGTCACATTTACCTCATTTGTTTCATCCTTGTTTCCCTTCTTATCCTGAAGTGACCAACAATCGTTCTATGAGTATCCACTCTTCCCACAATGCTAGCATATCATCTTGGCTTTAGATCTCAATTTAGATCTACCCTTTGACTTTCCATGGTTTCCTTTGCTCTTATCCTTTTGCCTCCATCTAGTATCAATAGACAAAACATTACCTGAAGATGGTTTACCAATGCTTTTTTTTTGCACTTCCTTGCTAAGAATCACACCTACAACATCCTCAAAATTCAAGCTTCCCTTGGTAGGGACTGCATTACTCACAGCCATAACCAAATTATCCTAACTATTAGGAAAAGAACACAGAATCAACAAAGCTCTAACTTCATCATAAAACTTAATTCCAATACAATTGAGCATACTTACAACTATATTAAAATCATTTAAATGATTAGCAATAGAACCATTCTCAGACATTTTCATATTAAACAATCTTTTCATAAGAAATTTTTCATTTGAAGCTGAGGGTTTTTCATACAACTTTCCAAGTTTATCCATGAGATCCTTTGTAGTTATCTGATCTACAATGTTAAATGCAACATAAGATGCAAGACATAACCATATGGCTCCCAATGCCTTCCTATCAAGCAATGTTCAATATGCATCACTCATAGTTATAGGTTGTTCTCCTTTCCCTTCCATTAGGAGTTGAAGTTAATTTTGATATAGGTAATTCCATCTACATTTTCCATAAACCAAAATTATTACCATCAAACTTCTCCACCATGAATCTGATCTCTTCTCCCATAGCTCCCACCAAGCTAATAACCTTTCTTGTGATTTATGACTTCAGTTGAAACACCACCAAAGCTCTGATACCAGTTGTTAATAATTAAGTGAATTCAAACTAGATCTAATCCACCATAAAATATTTAATGTAAAACAAATAAAATATATTTTAAATGGTAAAATTAGATTTAACCATGCACCAAATGCATCATAGAATCAATTCCTCAAATCATAGTTAATATTTGCTAAATGGAGAAAATTAAAAAAATAAACAATAACACATAACATAGATATACTGTGGTTCACCCAATGTGGGATACATCTACCAAGAAAATACTCAAATAAATTAGTAATCTAAAACAAGATTACAATGAACTCTCACGGAGATAGAAAAATCTCCTATAGAAAATACTACACAAAAATTTGCACTTTCACCTACACCTACACTTTATTGTATCTCACAAGTTATTATACCACACCCTATAAATGAACACTTGCACTTTGAAAAACACCTACACTTTGAGTCTATCTCTCAAAAGTCACACTTGAAAATAAATTCATCAACAACCTCTAAAAGGTCACACCACACCCTATATAAATAACAAATGATGTAGAAATCCATCCCTCAAGGAAAAAATTTCCATCCTCATCAAGATAGGCCTTATCCACCTAGGAAACATGCCATATTCCACTTAACCATGCATATCTAAAAGCTCCTTTAGAAGAAACATGCCATTCCTCTCCAAAAGGCACAACTTCCAATGAGAAAGTGATAACAACCAACTCGTAGAAATGAGAAAGTCCATCCCACTCTCATAATACATCATTGAAATTATTAAATAAAACATTTAATAATTTTCTCCTATAATACATCATAGAAATTATTAAATAGATCATTTAATAACTTTCTCCTAATATGGAAATTAAATATTTTTCAATTAATTCCCTAAAACAAGGAAATCAATCCCACTTCTAACAAACATGGAAGTCAACATAAAAATTATTAAATATGCATTTAATAATATTCACACACATGAGTAAATGCAAAATGTATTGCCCACATCTTTAGAGCTCTCTAAGCCCCTAGAATGTACCATCATGGTCATGTGATATCCCCAAAGGGCTCCACACTCAACAATATAGACCATATCCTAGTGTTCCATAGATGTAACACCCATACCCCACACTAAAATTAGTTCATGCTCCTTCATGATAATGTAAACAAGTATAAAACCAAAGTGTTGACTCTAAAATTACTCAAGGGCATGCAATGAGTGATATGATTGATTGAAATCAAAGTAAATCCTAGTCTAAACTAATGGCATACACCTTATTAGTATAAAAAGGAGAAAAACTATTTATTAAAGTACGGTCTCAACCGACTATCATTGAAATGACCAGGAAGGAATTGGTCATCTAGCCACTGTAACCTACATGCACTAGTGGGATGGATACTATTAATGATGAATGGGCCATCCCAATTTACATGAAGCTTTCTAGAATGACACACAAACTTAAAGTCTAGAATGATGAATGGGCTACGAGAAAAAGTTTTATTCTTTAGATGGTGATCGTGTCATGATTTTTGTTTATGTTTCTCCACTCCCTGACTCCACTGTGTGAGAAAGTGAGTCTCATCCAGCTAAAATAAAGCATCAAGTCATGCTTTCAAGGATGATTCATCATCTAAGTGACCAACATGCATAATATGAAGATAACAAACAAAGAATTCTACTTGAAGAACTGCTTCAGTACCAAACACAAGATTGAATGGTGTGCTCTTGTTAAAGAGCTTGTAAGTGGTATGGTAATCCCATAATACTACAGACACATAATCATCCTATTCAATTCATCTAATATTACATATCTTTGTCAATGTGTTACCTAAGATCTTGTTGAATGCCTTAGGTGTACCATTATCCTGGGGATGATACGATGTATTATGGTGGGTGATCATGAACTCTTCCAATGAGAGGATCATCCTACAATAAGTTAATAACAATGCATGAAATAATAGAATTATAAAATGCACAAAAATATTGAATGGATTATATTGATCACATACCACTTTGAGGGGGCAACCTGCTTTGAGCAAGCTCAATACAAATAATTTATGGATGTCTTCAATGACCTCAACACTTACTTATATATGAATTCTAATATAAGAAAATACAACTTCCCATGAATGTGTGATTAAAAAAAATCTCATGAGATGAATTACAAGGCATATGCATCCATAAAACTACTAAACTAATAAAGTAAAGAGAAGAGATATCACGAGTTCATAACATCTCCTCCCTCTTATAAAAATCTTTGTCCTCAAAGCTTCAAATGTGGGAATGGTATTGAATCTAAAACAGTGGTTCCTATGTTGCATCTTTTGGTTGAATTATACACCACTAAATTAAAAACTCAATAATGGAGTGAGATTGAAGCTGGTGTGTGCACCTATCTAGGATTACCTTCGGCTCAAGAATAATGGATCCTTTATTATCAACTTTGGGTAAAATAGTTTGTACTCTAATGTTTATGCCAAGAAATTTCTTCAAAAAAGAGACATAAAATATTGGGTGAACTTAGGAAGAAGGTGGGAAATCTAACTTATAAGCAACTGACCTAATCTTATGAATAACCTTATAGGGTCCATAAAACTTGGGAGCTAACTTATGATGCCATTTGAGTTTTAGGGAAGATTGTTTGTCAGATTATAGGAAAAAAAAACCATATCACCTACTTGAAAAGTTTGCTTAGAATGGTGCTAATATACTTCTTATTTCATTAAATTTTGTGCCATATGAATATTTTCCCATAAGGTACTGAGGATCTGATCTCAATTTTAGGGAATCATGCCGATCGCTTAAATTGATGAACTATTGGGGGTGTATGAAAGGAGCACTGGTGGTGTTTGGCTATAGACTACTTTATATGGAGACATTTTCATTGAAGTGTGGTAGGAGGTATTGTACCACCATTCAATGAAAGGGAGCCACTTTGCTCACTTATATTGTTGTTTTGAGGTGAAGCAATGAAGGAAAGTTTCCAAGCATTTATTGACAATTTCAATCTAGCCATCCATTTGTGGATGATACCCAGAACTCATCTTCAGATGAGTACTGGTACATCAAACTAGTTCTATCCAAAAATGGCTAGTGAAGGTTACATCATGATCTAAGACAATAGATGAAGGAATTCCATGACAATGGAAGATCTAGTCTAGGAAAATTTATGTGACTATGAAGGCGTTATAGGGATGGTTGAGGGCACAAAAATGACTATATTTGAAGAGGTGATCAACCATAACCAAGATCACCATTTTCCATCTAGATTTAGGGAGCCCCTTAATTAAATCCATAGAAATATCTATCCAAATCCTGGTATGGATGGGCAAGGGTTTGAGTAACCTAGGGATGAGTGTTTTTCATCCTTGTTATGTTGATAGGTATCACATTCATCCACCATCTATTGAATTACCTTTTTCATTCCCTTCCAAAATAAGTTATGTCATGCCCACTAATAATTTTTTAAAATCTTTGAGTACCCTACAAAGGGATAATCATGGAGTTCATAGAATACAACTTGCTAAAGATCTTTGCTCTAAGGAAACACCAAATGACCCTTGTATTATAGAGAATTACCATCCCAAGAATAATGTAGTATAACCAAGGATTGAGTGGACAACTATTGAATTATTTGAGATAATGAGGAGTCATTGACATACCCCTGATGTATAGTGTCCAACCAATTTGGAATAGGCATGGAAATAGCTGAAAGGGAAGCTTGATCCACAAATATGTGAGATAGAGCATCAACCATAATATTGTCCTTACCCTTCTTGTAAGTTATCTCATATCCATAACCCATGAGTTTTTTGACTCATTTCTGTTATGATGGAGCAAAGACCCATTTTATTATGAAATATTTTAGACTCTAGTGATCAGTTTTGATGCAAAAATGATATCCCAGTAGGTATAGCTACCACTTCTATACTGCATGTAAAATGACATTCATTTCCTTCTCATAAGTAGAGAGCACTAAATTATTTTTAGAAAGGGCTTTGATGGTGAATTTAATGGGGTTTCCTTCTTGGAGGAGGACATTACCAATTCCATTACCGTAAGCATGACTCTCTATAGTGAAGGTCTTGGCAAAATCTGACATAGCTAGAATAAGTGTAGTACACATAACTTGTTTCAATTTTTCAAATGCACACTTAATAACTTATGTCCAAGTAAAATCATCCTTTTTAAACATAGCTATCAATAGCGTTGAAATATTCTTGTAATCCTTAAAAAACTTGTGATAGTATCTAGTCAACCCGAAAAAATCATAGAGGCTCTTGAGTGTCTAAGGATGCAACCAATTTATCATGGCAATAATGTTTTTAGGATCCACCTGAACCCCTTGGACTAAAACAATATGATCAAGATACTCCACTTTATCCTAGCCAAAAGTACATTTAGACTATTTTGCATAAAGATGATGGTCAGAAAGAAGTTGTAATATGAGCTCCACATGTTGGATATGCTCAGACCATGTTTTACTATAGATGAGGATATCATCAAAGAAGACTAAAATGAATTTATATAAGTAGGGATAAAATATTTAATTCATCAATCCCTAAAATGTTGAAGGAGAATTAATGAGGCCAAAGGGCATGAAAAAGAACTCATAGTGGCCATCATGCATGTGAAAAGTTGTCTTAGGAATATCATCCTCATGAACCCAGATCTGGTGATATCTAGAGCAGAGATCCAACTTGGAGAAAAAATGAGCACCATGAATATCATAAAGAAGCTCATCAATAATAGGGATCAAGAAATTATCCTTGATTATGAGGTGATTAAGTGTAAAAAATCAATATAGAGGTGCCATGACCCATATTTTTTCTAAACAAGGAGAATTGAGAAAGAATATAGGATGGTACTAGGGTGAATAATGCCTTGTTGTAGTAAGTCTCAAATGAGCATCCTAATCTTGGTATTTTATTGAAATGGGTAGTGATAAGGCTTGATGTTGGGAGGAAAACTTACAAGAAGGAGCTGAATATGGTGGTCCTCTAGCCATGAAGGTGGCAATCGCACTGGTTTGGCAAAGATATGTGCATACCTTTGAAGAATGGTTTGTAGGTCAGAAGGAGTAGTGGAGACTATTAAGGGTTGCATTTGAATGGAATGGAGTTGGGCAATGACATCCTGTGAATTCTTCTTAAGAATATTTTCCATGTGATGTGAACTTATGATGCGGAGAGATCTTGGTTATAATATTTTCAATGTGTGTTTTTTCCCATTATCTAAAAATTGCATCCAAAGTTCAACAAAATCCCATAAGATGGGTCCATGTGTGCATAACCATTAGGCTCCCGAAATAACATCACATCCACCTAAGGGCAAGACAAACATGTTGGAGTACAAGTTATAATATCCAATAGAGATACACACATCATGACACTTCCCTTTATAAGGTAATGTGCCCCCATTAGCAATCATGAATTTAAATTTGGAGTATGGATGGATAAAAAAATCAGCCTATTTGGTAATCTGAGGGTCAATGAAGTTATGAGTAATACATATATCAATAAGTATTATGTGAGGGAGCTTCTTGAAGTAACCCCTAACCCATATGGTTTATGGGGTAGTGACTCTAGGTAAGACATGGAAAGCGATCTCTGATTGGTCTTCTTGAGAAGTAGGTTCCACAATAGATTGAGCTTCTTTTGGATCATCTATTGTATCTTGAACATCTTCTCAATATTTAGTTTCAGGTGGAGAGTTCACATCTAATAGGTAGAACTTTTACTCAACACATCGATGTCCTTGAGTGAATTTATCATCATAATTATAACATAGTCCTTTTTCTCTATGGGCTTGCATCTCTAATTTAGTCAAACACTTGATAGGAGTGGTTTTGGGAGCTAGCATTATTTGAGATCATTGTGGAGCTATTATTTTTTAATAGAACAAAATTCAATTTGAATCGTTGTTGAGCTATGATCTTGTCCTCTGCCAACTTTAGCCAACCCTAAGGCTTTCATCATCATGTTAGGCTAGAACATTTTAACCTTAGATTGAATTTCATCCTTCAATCCACTGACAAAACAACTTCTAAACAATTCATCAGATGATCCCTCTATGTGATTGGCCAATTTTTCAAATTTGATTTGATATTCTGTCACTATTCCTTTTTGGTGAAGTTTAGTGAGTGCTCTAGTGTAGTCATCAAAAGTAGTAGGGCCAAATTGTTACAAAATGAGGGTGAAAAAATTGGTCCATATGGGTTCATCATGAGCCTTGGTATACCAATGATACCATTGAAGTGCTTCAAGTTCCAAGTGAAAGGATGTAAGTGGAACCTTGTTGGCATCAAAAGTATTATGTAGACTAAAATATTGTTCTTCATGATAGATCCATCTAGTTGGATCTACACCATTGAATCGAGGAAAATTAAGCTTCAACCCATGATAATTACTGGAAGAAGAAAACCTAGTGTCTGAAGAAGACTCTATATGTCATATGTTGTTCATGGTGGTATGTTGAAGATTGAGGTCAAGAATTTTTTCATCAAGATCTTTGATGTGAGTCTTGAGGGCAGCAATTTCATCCTCTATATTTTTTTCTCCTATTTGAGTTACTACCATGATATGAATAACAGTTTTTTTTGTAATGGATAAGAAAACTAGAGTTAAGACATGTTTAGTAAATAAAGTTTTGAATTTGGGTGAAAATGAAAGGGGTAAAGGGGCTTTTAATATTTTTTTTTGCATAGTGAGAGTATGATTGACAAAGGTGAGGGCAATTTTAGGAGTGAAAATGAAAAAATTGAAAAATTGGTCAAAGAGGGACAAAGGAGTAGAAAGAGATGATGAACACAACGGAAAAATTTTGAGGCAAATGGACAAAAATAGAAGTTATGGCAAAACCCAAAAAATGGGAAAATTGAGATTTGTAGGAATTAGGAGTGGAATTGGGATATGAGACCTCAAGGAAAAAAATGTAGGGAATGAAATATCAAGTGTTTAGATAAATTTTAAGGAGCAACGGGACTACAGATGGAGAGATATTTCAAAAAAATGAAAAAAAATTAATTTTTTTTTATGTTTCTATTTTTGTTTCTATTGTTGGTTACTATGCTCTGTAAGACACGTCTACTAAAAATATGCTAAAACAAGTTTTCAGATCTGCTATGGTGATTTTTTAATACTCTATTGGTATTTTTGATACTCTACTAATAATATGTTGAAATTGGTATAACAAGTATATAGATCTAATATGGTAAGTTTTCTAATACTCCATGGTAATATTCTAAAATTGATAGAATTGAGCCCCAAGTTTTAATGGTTTCCTAAAGGTTTAAATATATCACTCTGGCCACTAATGCCATCTAAGTGAGTACCACTCTCTAGAAATTTTTTGGCCATGGATTTATCTCTCAGTGGCAGCTCTTCATTTTCCTCATGGATGGGAACTACTCAATCAGGAAGGGGTCATTACCTATTTCATTGGTAGGTCCTCTCAATGGGCCAGATACTTTGGGGTCCCTGTGGTACTTCTCACAATGAGTTTTAGGGATTTTACCCAAGCGCTTCCCAGAGTGATGCAGTCAGGTTTTACCCTGATCTAAAAAAGATTATTGTGATGTAAAACAAAGTTATTCAATAAAATAAAGTTAGGAATTTTTGAGAAAAATACTATAAATAAATTATGCAACAAAAATAGAGTTTAAACTTTCTATTAAAAAAATTATGGCCTTAGAAAGCACTTTGATACCAAATGAGAGGATCCTCCTATAACAAGTCAATAAAAATGTATGAAATAACAAAATTATAAAATGAGTAGAAATACTAAATGGATTATATTGATCACATACCACTTTGAGGGGGAAACCTCCTCTGAGCAAGCTCAATACAAATAATTCATGGATGCCTTCAATTAAATGGATTATATTGATCACAAACCACTTTGAGGGGGAAACCTCCTTTGAGCAAGATCAATACAAATAATTCATGGTTGGCCTCAACACTTACTTATATATGAATTCTAATCTAAGCAACTACTACTTCCCATGAATGTGGGATAAAATAAAATTCTCATGGGATGGCTTATAAAACATATGCATCCATAGCAACTACTAAACTAACAAAGTAAAGAGAAGAGATATCATAGGTTCATAACATCTAATAGGACACAAATAGTCTCATTAAGGAAGTGGGTACCTCAATAACTAGTGAAACTCAATGGAGATCTGAACCTAGCAATGATATTATCCTAGATGAATCCTGAAGTAATGGTAGTGATACAATCATGTGTGGGTATAACTTTATCCCAATGAGTTAAATAGTCAATAGTAGTGATAACATAGCATGCACTAGTATGCCTCCCTACTAGGCTGATGAGGCCAACAAAGTCCATGGCCCATTTTTCAAAAGATTCTTAAGACAATATAGGATGAAGGGGCATCACATCCATCTTGTTTGGCTTTCCCATGTGCTAGCAAATGTCACACTAGCCTGTATAAATCTTAACATCCTTAAATAAGGTAGGCCATCATAATTTATCCAAAGGACCTTTTATATAGTATCTTCACTAGCATAGTGTCCTCTAGTAACACCTTCATGGACATATCAAAGTACCTCAGTGCACTCATGTTGTATAATGCAGCGTCAAAACACTTTATCCTAGCCAAGCTTATAATGGTCTCTCCTTATAAGATGGAATGGAGTGACTCAAACAACTATTTGATTCTTTTTTAGAGTGTTGAGGTGAGTTGGTATTGAGCCAATATTAAAAAAGGTGGTGATATCTTCTAATTCCTCAAGTATGCATGATATGTGGAACAACTACATGTCAGCCAAATTATCTTTTATGACATGTGTTAGTTTTCTAGATTCAATTAATGAAAGATGGTCTAGATCATAATTAGACTTATCAGGGTTAACTATTACTAAAAACTAAAACTCTTGAAATAGTACAATCCACCAAAAAATGTGCCCATGCAATACTAGTTTGTTAACCAAGCACTTTAATGCCTCATGGTCTGTGAAGAAGACAAATGGAGTTATCAGTAGGTACTATCAATTTTTTTGGAAAATATAGACCATAGAAAATGTTTTGTGCTTGATATTTGTATAGTTTCATTAAGTCATAGTGATCTTTCAACATGCAAAATATATAGGGTGATTTAAGTTTCCCTCATCAGGATGAGCAAGTATAGCACTGATCATCATGCCAAAAACATTGACATAGACATGAAAAGGTTTTGTCTAGTCTAGAAACTAGAGAATGGGTGTAGTGATAAGCTTATCATTTAGTGTAGAAATGGTTTCCTGGTGAGCACGTGTCCAAATGAACTAACTATTTTGTTTCAGTAACTCCTATAGAGGTGTAGTAATCCTAAAATATTCATGAATAAATTTTCTATAATATCTAATGATAATTATCGGCACTAGAATTTGAAGGATTACAATGATCTTGGTTGGGTCCACTAAAAGTACATCACATCACATCACAAGACCAAGGAGAATGTTTAATGGGGTAGCAAAAACATATTTCTTCGAATTGAGAGAAATATAAATATTTTGGTAGTACTCAAGCATGAACTAGAGATTAGAACAATAGTCCCACACTATGTTATAGAATGTCTAGTCATCAAGATAAACCTGAAGGATTTTATGGATAAAGTCCTTTAAAGCTTCAAACATGGTCTGAGAGAACGTAGTAGGAACATTATTCAACCCAAAGGGTATGACATTATAAGAAAAATATCCACACTCAGTTGCAAATGTCATCTTGGGTTTATCTTCTTCTATAATTTGAGCTTGATGATACCTAGCGAACCCATCCATAAATGTATAAATTTCACATATAACAATGCATTTGAGGATTTCTTCAGTGAAAGGTGTTAAGAAGGGATAAATAATGCAAGCAATGTTAAGTACTCTATAATCTACATAAATCTATATGCATCCATCCTTTTTGATACTTATAACCATATGATTTACCCACTCAAAATCATCGATAGGAATAATGAATTTTACGTGCAACATGCTATTGATATTTTCTTTCACTCGAGCACACAAATTGGGATTCATTCAATAAGGTCACTTTATGACTGGTTGAGTGCCTTCTACCAAATTTATGGGCATTTTAACTAAATAAAAATGCACACCTTTCATCTAAATATAGTTATATGGGAAGACATCCTGATACTCTTTCAAAAGCTCAAATACCTTAGTGATTTCAGTATCAGACTAGTAATTCCCCATTATAGCCATCTTAGGCACTTCCTTCATGCCAATATTGTGTTGAATGGTTTGGAGTGGCTCTAGGTATGGGTATTGTTCATCCTAAATGGTGTTGCAAACATTTTGATCACCATACTTCATGTGCACAACCAAATGATTAGTCAACAGGACAAGCATATCAGATCTAGTACCTTCATCAACCTAAAACATGAATTTATGCTTACCATTTTATATTTCTTCTCTTAGTGCATAGTTCAGTATAAATTCATATGTTGGAGAGGATACTTATTTTTGGCCCTAGAATTTTGACTATGTTGTCCTATTTTGGCATGGATCTGGCACAATGTGGAAGGATCATGGTGAAAAAGGATCATAGTAGTATATTTATGTTGTTAAATAATCACTATTTGAAACTACATAAAGAGAAATGTATGAACAAATATATATTACTCTATTACAAAACCTTCAAGAACCATTCTTTCATTGTGTGCTTTGGGTGAATGTGTGAGATCTAAATCTTGCATGATAGGGCCAACACACTAGTCTATTGGGATAAACTTTAGTGCTAGAGTTGGAAATAACTAAAATAACCCAACATTTTGGTTCTATTGCCAAGACCTAAAGCACTTGAAGCATAGTGATGTGAAAATGTTTGAGCATATTAAATTAGAAAATATAGAAGAATTGGTAATTAGTATTGAAGATAAGTTTGTAGATCTGTATTTTAAACTAGGAATCTTTGCATGATAGTGGGTGGAGAAGAATCTCTATAGTCCCTTGTATGAATTTTTTCTCCAAAGATCCTAGTTCTTTTACATGCTTGGAAACTAGCATATACTCAAGATGATCAAGGAATCTTAGAGGTTTTGGATACTAGAATGGCAAGGGAATCTAGCACAACTTGGAGTCCTATGGATGTGAGCAATCAAATTTTAGTGGAGAGGAGTTTAAAATAACTACATTCTAGAGTAAACTATGACTACCTATTCATGTCTTGAATAAGCCAAAATCAAATTCCTTTGAGAGTTATGGGGTCACTATCTAACACTTTTTTCTTTCAAAATTAAGAAATTAATTGTTGACGTTGGACTGGAAACCATACCAATGGATGGCTAAATCCTCTTGTGCATGAGATGCACATTTGGAAGAGGAGGGTAGAGGTTGAAGATTATGGGTTCAAAAAGGTAACCAACCAACATGTACTACAAAAATGGATGAATGATGAATCTCAACAAAGGATCATGGGAGTTAGCAGTGCGGGAAGAGATTAGGAGAACTCAATGAGTGTTGTTAGGAGTCATCGAGAAGTAGAAACACATGAGGACCCCATAAATTTTAAACCACATTTTATACCACTTATATCTTATAAAGGAGAAACAAGTTGGATGGTAGGAACTGAGGAACCAAGTCTAAACCAACCCAATTTCCCCAACATCATACATGCTCATGCCTTTGAGTCAGACAAAGTACACATTAAAAATTGGGATACAAACAATTCAAAGTCAGAACTTGATCTAGTAAAGAATATTGAAACTGAGCTATTTGAGTCTCATTTAGATTTAAAACTATCTTTCCCTTTTCAAGGGAATTCTATGGCACAACTTGGGATGCCTAGTGGAACTATCCTTCAAGGATAGAATACAAGCCCAACCTTAGTTAACCAACTAGCTATTACACCTCAGACCATAAGAAATACTATTGTAGGCATTGGAGGAGAACTAAATGGTGGTGTAGGAGGAAGTGGACTCCCTCCTCAAGGAACCAAGGCTAGAGGTTCTCAGCAACCACCTGCCCAAACACCTCAACTAAGCATGGTTTACTATGAGATGACATTACACTTACTGTGAGATGACATTACACTTACCTTAATTTGGAGGGTGTGAGGCATCACATTTTCTAAACATAAAGATATACATTTTTTAACTAAACTTTTAGAATGCATGCATAAGTGGTACTATAAGTTTGACCCTTAGCAAGCATTGGTCAATTTTGATAAACTCAAAATAGCCTTCTTTTAAGGGTTCAACATTCTTAAATTTGAGTAGCAAAGTATAGCAATGTTCAAGGACATAAATCAAAGACTTACAAAGAGCGTACATGAGTATGATGTAAGTTTTACAACTTTTCTATCTAAACTATCCTTTCAAATTAATGTTTCCCAGTATGCACAATGGTTTATAGGATGATTGTTACTACCTTTCCAATGAACCCTATCATACCAAACCTTTACTAACCCACATGAAGCCTTTTAAGATACTCTTCATGCTAAAGTAATTGGAAGGATTGATACTAGGATTATTCCCTTTATGGAGGCCTAGATAGACTTAATGACATTACAGTTAGAAAAGTTAACCAACAATTCACATGAAACATGCAGTGGTGTTTAGTGTATAGACTATGAATTTGAAAGACATACACAGAGTAACTACATGCACAAGAACATCCATACAGTACTTAAAGAAACATATGAAATATGCCATGAGTAGCATGATGTCCTCTCTTATCCTTTTTTACAGTGGGTTATGCATACTAAAGTGTTTGAGTATTATAAAATTTATAATGCTTACACTCATGACACCAATGACTGTTAATTGATGAATGATATCCATGAATTTTGAGTATGTGGCATGTGCCAAACCTCAGTCATTAATACTCAAGACAATGTTGGATACCATGGATGAGTGAGAGGACAAGGCTGAGGAGGTGGTTGGTTTACACTATAAACTATTACAAATGTGGATCTCTAATCCACCATCAAAAGGATTGACCTAACTACCTGATGTACGCTTTTTGCAAAATAGACCATCGACTAGAAAAGTGTCATGATCGATATGTAGCTATCACCATGGAGTGAAATGAAAATGGCATCGATATGATTAAAATTGATAAACCATAATGGAATTCATGTCCAACCGACCCTATAGTTCAACAAGTAAACATTACCACCCGTAGTGGGGGACAGACCTAGTCAACATCTAATCCAATCAAGAAGGTACAATGGGAAGAACCACGATCTAGAAAGTACCTTAATCCTTAGCAATAAAAAGATGTCCTCTAGGATATGATGGCACTCATACAAGAACTTCAAGGTGAGATTAAGTTCCTCAAAGATATAGACATAATGCAATGTGTTATTATGTAAAAAGAAGTTAAACTCTAACCTATGGCACGAGATGACTTTCAAGAATTATGTAAGTAGATGTTGGATGTGGATAGTGTCTCACAGCTCAGTGCTTGGCTTAAGAGTCAAGCTTGAATACCAAATGGAGTTCACCCTTATATCATTTGACAAAGTGAAGACCACTTCTAAAATCATGCTAAGTGATAGGACATTCCTAGTTCATCTACTTCCCAAAAATATAGATAAATATTAGATAACAATGCCATCAATGGATGGGTCATCAAGGACATTTTAGTATATACTAGTGTATAAGTTAATGTCCTCACCAAGGATGCTTAGTGAAAATGTCTATTCTAGTGCTACAACCTTCACCTCATATCTTATTCATGGAAAATAAGATTTGTATTCACCCTATTGGGGTCCTCAAGAATGCCATAGTTGACATACTTAGAGTACCATCCAAAGTATATTTTGAGGTTATGGAGTTAGTTGAAGCTGATGATTACCAAGATCTACCAGGAAGACCTTGGTGTTATGGGAACAATGTAGAATTGAGCTATAAAAAGCATTATATTAGCTTTGAGAACACTAATCAACATGTGGTTATACCATTGGATCAAGCACAAGGACCTTCTTATGTTTCTCTTAGTTTTTTTTCTTTTCTTAATTTTGGAAGATAAGAAACTAGTAACAAGGGTGTGGTAGAAATACATGGTTGTTATGCACATGTAATCCAAATGAAGATGGAGAAATCCTATTTGGCTTAGAAGGAATAAACTGTAGATAAAAAAACACTAACAAAAGGGTTTTTAGCAAGATAATTGGGTGGACTACTTAGCATGAGCTAGATCCAAGAAATGTAAGCTTGCTAGGAGGATATCAATCCACTCTTTGATAACAATTAAGTTGAAAGAGATAAAAGTAAACTACTTGCATCAGATAACAAAAAGTAATTAAATGAAATACAATAAGTAGATGAATGTATGATAAAAATAATGACTAAATATAGAAAAAGTAGGTCAATATTAGTGTTAAATTAGATCAAGTCCGATTGGTGAAATCAGGTAGGGGTCTATGAATAGGGAGGGACATAGAAAGTTAGGTTTGGTTGGGGATAAGGGGTCAAAAATAACTTGCTATTATTTCTTACCATAATGAACATCGATGATCAAGGTGACCATCAGTTGTTAATTTGACTGTCAGTGGCTGGGTAACCATCAATGGTTGGGGGTGACCATTGGCATTTTTGATAACCATCAACAATTGTCTGTGGGTTTCTAGGTTTTTAGAAAAGGAGTTGTAGAATAAGTTGATGGTCAAACAAGGGTTTTTTTAAGGATCTAAAAGTTAGAGAGTAAGATGCAAGCAAATCTGGTCAAGGTAGGGAGGTTAAAATCTAATAAAAACAAAGAACAAGTATAAATATACATGTAGCTTACTTAGATAGCTGATGGTTAAAGGCTAGAATAAGTTTTCTAGAGTAATTATACTTTGGCATCAAAAGCAAATTTGGTAGAGGTTTGTGTCTCTATTGCTATTATTGAGTTGCTAAAGGAAGGTTGGATGCTAAAAGACTTGAATACCTATGTACTCAAATGCTATTGTCATTGGTAGATTTTGGATCCATTTCACCTCCTACTCCCCTCCATTTATAGGAAAAGGGAGATGGAGGATAGAAGGTTCACTAGTATGTTGGCATGGTGATTTCAATTCTTGGGAGTTCATTAGCATTGCACAAGGTGAACATATTAACTCATGCCTCATTATCTTGCACATAGTTAGTGATGACTTAGGAGGGTGAGGACCTGACCATCGATGGTCTGGCTAACCGTCAATGGTTAGGCTTATTATTGGAAATCAAGTGTCTAAATGAAAAAAGGTCAAGATAGGTTAATGTTCAATTTAGTAAGTTAATTATTTTAGTTAGCTAAGTAGTTAACTAGACTCAGGGTCTAATGGGTTAGTTAGTAGGTCGAGAAGGGTTAGATGGTCCCTAAGGTATCTCAAGGCATTTTGACATCTAGAACCATTATGTATAGTTTCTTAGTGTCTAGACCTTATATAGAGCCTATCAAAGTTGATGAAGACATCAACCACTTATATAATGTGACTACCCATAATGATGAGCTATGTGATCCAACCCTAGATGGTATTCTATGATGGACAGATACCTAGTGTATTTCTTATACTATAATCAATGCTTGTAATTATCGGGCACATGGTGACTATGATCTCATTAGGAGAGTATGTAACACCATCAACAATCATGAGAACCTCCCACACCCACATCATAAATGTTATAAGTTTATTTGCCTCACAGGTTTAACAATGAGAGGGATACTAATAAGACCACTGCTAGAAAGACTTGATGAATCCCTATGGTTTTAAGGAAAAATGGAGGTACATGACTTTGTCCAGCATCTCAAAGACTTCTATGACACTTAAAATGACCAGATGAGATCATTAGATCACATTTTGATGACATTACCACAAGATGGTGGTGAACCCATAAAGACCACCTCATATACTAGGATTAAGTACATTCTGATTTACATAATATTTTTTATTATGATAATAAGGTTAGGGAAATAATTAGCTATAGTGGCATGTAAGCACCTGAACCTCACATTGAAGCTTGTGAGACAATGTGGAGAAATAAAGAAACATACTTACCAGAGTATCTATGGGTACATGCATTCTATGGGATATTACACATACGGGCATAGGCCTAGTATATTCATGAAGAGAGTCACATGAGAACCATGTTCTAATAGTTATTGAATGGAAACATGACTTTGACACTCTCATATTCATCACCAAGGATGGAATTGCACCTCACTCTCCAGGCCATGCATGAAGCAGTTCTTAGAAACCCAAGCTGTATGAAATATTGGCTATTGAATATCCATCAAGAATGTGAGGAACCTTTACACTTGTTCATTAATTCTTTAATATATCTAGTTCTTATACCTACACTAGTTCCTAATTAATAATGACATGATGAAATTCACCTGGGAAAGTAAAAGCTTGTCTTCCAAGTAGATGAAGGTGAAAGATCTACTTCACTTAACCCCTTGACTAACCCTTTAGATGTTTCTACTAGCATTTGTACATGAATTGTTCATGACACAAGGCATAAAATATATAACCCTTATCATGGACCTATTTAGACTATTCAATGCAATATTAGCACCGAACAAGAACCAAAGATGGCCATAATTGGAAAATACTAGACTAATGTAGATATTACAAAAAAAATTGATTTGTTAAAAGGAATATCAATATGTTTTCCTGAGGAAATATAGTGAAATGAAGGGAGTCTACCCTTCTTTAGGGAAGATGCACATCAAGCTAGTCGACGATGCTAAACCAGTGAAAAAATGACCATAAGGATGAATCCTAAGCTCTAGGCGTGTGTTAAATAAAAGATTGATAATATGCTCTATATTAGATTAAACACTCCTATTATTGAATTTGATTAGGTCAGTCTCATGGTGATCAGTATCAAAAAATATATATGCATCCATATTTATGTGGACTATAGAGTGCTCAATGCGTCCTGTGTGACAAATCCCTTTCTAATGCCATTCACAAAGGAAATCCTTGAAGGTGTTGCTATTTGTGAAGTATGTTTCTTTATTGGGTATCATCAGGTCCAAATAGATAAGGAAAACCAACCTAAGACAACATTATCCATCGAATAGGGATCATTTACATATACTATTATGTCCTTTAGATTGAAAAATGCTCCAAAAATGTTCTCACACATAGTACTTGAGGCCTTTAAGGACTTCATTCACAAGTTCCTCCAAGTCTATTTAGATGATTGGATGGTATATGGTTTGGTCAAGGACCATTTTTTTAATCTTAAGCTCATTTTTGAGCATTTTTGGGTATTAAAAATATCCTTAAACTTGAAGAAGTGCCGATTCACAACACCTTTTGGTGTGCTCCTAGGGCATATTATTTATAAGGAAGGACTCCTGGTGGACCCAACAAAGGTATATATGATTTTTCACCTACCAATGCCCAAGATTTAGCATAAGGTGTGTACCTTCCTAGGGCACACAATTTATTATAAATAGTTCATTTGTGGTTATGCCAAGATTGCCACATCATTGGAATAACTTTTAAAGCATAATGATTAGATATATGGACTAGTTCTTGTAAGGAATCCTTTAAATAACTCAAATAAAATTTGGTCACTGCTCTTATTTTGTAGTTCCATAATTAGACAAAGACATTTCATGTCTATGTGGATGTATCTGACATGAATGTTGGTGCAATCCTTACACAACTGGGTGATGACCATCTAGATCACCCCATCTAATTTACCAATAAGAAGCTCACACTAGCTAAATGAAACTATACTAATATGAAACATGAAGCCTTGTCAATGGTTTACACCTTGAATTTTTTTTGAAAGTTCCTTTTAGCCACTCAATTTATTTTTTATATAGATCACAAGGCTTTAAAATACTTAGTTAACAAACCAGTGCTGCATGGGATGATTTATCATTAGATTGTGTTGTTCCAAGAATTCAAATTTTCTGTAATGGTGAAACCTAGGAAGGCTAACTATGGAATTGACCACCTATCCTAGATTGAGAATGGAGAACCCCCATGCATCATCAAGGATGATTTTCCTGACATACAGCTCTTTTAAGTTGCATGGGTACTTGAAGAACTAGAATATATTACAACATTTTTAAACACTGGCTCCATGCCCAAGTCTCTAACCTCACAAGAGAAAAAGAAAATTATAGTCTGCACTGCACCCTTTCAGCTTATAACAAGTGATCTTGACAAAAGAGATGGTAATGAGGTGTTTTTCCATTGTGTGATGCAATATGATCACCCTAAGGTAATTTGTGAAGTTCACTAAGGTATTGCAAGAAAATATTATGCTAGAAAGGCTACAATGCATAAGGTTCTACTAGCTGGGCTATGGTGGCCAAATTTATTCCAAGATGCTAAGGCATATGTTAGGCAATGTGACATCTACCAGCATATAGGTAAACCTAATAGGAGAGATGTTATGCCCTTATGATCCATTCCTTCCTAGGAACCTTTTGAAAATTAGGTTATTGATTTCATGGGGCCCATCACTCTAGCACGATGATGAATGAGTTCTTAATACATCATTACAATAATCAATTACCTTACATGTTTGGCTAAAATATTGTTGATAAAGGATTGTATTGATACTACTATTGTGAAATTCAATTGGGAGAACATAATAACTTTATTTGGGTGCCCTTTCAGTTTCACCAGTGATCATAGTACCTAATTTTTTAATAAAATGATTAGCATCTTGCTAGTTGAATTCACGATCACGTATCATAAGACAACACCATATCACCTACAAGCCAATAGAACTATTGAATATTTCAATAAGATCATAGATACCACTTTAATTAAAATCTACAATGTTGGTTGCACTGACTGGGATGATCAGGGGTTTACAGTACTATGGGCCTATCAAACTACCTACAAGTGCCTAAACAAAAGTATACTATTCAACTTAGTGTATGACAAGGAAGTAGTGATGAAAATAGAGTTATTCATGCCATACCTTTGTATCACATGTGTAGGACAACTAGATGATGAGGCATCCTTGAAAGGACATTTGGATATTTTAATGCAATTAGATGAGACCCAATTCCTCACTCATTAGAGCTAAGATGTAGAGAAATGTAAGTAAAAATCATGACATGATCACCATATCAAGAACAATACTTTTTATCCAAGCATGAAGGTCTTTTTTTATGACTCTAAGTTCATGCAACACCTTGGAAATCTCTGCATACACTAGGATGGTCCATTTATCATATATAACATTTGACCTACTAGGGCATATCTGTTACAAAGAATGGATGATCAGTTCCTTCTAGGGTACTATAATGGAAGCCATATTTGGTTGTATTTCATGTCAAAATAGCTAAAATTTTATAATCAATAAGGATTATGCCATTATATTAGGATTTACTTCTTTCAATAAAAGCATTGCCTTTGTTTCACACAACTCTTCCTTAATTGAAATTTTGTTTTTTTTGTTTTTTTTTCATGGAGGACCATGAACCGTTTTAGTGTGGGGTAAGAATTCACATGAAAGGGTAAAAATAAAAAGTTCACAAGTTATCTGAGCATGTAATATATGTGGGCATGGAAGTATCAAAGGTGTGAAAGATATTAAGGGCACATGAGTCCTTTAAGGCACTAAGTGGTAAGGTTACTATCATATGTTAAAATTTTAAAACATAAAAACTATCTTCCACCATACCAAAAGGGTAGGATACAACTATCACCCACTTTCAAGAAAAGGCATCAAAAGGGACATGCCATTAATGTGGTGAGATTAGTTATGGAAAGAAGAATGCCAAAGGCATGATGGGATAAAATTGTTAAGGCATTAATTACATAAGGCAAGGTTCAAAATATGATAGATGTTAAAAGATTCACATTAATTCTAAAAAGTGATAGGGAGAAGGAAGGAATTAATGAGGGTAAACCCCCTCTATAGAGACTATAAATAGGAAGGTTAAAGTCATTTTACACTGTATTGATTCTCAAATTAACAGTGCTAAGAATGAGTGACAAACTAGAGCCAAAGAGCAAAATGACCACACTAAAATCAAATTAATCAAATCCTAAGCAAAAAAAAGTTTTTAAATCCTTGGCGAGACATGTAGGCTGTTACCCAATTGAGAAGAGAGATTCTAAGTCCATATTGGTGGAAATAATCTATAATTTTTGAAGTTAAGTCACATACATTACTAGTGGTATCAGATAGATATTGTTCATTTGTCCATCATAAGATTCCATTTGAGGTGGGGTCATAACATTCATTACCTTGAGATATGACATTATAAATGTGGTTGATGTCCTCATCAGCATTGACTAGTTAAAAATAAGAAGGCCCATGAGCATGGTCTAATGGAATGACCACACATTGCTCATCATTTACAAAGCTAATGTATCACTTCTTAAAGTTCAAACCAACATTATTGGCATAACACCATGGACAATCTAATAGAGCTAGTAAGTCATCAGCATCAGCCAACTCCATGACTTAAAAATCAGCTCTAAAAGTGATATTGGGGATATCCATGGTGGCATCTATTTTACTTAAATTTTTTCTTTTTATTTATTTACAAAAGAAAGGTCAAATTGAAAGAGGGGTAGAGGTTAGTAAAACTTGGATATAATGTGCGCTCCATAATCCAGATGACTATAGATACTCTTCTTTGGCTTGGGAATAATGACCTTCAATAAGAGAGAACTAGAAAAAGGGTTGGTTAGTTAGATAGGTTAGGTGGATTGCCTAGAAAGATATATCTAAGAAGCATGAGATATCTAGGAGGCTATCAATCCAACTTTTGATACAAATTAATATTGAAAAGAAAGGTTTCATAACATACAATTACTAGATCTAAATAAATAAGTAATTTTAAATTGAATGTTAGTGTTTTAACAAAATAACATTTAAGTGAATGCTAAATCATTAAAGAAATGTTCAAGTTAGGTCAAGTTATTATTTTTGGACTATGAGGTGATAGGGGCTAAGAAAATAAGGTTTTGGTTGAGGTTGGTGGTTGGTTGATAGGTTGATGGTTTTGGTTAGAAAAGCTCACATAGTGATCATCAGTGGTTAGGATGACCGTTGATGGTTAAGGTGACTATCAATGGTTGAGGTGACCATTGGTGGTTGAGGTGACCATTGGTGGTTAAAGTTACCATTGATGGTTACCATTGATAGGTCTAGTTCAAGTTAAAGGTTGGTTTGTAGGTTAGAGGTTTGAGGGTATTGCACATCAGGTTGTTTGGGTTTAGTTAATGGGTCAAGAGGTACGAGGTAGTGGGTTAGAAGTGGTCTAATTTAGGTATAGGTATCAAAATGAAATGAAGTAAATGAATACATGAGAAAAAATAGCTTTATTTGTTGAAGCTGATTGAAGATGTTGATGAAGCTTGGAGGAATTTTGGCAAAGTAACGGTGCATGTGGTTAGAAAGTAATTTTGGTAGAGTGTTAGGATTCTTTTCTACTAGTTGGTTGGCTAGAAGGAAGACATGTAAAAGAAAATCTTGATGAATAAGTCTAAGATCATTTATTTTCCATCCATCTTCACCTCCTATTCCTCTCCTTTTATAGGCAAAGAGAGATGGAGGTAGAAGGTCCCATAAGAGGTTTTGGTTGATGATTTTGTGGCTTATGATGTATTAGAAAATGGAAAAGGAGGACATCTAGATAATATTGTGATGTGTTAGATTTCACACCATGATTTATCTTTGTTTAGATGGGGAAGACCTGACCATCGATGGTAAAGGTGGCCATTGATGGTTACCAAAGGTGGCCATCAGTAGTCAAGGTGATCGTTGATGGTTATCAATAGTTGATAGGGTTGAATGTGAAGGGTGAAATTGGGTTAAAAATGTTAGGTTGGGTTAAGGTTCAAAGGTGAATGGTCAAAGGTTGGGTAGTGGTCTGATCTAGGGGTATTTCGATGTCTATAACTATTATGTGTAGTTTTATAGTGTCCACATTTTTACCTTTTTTGTTATGTAGATTTGAGTCAACAAGCTACAAAATAAAGAAAGATTGATGGGTCAAATTTTTGGCTACTCTAAGTATGGGAGGAGATGTTCCCCCTCAAACTAGAAGTTGATGAAGTAAAACCAAATTGGGTGTAGGTTTGATAAACGATTTATGATGAGTCATGAGGTTTGTGACAAAAGGTTGGGAAATTGAGTGCAAACATGCACATAAAATATGACTAAGTATGATAGCTAATATTTTATAAAGACTGTTTCTACGCTAAATCGCTTTCTACATTCAAAGAAGAAATAAGAAACTAGAAGAAATGGTCAAGGCTAGAAGATACCTGATTATAGTTATGCGCACCGAAATCAGACGTTGGAAGGTACTCCTCTTTGGCTGTGGAGGAATGACACCTACAAAAAAAAATAGACTAAACACAAAAAAATGTTAGATAGAGAGACGGTGGGCTGTCAGGCAAATGCCTGATCCTGGAAGTACGAAAGACTTCCTAGAAGGATATCAACCCACTAGTTAAAAGATAGAAATATTTGACAGGAACAGAAATAATGAAAAGACAGAATGAAAGAAAATAAAAAGATGAAAACACAAATGCGTACCTGATATTCAGTAAACTATTTTGCACAATCACCGATGTCAGTCTCTGTGCCAGCGTCGGTCAGGGGCAGGTGCCGACGTCGGTCAAGTTGCCAGTGTCGGTCGGGGTAATGACCGGCATCGGTTGGGGCAACAGTTCTGGACAGAGTTTGGGCGGGTCTGGTTGGGTCTAGTTGAGTCGGGATAGGGTCTGGTCTAGTCTGGACAGGGTCTGGGGGTTTGTAAAAGGTCTGTTCTTTTGTTTGGGGTTTGTGTAAGAAGTCTGAACAGAGTTACAGACTGGGATAGTGGGCAAAAGGTGTAAAGGAGGAAGTCAGGTCTTGAGGCTACAATCTAAAGATCTGGGGTGATAGCAGTAAATAAAAAACAATAACTAGAGAGAAACAAAACACAGAGTAAGATACTTACCTGTTATACGTTTGAAGATGAAGTTGGAGACGTGATTGACGTTGTCGCTGTGCTGCTAAAAGACCGAAGCAGAGTTCCTGTGCTGGAGAGAGCGAATGCAGATTGATTGGATGCTGGAGTTGATTGATCGCAACAATTCTTGGTTGAATGAAAAGATGAACTGGTTGGTTGAATAATGAAAACTAGTTGATCGAATGAAGAGGTTACGGATGAAGGCGAGGGATGGTTTGATAACTGATCAGGAAACCGATTGGGAATCGAATGGATAATGGGTAACGGAATAATGGTTCCTGCGTTCGGATCAAAAATGCAGTGCTAAGGAGAATCGACATCGACAGAATCGCCGACATCGGCCGATAGGTGACCGACGTCGGTGACGTCAGTTGGGTGGCAACTGTGGTCAGCAAATGCAGAATGGGGGCAGAGACTAACTTTAGCCTTCAACTCATTTTGACATGTTGCCAAGGTTAAGGCTGGTGGGAAAAATGGTCAACAGGGGTTAAATAGGCGAAGGAGAATAACATGAAGGATGACCAGGGGAGTTGACACGATTTTGGTGTCTATATTTGCCCCTTTTTGTCTTGTTGGTTGTTCTGGATGAACTACAAGACAAAAATAGGAGTGATTGCCCCAGGTGAGGGATAAGGTTGATTATGTCTTGTTGGTTGTTCAAATGAACTGCAAGACAAAAATAAGAAGCAGATTGCCCCAAAAAATAGGAGTGATTGCCCCAAGTGAGGGATAAGGTTGATTTCGTCTTGTTAGTTGTTCGAATGAATTGCAAGACAAAAATAGGAAGCAGATTGCCCTGATTATGGATAAGGTAGTCCCCCTCAAAGTAGAAGTCGAGGGAAGGGAACCGGGTTTCAGGTGCTGATTTGACAAAGAGTGGATGAAAAAGGGGTGAGGGTGAACACTGCAAAAGGCGTGATTGCACGCATACCACTGCACGAGATGGTTAGGTCAAAGTGTCACAGGTCAAGGGTCGAGGAGTGCCAAAAGTGAAGTAACTGGGCCCCAGCATTTAGTCATCTACTGATCGGGTTATTCAATCTAAGTTGAAGCTCCAAATGGTCATTGCGTTCTAGGTATCCTAGGCTCAGGAAGTGCTCCTAGAAACACGAAAAAGTCACAAGTAGTGCGGATCAACCGGCTTGTGATCCTATACTTGTGAGGGTCCAAAAAGGTCTGCACACAAATCTGCTAACCAGTCATGAGATAGCATACATGCAAAAACAACCAAGGCAACATTATCTTGGAAGTGGTCGAGGTCGGAGGAGATAGGCATGATCTCCAATGGTTGGTGGTCGAGGGGAGGAATGGACGAAAGGATGTGGCCGAGCTAACCTCAGAAGACCCCATGTCAACTGAGTGCTGCCTACATAGCCCCTGTGGAAGGGGCCTCAAGCCAATGTAGTTCTCCCTAGAAGGGAGGAAGGGTCAAAGAGATGGAAATGGTCTTGGTCAAGGGCAAGGTTATGGTTAAAAGGAGGAAAGAAGGTTTGTCCATCAGAGAGATGAATAAATGAGGGTGGTTGAGCTAACCCTAGAAGGCAGTCGTGTCATCTGAGTGCTGCCTACATAGCCCTGGTCATAGGGCCTTAGACCAATGTAGTTCAGACTAAGGGTCCGAGTGGTAGACAGGTGGTCAAAATGGTCGAGAGATTGGTCTTGGTTATGATGAAATGATGAGGAGAAAAAAGATGTTGCAGCCTTTTCCATATGGTGTATTCTGCAACATTGGTGAGGGGTCTTTCATCCCTAGCAATTGTCCATATTCATGATGGATGTATGCTAAAAATGAATTGAAGTCTATTTATGCTTCAGCAAGTATTGGTTTATGCTTAACATAAATTGCGGCTAGTCGATAGTTGCCATGTGTATTGGTGTCCATAGAAACTAGGGTGAATAGGCGATGGGAGTGGTCTGAAAAGAGAGTTGAGTTGAGTTGATTGACAAGTGATGAAGGTAAATGTGACCAAAATGCAGAAGAAGTGAAAGGCATATTGCTCTTTCATTGACAAGGACCAGAAAGAAAACATAGATAGGGGTTAGTAAATCAAGAGCCCCATTCATGCATGACGTCATTGACCATAGTTATGTTAGAACGGTAATCGAATCACTTTGACATTAAAGTGAGCTTGAAGTCCCTTGAGTTGGTAATAGGAGGAGGAAAAAGGGTAACCCATTTTAAGAGCAGAGATAACTTTGCCCCTTTTTATAGGAGATCCTGAGATAACTATAAGTCAAGTCCATGACTCATTTTTTTTTTTTTTTTGAGGTGCAGACTGATCAATGCGGGAAGTCTGCATAGAGATGTCATTTGTTTGGTGGTCAGTTGTGAAGCTGATCGATGCGGGAAGCTTCTAAAATAGTGTTGTTTATTGCCAGATTAGTCATAGCCATCCTTCGAGGGAGTGGTCTATTTTTTTTTAATATAAGGGCTTTTGAATAGCTGTCCTTCGAGGGAGTAGTCTATTAATTATAACAATGATAGTATAGCTGTCCTTCGAGGGAGCAGTCTGCCTTTTTGATTTGATATTGATATAGTGACCATGGATATGTTGACATCTTGATTTGTTTTGATGGAAATGTGAGTCATAGACAGGACTATAGAAGGTCAAGGACTCCCTTTTATTAGGACAAAGCATCCATACAGCATAAAAGGGTTATAGGAATTGTTAAAAGGGATAGGGTTGAAAGGAAGTAGGATTAAGAGGACGGGGATTGCTCAAGGGATGAGCTCAAGTTAAGTGTCAAGTGGACGAGTACTCGACTAGCAGTAGAACGGTCGCAGATGCAACACATTAAGAGGCTCAGGTTCTGGTCGTCCATCAAGAGAGGACAGATGATAAGTCCCTGATCCATACTTGTGCGTGATAATAAAGGGTCCAAGACAATTAGGAGCAAACTTGCCTCGTTTACTTTGGTCCATATTGGTCACATGTTGATTCTCTTTGAGGACGAGGTCTTTGATGTTGAAATCTCATTCTCGCAAATTTTTGTCATAGGCGCGATGCGATGTTGATAGACATGGAGATGATTAAGGGCAGCAAGACGACGTTCGTCAAGTAACTCAAGTTGAGCTAAACGATCTTGATGAAAGTCATCGTTGGAAAGGATATCATGTAGAGAAATGTGGAGAGAAGGGATCTGTACTTCAAGAGGTAGGACAGCCTCTGTTCCATACACAAGAGAAAAAGGGGTAGCACCCGTAGAGGTTCAGATGCTAGTGCGGTAAGCCCACAAAGTGAAGGGAATGTGAATGTGCCAATCCCTTCTAGTGTCGCTGACCACCTTCATGAGAATTTTGGTGAGAATTTTGTTTGAAGCCTCGGCCTACCCATTTACTTATGGGTAGTAAGGCGAAGAGAAACTGAGTTTGATGCCGAATGAGTCGCATAGCTTTTGGACAGTCTTGTTTTTGAAGGACTTGCCGTTGTCGGTGATAATCTTATGAGGGACACCGAAACGACAGATGATGTGGGTATTGATGAAGTCGATGATCTTGTCAGCTTTTGTGGAGACGAGAGGAACAACTTCCACCCACTTGGTGAAATATTCAGTGGCTGTGATGATGGATTGATGACGAAGAGACGAATGAGGGTTAATCTCACCGATGAGATCTAAACCCCACTGAGAAAAAGGCTAGAAATCCTGAGTGATTTGTAAGGTGTGACTAGGAAGATGAAGCAAGTTAGAGTGTTGCTGACACTTGATGCAACGCCGAACATAATCGCTACAGTCTTGATGAAGGGTAGGCCAATAATAGCCCAGACGAAGGATGCACTTGGTAACCAAATTCCCGCTGAAATGTCTGCCACAAATCCCGTCGTAGACTTGCTGAATGGCTTGAGATGCTTCAGTGGAGGTGAGACAGCGAAGAAGGAGGCCGTCGAAGCCTCGCTTATAGAGAAGACCCCCTAGCATGGTATAGCGAGCGGTACGCTTGATAAAAGCTCACCGCACATTACTAGAGAGGTTGGGAGGAATGACAGAAAAAGATAAGAAGTCCACAAGTTGCTTATACCAAGCATCTCATGGGCTAGGGTCTATAGTGTTGACATGATTAATGTGAGAAGAGATATATGAAGGCAACGACACATGACGCACCGTGACAAAAATTCTAGATGCAGATGAAGAAGATGGGATATGCGAAGTGAGAGAAGCCATGGTGTCAAAAAACTTATTCGTGGATTGAGGAACAGTCTACAGGAGGAAATGGTCGAAAGATGCAAGGAGAATGTTAGCACGGTTTTTGTACCTTTGCAAAATTTCATTTTTATAGAGGTATGAACTATTGACCTGATTGACGATGAGCTGTGAGTCGCCAAAGATGTTGATGGACTTGATGCTGAGAGAGAGGGCGGTCTGAAGTCCCAAAATTAAGGCCTCGTACTCGGCCATATTATTGGTACAATCAAAGTCAAGTTTAAAAGACAGAGGCATGGGCTCCCCTTCGAGTGGGATGAGAATGACCCCAGCACCCCCACCTAGTTGACATTTGAAGTCATCAAAGAACATAGTCATCTGATAGATGGTGTCATCAAAGGAAAGCGCAGCGAACTCATCAAGAAACTCACACTGCGAAGGTTGAGTGTCAGAAAGAGGGGCGTCTGCTAGTTGATCAGCGATGGTCTACCCCTTGATAGATTTTTGCTGGATGAATTCAAGATTGAACTCAGTAAGCAGCATGAGCCACCAAGCCATACGTTGATTCTGATATGGCTTGGAGTGCATATACTTGAGAGGGTCGGTGTGGGTGATGACAAAGGTTTTGTGATTAAGAAGATAGTGGCGAAGCTTGGTAGTGGCAAAGACTAACACCAAATAGAGTTTATCGATATGGGTATACCGAGTTTCATAGTTGACCAGTGTCCAGCTGATATAATAGACCGCTTGTTCACGGTGATGCTCGTCTCGGTGCGCGATCATGGCACCTAACGAATGATTAGTGGCTGAGATATAAAGGTAGAAGGGTTGGTCGTCTTTAGGTGGAATGAGGACTGGTGGAGAGACCAGATAGCATTTTAGGGCTTCAAAAGCCTCTTGACAGTCCTTATCCCATGTAAAGGTGACGTCCTTCTTAAGGAGATGATGAAAAGGTTGGCAGCGGTCAAAAAGCTGCGAGATGAAATGATGAATGGACTGGAGCTTGCCTTGCAAACTGCGAAGCTGCTTGAGATTGGCTGGGGATAGCATTTCGAGTATAGTGCGAATCTTGGCAGGATCTATCTCGATGCCACAGAAGGAAATGATGAAGCTGAGAAGCTTGCCAGAGAGGACCCCAAAGACACATTTCTTGGGATTAAGACGAACATTGTACTAAAGAAGATGAGAGAAGATGATTTTGAGAATGGTTAGATGGTCATGGCGAAGTTTGGATTTGCCGAGCAGGTCATCCACATAGTCCTCCATGATTTTGTGAAGGAGATCATGGAAAATGTAGGTCATGGCACACTGATAAGTGGCACCTGCATTCTTCAAGCCAAAAGGCATGACTCGATAGCAGAAAGTCCCCCATGGGGTAATGAAATTAGTCTTGTGCTGATCTTCCAGAGCAATCAGGATTTGATTGTATCCTGAAAACCCGTCCATAAGAGATAGCATCTCATGGCCGGCCATGAGATCAACAAGCTGGTCAATGTTAGGAAGAGAAAAGTCATCTTTGGGACAGGCTAAGTTAAGGTCACGATAGTCCATGCAGATCTGAATCCCCCCAGTTGCCTTGGTGACTGGGATGATGTTAGAGACCCACTATGGATAATCAATGGGCTGGATGAAGGAGACAGAAAGGAGGCGCTAAAGCTCCTCTTTGACAAGGAGGGCAATGCGAGGATGCATCTTTCGAAGCTTTTGCCTGATAGGCTTAGCCTCTGGTTTGGTGACAATGTTATGGGTAACGATGGTGGGGTCGATGCCAGGCATATCACTGTAAGTCCAGGCAAAGGCCTTGCTATGGTCGGAGAGGAACTGGGTGTAGTCAAGCTGCTCCTGAGTGTCTAAAGATTGTCCAATCTTTAAGACATAAGGAACATCAGAAGAAGGAAGGTTGATGTCAATGGTTGATTCATTTAACATAACCTAGGTTTCAGAAGGGAGGGAGCGCTGGATGAAAGAATCGTCAGCACCCATGTAAGAAAGAATGGCGTCGTCGTCAACGCAGTGGACAATGTGAATGGTTGCTGATTCATCTTCGATCATGCTAGGAAAAATGAGAGGGAGAGACTTGGACACCCCATTGAGCTGATAAGTTAAGGGTTCCAGGCGGATGGTGTTTATGCAAAAAAAAAACTAGGAGGAATGGAAACCACTGACTCCGTAGGTGAAGGGGGCGGAACAGGCGAGCGTGGAGGAGATTGGTCAATGATTGGTTCAGGACAAAGGTCTACAGGGTCTTGAGTGGGGTTGTGATATCCCAAGCCATACCGTTTCTTGGCATCGTCATCATTGAGCGGTTGGATAGGATGATGGGAGCCCTTCTCATAGCGTCTGAAACCAAAACCCTTCCATGCACACCTGTAAAGGTAAGTGTGTGCAAAGGCGGGGTTGCCAAGAAATAAAAAGTCTGATGAGAAAGGTTGGGGTGAAGAAAGAGGATTACCGTCAGTAAGAGCTTGATTAAGCCCCCCATAGATGAGGTTGGTGCGGAGGTGAGGAGGACCATAAGGTATGATCATCCCGATCTGATGGTCGTAGCTGGGGCTGTGATGAAGGCGTCCATACTCTTGTAGAGTTTGGAACATGTCTAAAGCCAGCAAGCGATACTCTCCCAATGAAAGTCTTTGGAAGACATCTTCCATGGGGTCTGTGGTCATCGCTTGAAGGGGAGGTGTAAGGGCGACCGCCTGTTGCGAACTGGTCAAAGCTTCCGTAGATGGAGGCGGTGCCAGGATTGATGGCTTAATAGGAATGAGGACGTCATTTAGACGGTAGGTGGTGTTGCAAGTTTTGAAGGGCGAAGGGTCAGCGGGAATGGTGTGGACTTGTCCATCATGCTCAAATTTCACACAATGGTGTAGGGTGGAGGGGACACAGGCCATGGCGCGGATCCAAGGTCAGCCCAGCAAGATGTTGTATTGAAACTCTCCTTCAATGATGTAGAAGAGCTTCGAGACTGTGTGTGGACCAACGTGAATATGAAGGACGACTGTGCCAATGGTCGTGGTAGTAGTGTCATTAAAAGAGTGCAAGATTGCATTAGTTTTGGAGACGCAATTCTTGGGAAGAGCCAACTGATCAAAGGCATGGGTGGAGATGATGTTGATGCTAGTGCCTCCATCGATCATAACGTGTTTAATGCGTGTTCGATCGATATAGGTAGTGATGAAGAGGGCGGCATCTTAATCTTCCGTGTTGGATGTGGGAATCTCAGAATCGCTGAATGTGATGGAGGCAACAGGGGCTAAGGAGTGGACAAGGGCAGCAAGTGGCTAGGGGTCCTCGGGTTGGACCTCCACTACTTGTAGGGCTTGGATGAGGGCCTGACGATGCTGGGGTGAGGTTTGGATGAGGTCATAGAGGGACATCTTCAAAGGCGTCTGGTGAAGCTATTTCAACATGAAGTTGTGGATTGGTCCGAAAGAAGAAGAGGAAGAGGAGGGTTGAGGTGCGCCAAGGATAGAAATCTTAGGCTTAGGCAGTTGAGGTGGATTGACAAAAGGGTAGGTCCAAGGAATGGCAACTTTTTCTTTCGCCTTGTCCTTTTGTGACCTAGTGGTGATGTGAATGGCATTGATTTCAAAGATGGGAGGTGAAGGTGATAAAGGGGTTGTAACCGGTTGATGAGATGTTGATGGGTTTGAAGAGGTTGGAGGGTTATGAGAAGGAGTCAGGGGTCAGTCGAAAGTGTCCTCAAAGAGAAGAGTGTCTTTCTCTAGATATCGGTGAATGATAGCCTTGAGGGTACAGCAAGTCTCGGTGTCGTGTCCTGGCGTATGATGATATAAACAAATCTTCGTGTCGTCGAACCAGGAGGGTTTAGACTCGAGAGGTTAGAAGGGCCTGATGGGTGGAAGAGTTATGCTAGAAGTTTGCAAAATTCATTGCAAGATCAAAGAGTATGAGCCCACTAAAGGGTCCGTGCTCATCGATGTATGCGATGCCGGTGACTTTTGCTTGGGCGAAGTTGGAGGAGGTTTTCGTACCACTTTCTGGGTTGATGGTGCGATGACAGGCGGAGACGGTACATTCTTCATGAGAGGTACCACCCTTTTGGGAGAGGGTAGGCTAGTGTTAGGCAAAAGAAGCAAAGGAGGCAAATGGTTTTGATTAGAGGTCGAAGTAGGAAGGACTCTGGTTAGGGTTGAAGGATGAGGGCCCAAAATGGAGGGCAATGGTGATGGGAGAGGAGGTGTTCGCCTCTATGGTTTGGCAGTCTTCTGTGATTTGGGTTGAAGACTACTATTGGTTGAAGTCTGGTTTAAGTCCACCTTCACTTGTGGATGAGTGAGGTTGGAGACGGGGCGAATGCCAAGTGACTGGATTGGTTTGGGCGGAGTAGATGAAGGTTTTGGTTTTGATGTGGTTGGTTGAGATATAGACGGTTTAAAAGTGGAAGTCTGGTTTTTGTTGATAGTCTTGGGAGGTTCTGCCATGGGAGGATTAGCAGTATGAGATGAGAGGGCATGGGCTTGTTGAAGAGCTATGAGACGCTCCCACAATCCCTGATGTTCCACTTTCCTAGAAGGGAGAAGTTCGAGTCTCTCCACTAGTCGGGAAAATGGCTGAGAAGATGTGGGATGAGGTTTAGATTCTTGAGAAGATGTCGACGGTTGTGGGACTGAAGGTGTGGTAGTTCTGGCCCCAAGGCATGATGAAGTTGTGACAGGTTCGTCCTTGGTTGGAGACAAAGGAGAGATAGGTTCTTCCCTAGGTGGAGAAGAAACTGGAGAATGAAGCTCCTCAAGCAGGTAAAGGGTAGGAATGATAGTGCCCTCCACTTGCGGTCAAGGAGTAGGAAATGTTGGGTCCTCCATGGGCAGCAAGAAAGAAGATGGTGAAACCAGCGGTGCTGGCAAGGTCGAGGCGTCCTCCAAGATGAGAGAAGTTGACGGAGAACTAACCAGAGAAAGAGGTTCGTCCACATGTGATGGACTGATGGATGAACTCACCTCTTGAGGTTGGTTAGAAATGAAGGGCGAGACCGTATTGACTGTTCAGATGTTATGTTCATGAGAGTTGTCAATCAAGGTCTAGATGTTGTTTTGAGTTGGTGGATGATTGGGGAACGGTTGTTTGAAGATATCGATACCCTGATTAGGAGGGGCATTGGGATTGTCGAGGATGAGGTCACCCTTTTCCAACATGTCTAGGACTATGTTTTTAAGGGTTTTACAGTTGCCCGTGTTATGACCCTTAACACGGTGGTAGTTACAGAAGTCATTTTCCCTATACCACGCAGGGATGGCACGTGAGGGATCAAATTATGGCGGTGGTTAGATCTGAGGGAGATTGAGGGCCCCTTGTTTGATGAGTTTTTCCAGCACAGACGTGCATGATTCTCTGAGTGGAGTAAACTGTCGTTGTATGTATCTCTGCTGAAATTGGCGAGTGGCACTCATAGATGTGGATGGTTCAGGTTGATTAGTTGAAGGCGAAGAGGAAGAAGATCTAACAACCACAGCGTTTGCTGAAGCTTTAGATTTAGGATTGGACGAGGAAGGCTTAGAAGAGGGGTCATTGATTTTGGAGTTGGGATTCTTGCTCTGCAACTTGACTTTATTCTCCTCGATGGCACGTAACTCAAGTTTATGAGCCATTGTGAAGGCTTCGTCAAAAGTGCGAAAGGTCTGAACCCTCAAGGTGGAAGAAATATGTCTAGCACAGGCTTGAGAGAAAAGTTCAATAAGCTCAGGCTGGGGTAAGGAGAATGAGAGTAGATTGATAAGGCCCCTCCACCGAGCAACAAAATTAGCAATGGATTCATCCTCAAACTGGCGGATAGAATAGAGGTCTGTGATGGAGACCTTCTTGGTGATATTGATAGAGAAATGATCGAGGAAGAGCTGGGCCAGCTGAGTGAATGTGAAGAGGGAATGGCTGGCAAGGGAGCTGTACCAGTCAAGCACAGCACCCGAGAGAGACATGGGAAACGTGCATAAAAGCAACGCATCATCGTGGGTGATAAGGTAACAGGCATGTCTGAATGCTCGTAAGTGTTTTTGTGGGTCTTCCTTGCTTTGAAAACGAGAAAACTTAGAAAGTTCCCACTGGCTGGGATACGGTCTGATAGGGACAGAAGGATGGATGGGCTCGTTGCAAATTTGTTCGTATGAGAGAGTGTTACGTGAGCTGGAAACGGAGGTCTCTAGGTTGGACATTTTATCCATCAGCATTTTGATAATATCTACTGATGGATTGGTGGGTGGAGCACCTCCTAGATTGTAAGGCGCTTGAAAGAGGCTGGAAGAGGTATACAATGTAGTCAGTTGTACCAGTAAGGGCGCAACATACAGATGACTAGTCATAGGGATAGAAGAGGTGACTAAGGATGGTTGGATAGAAGGCATGGCTAGGTTTGATGTTGTTATGGGAGGTTGGTTAGAGGTAACATGGGCTAATGGATAGGTAGCCACCCTAGTGCTGATAGGAGCAAGGGTAGGCGGAATAGAGACGACCAGATTCTGAAAGGGGGTAGAAAGTGGTTGAGTGGGATGAGATTGATAGGGGGCCGAAACCTTGGTGGAAGTGGGCCTAATGATGGAGGGATAGGCCACACTTGGATGGTTGGTAAAAGGTTGGTCATTGGTTGAGGCAATAGCCTGGGTTTCTAAGGGTTGAACTACGGACGCTGTTGATACGGCCGTAGTTTCGAGAAAAGAGGTCGGCATTCCGTAAATTGGATTACCCAAGGTGTCTCGCATTCGGCTATTCGCGAGATAGTGTTACAAGGCTTTTACGTTGAGGTCCAAGAATCATGCAAAATCTTGGTCCCCTTCTGGGACAATAGGCGTTTGGGTCGGGGATGGTCTAGTAGGAGTTATTTCAGTTTTTGAGTTGAACTCCATTATAGGGTTGGTTATAGGCGGGGTAGGTGGAAGAGGATGATGTCTCACGTGATCGACTAGAGCCTTGGCTTGGCTATGAGTCAGAACCCTTCAAGGCAAAGAAGAACGTCCTCACAAGCTCAAAAAAGTAGATAAGAACTAAAAAGATGAAGACACAAGCAGATCCTAAAACCCTAGGAATAAATTATTAGGATTATAGTGGCTTATGCCTTAGAATGTGTGTAGAGGAAGATTGGATTTTGAGTCAGGTCCTAGAAGAAGCAGTCTATGGATGGTTTCAGGTTTTGTTATGGTGCTCAAGAAGTCTGTGTTAGGTTTCGTACAAGGCCTGGTGCTAAGGAGCAAGCTCCCTTCACTTCACGATTCCAGTGGTTAGCTGGTCTCGCTTAGCCAAAATATACTTCCCCTAGAGATTAGGCTCTGCCAGAGAACGGAGTGGGCTTTCTCCTTGGTGATGAAATCCAAGTAAGATCACCGAGACAGGTAAGGTATCCGCTGGGGGATGAAATCCCAGTCGGGCCTTATCTCAGGTAAGTTAAAATGTTTATTTTGTGCAAGTGGTTTGGTCGTGTAACATCAAGTGATCTAGATTAATTCAATATGCGGTTTAATTACTATGTGTGGTCTAAGAGATGCAGGCAAATAGAAATGAATGCAAAGTGTTTTAATGCCCAAGTCAAAATGTTCATTCGTATGAAGACGAATGGAGAAAGAGTCAAAGAATATGAGTTTTGACTAGTCTAGAAGTGCAAGAAAGAAAAGAAAAGTTCTTTTTAGTCCTGCTTATGATGTCGTTAAGAAGAGACGAAAGGAGGCGAAAAGGAAGGAACCTAATGCACCTATATGAACGAAAGAAAGAAAGAACCCAAGGAAGGCCCTAGGGTCCCACCGGGCGTGCCAGAATGTTTCTACGCTAAATCGCTTTCTACATTCAAAGAAGAAATAAGAAACTAGAAGAAATGGTCAAGGCTAGAAGATACCTGATTATAGTTGTGCGCACCAAAATTAGACATTGGAAGGTACTCCTCTTTGGCTATGGAGGAATGACACCTGCAAAGAAAAATAGACTAAACACGAAAAAACATTAGATAGAGAGACGATGGGATGTCAGGCAAATGCCTGATCTAAAAAGTATGAAAGACTTCCTAGAAGGATATCAACCCACTAGTTAAAAGACAGAAATATTTGACAGGAATGGAAATAATGAAAAGACAAAATGAAAGTAAATAAAAAGATGAAAACACAAATGCGTACCTGATATTCAACAAACTGTTCTGCACAGTCGCCGATGTTGGTCTCTGTGCCGGCGTCGGTCAGGGGCAGGTGTCGACGTCGATTAAGTTGTCGGTGTCAGTCGGGGTAATGACTGGCGTCGGTCGGGGCAAAAGTTTTGGATAGAGTTTGGGCGGGTCTGGTTGGGTCTGGTTGAGTTGGGACAGGGTCTGGTCTAGTCTAGACAGGGTCTGGGGGTTTGCAGAAGGTCTATTGTTTTGTTTGGGGTTTGTGCAGGAAGTCTGAATAGAGTTACAGACTGGGATAGTGGGCAAAAGGTGTAAAGGAGGAAGTCAGGTCTCGGGGCTATAGTCTGAAGATCTGGGGTGATAGCAGTAAATAAAAATAATAACCAGAGAGAAACAAAACATAGAGTAAGATACTTACCTGTTATACGCTTGAAGATGAAGTTGGAGACGTGATTGACGTTGTCGCTGTGCTGCTAAAAGACCGAAGCAGAGTTCTTGTGCTGGAGAGAGCGAATGCAGATTGATTGGATGCCGGAGTTGATTGATCACAAGAATTCTTGGTTGAATGAAAAGATGAACTAGTTGGTTGAATAATGAAAACTAGTTGATCGAATGAAGAGGTTACGGATGAAGGCGAGGGATGGTTCGATAACCGATCGGGAAACCGATTGGGAACCGAATGGATAATGGGTAACGGAATAACGGTTCTTATGTTTGGATCAAAAATGCAGTGCTAAGGAGAACCGACGTCGACAGAATCGCCGACGTCGGCCGATAGGTGACCGACGTCGGCGACGTCAGTCGGGTGGCAACCGTGGTCGGCAGATGCAGAATGGGGGCAGAGACTAACTTTAGCCTTCTTCTCATTTTTACATGCTACCAAGGTTAAGGCTGGTGGGAAAATTGGTCGACAGGGGTTAAATAGGCGAAGGAGAATAACATGAAGGATGACAAGGGGAGTCGACACGATTTCGGTGTCTACAAAGACTAAGGTTTCTAATAGTGGTAAAAATAAAGTTGGTTCTAGAAGGATATGTGACAAGTGGATTATATGACCACATGTAGGCATGGAAGCTAAGAACACTCATAAATACAAGTCTCCTAGGCAAGGTTGGTGTTTTCATCAGTATTTGAGGTAGGAAGTGCTCCTAAGAAAACATAAATGGTTTGGTGTGCACTAGGTAGTGCAAATTTAAATGTTCAACATGGCAAGGTTGGTTGATACAGTTAAAAGGACCAAGGCAAGGTTGTCAAAAAATATGAGATAGTTTGAGCCAAAATGGCCAATGTCAAGGTAGATGTGGTTGGGTGGTTAGAGAGGGTGTTTTCTAATGGTTCATGGTTAGGTGGATAAGGTGATCTCCAAATAGGTTCACTAATTAGTTAGTTTTATGGGTTGGTTTCAATAACTCAAAACACATGTCTTCCTAAGTGGTCATGAAAGTATAAGGAAGAGGCTAAACACTCTGATTGACAAAAACCATGATGGTAAGATGAGTGGTATTATGAACTTAAACCTCAGTCATGATTTTTATTTTTTATTAGTTTGATGGTTATATAAAGGTATCTTGATTGCATGGTGTCAAGTAAGCTCAAAAATCCCTTAATTTATGGAGGATAAAAGGGGAGATGGATGATGGGTAGGGGTGATAGGTAGGGTAACCTTATTATGGGGATGGTTTTCCCTTTCTATAGGTGACCTAAGAACCATGATAGATAAGTTCATGTTGTATGCTAAATGTAGACTAATTGACGTGATAAGTATACTAATGCTAGATATGAAAGATGATTGCAACTTTCTTGGCACTAATTGGTGTTTGATTTTGATATAGGGTCTGTTATTACTTATTTTGATATGTTTGGGAAGTTGATCAATGAAGGAAGCTTCAAATTGACAAAAAATGACTTAGCCATCCTTCAAGGGAGTGGTCTAAGTTTGGGTTTGTTTATTTTGGTAGTTGTCCTTCAAGGGAGAAGTCTACCTTAAGTTCACACAATTTTGATTATTTTGGGGTAGCTACCCTTCAAGGGAGTATTCTACATGCTAGAGATGTTAACCCAAGTGATAATTTGGTATTTCACATTGTTTATGTGTTGGTTTAGACATGGATTATCTATATAGGCCTAAGGTTTTCCTTTATGGAGCTAAAACCATAGCACACAGAGGTTTATGATGGGTAAAAAAGGTGGTTTAAGTGACAACAACCATGGGAATCCATCCTAAAAATGCTAGAAATTACCATGAAGATCATGCCATGGGTAGATCTGTGGTATCCATACTTAGGATTAGGCTAAGTTTATGATGGATAATCACATGATCCTATTTTAATCAGTTGTCCTTAAAGAAAAGGAGATAAAGGTGATTGAAAATAAGGGATGAGATTAAGTTAGACACAAGATGACAAGGAACTTGGTTTAACCAAAGAATAGGTGCACAAATGCAAAAACATTTGAGGAGGTTGAGGTTTTAATTTGCCCCAGATCCATGTTTGTTTAAATGGTTGATGTTAATTAGGAGAGTAGATGTCCCCCAATTACTTTTTAACACTTGATTAGATGTGAAAAATATTTGGATTGGTAAAAAGGTGAGGTTAGTAAGTGGCAGTCTGGTGGAGAAGGGTAATCTCTAATGGTTTGTTGGGAGGTGGAGAAGGGTAATATCTAATGGTTGGGGGAGAAGGTGACTCCCAAATAGGTTGGGTGGTGTCTAAATGGGTTGCCCCAATTTGGTATACCACTTGGTTTAGGTTAGGTCGATGGAGAAGGTACTCTTTGAAGGTTGGGGAGAAGGTGACTCCCAAATAGGTTAGTGTATCACAAAAAAAACATGAAAAGGTGACTCAAAATGGATAAGGTTAAAGTCATTTGGTTGGTTGGTTGGTTGGTTGATGGAGAAGGGTAATCTCCAATAGTTGAGGGAGAAGATGACTCTCAAATAGGTTGGTGGTCACAAAAAATGTGGCCTAAAATGACTAAGGTTAAAGTCATTTGGTTGGTTGGTTGGTTAATAGAGAAGGGTAATCTCCAATGGTTCATGGTTGGTTGGTTGATAGGTTTGGTTAATAGGTTAAGGTAAGAATGTCAAGGATTAGTTCGGTTAATTGTTAAGGTATGGTTTGGGTTGATATATGGTTAAAACCTTATAGAGGGAAAGTTCCCCTAGTTTTCTCTTTCCATGGAAGGTCGAAGATAGGAAAATGATCCCAAGGTGAGGTATTGGTTAATAAGAGGGTTTAAGAGGGGTGAAAATGACTTCATTTGTCTTCCAAAAGGTTGTTAGTTGTTAGTGGTTAGTAGGTCAAGTTTGTAGGTGGTGGTTTAGATGGCATTTCCTGTATTGCTCCAAGGCTAAGAAAATGTTATTTGGTTTAATTTTGGTAGGTTAGGGTAGGTTTGATAACACTATCCATAAATAAAGGTAGGTCAGATAAGATTTTTTTATTGTCCCAGGAAGGGAACTTGGGTGAGGTAAGGGTAGGTTGGAAAGGTTTGTTATATTTGATGGGTTGGTTTTAGTTTGGGTTGATGATAGGTAAAGTTAGGTTAATGGTAGGTGAGTTAGGGTTAATGGTTGTTAAGGTTGGGTTGATGGTTGGTAAGGTTGGGTTGATGGTAGGTTCCACAAAATTGGTGAGTAGAAGAGGTAGGTTGGCTTGTTCCACATGGATAAGTAGAAGAGGTAGGTTGGTTGGTTCCACATGGGTAAGTGAAAGAGGTTGGTTGGTTGGTTCCACATGGGTAAGTATAAGAGGTTGGTTGGTTGGTTCCACATGGGTAAGTGGAAGAGGTTGGTTGGTTGGTTCTACATGGGTAAGTCGAAGAGGTTGGTTGGTTGGTTTCACATGGGTAAGTGGAAGAGGTTGGTTGGTTCCACACAGGTAAGTGGAAGAGGTTGGTTGGTTGGAAGAGGGCATGCTAAAATGTTTTACCCAAATTTTTGCTTTTTATCTATTTATAGAAGAAAGGTAAAACTAAAAGAGGGGTAGAGGTTAGTAGAACCTGGATATGGTGTGCACTCTATAATCTAGATGATTTTAGATACTCTTCTTTGGCTTGGGAATAATGGATTTCAATAAGAGAGAACTAGAAAAAAGGTTGGTTAATTTCCTAGAAAACTAGATCCAAGAAGTGTGAGCTATCTAGGAGGCTTTTGATCCACCTTTTGATATAAGTTAATGTTGAAAACAAAGGTTGCATAACATAAAACTACTAGATATAAAGAAATAAATACTTTTAAAATGAATGTTAGTGTTATAAAAAATAACATTTAGGTGAATGATAAATCATTAAAGAAATGCTCATGTCAGGTCAGGTTATTATTTCTAGTATGTGAGGTGATAGGGGCCAAGAAAATAGGGTTTTAGTTAAGGTTAGTGGTTGGTTTATAGGTTGCTATTTTTTGGTCAAAAAAGCTCACACATTGACCATCAACATTTAGGGTGACCATCGATGTTTAACGTGACCATTGACGGTTGAGGTGACCATCGATGATTGAGGTGACCATCGATAGTTAAGGTGACCATTGATGGTTACCATTGACATGTTTGGTACAAGTTGAAGGTTGGTTTATAGATTAAAGGTCTGAGGGTATTGCACATTAGGTTGTTGGGGTTTAGTTAATGGGTTGAGAGGTTAGAGGTATAAGGTTAGAAGTGGTTTGGTTTAGGTGGATGTATCAAAATGAAACAAAGTAAATGAATACATGAAAACAAATACTTAGCTTTAGTTATTGAAGTTGGTTGAAGATGTTGATGAAGCTTAGAAGAATTTTGGTAGAGTAACGGTGCATGTGGTTGTAAAGTAATTTTGGTAGAGTGTTAGGTCTCTTTTCTAATGGTTTGTTGGCTAGAATAATTACCTACAAAATAAAATTTTGATGAAGAAGTTTAAGATCCTTGATTTTCCATCCATCTTCACCTCTTGCTCCCCTCCTTTTATAGGCAAAGAGAGATGGAGGTAGAAGGTTCCATAGGAGGTTTTAGTTGATGATTTTAAGGTTTATGATGTGTTAGAAAATAGAGAAGGTGGACATATATATGATATTGTGCCATTTTATCTTGCACATCATGAGTTATCTTTATTTATATGGGGAAGACCTGGCCGTCAGTAGTCAAGGTGACCATCAGTGGTCAGGGTAACCATTGATGGTTATTGAAGGTAATCGCTGATGGTCAAGGTTAGGTTGGGTTGAAGGTCAAAGGTAAATTGTTGGAGGTTGGGTATTGATCTAATCTAGGGGTGTTTTGATGTCTGAAACTATTGTGTGTAGTTTTATAGTGTTTATAGAATCTTTAAGTACATTGTAGGGAAAAACACGAGTCTCATTAGCCATAAATAACACATGGAATGAAGGTTGAAAATTCCAGTTGGCCATATTATGCTAGGCATCCTTCATGAAAACATTAACTTCAGCACTGATGTTAACTAAGATATCCTAGATAAACCATTCATTTATGGTGATATTAACCAATATCTCCTTATTCCCTTCACTAGATTAGATGAGAGTGTCTTTCTATCATGCATGGTTTAATCGATGAGATTTAGTAGGTCTAGGCATATGATGCCTTAGCCATTTAAATAATAATGGTATAATTTCATCATCTAATATTTGTTTTCACAACTTTTTAAATTCATCTTGCATTATGTCAAGAAGGTCTATGGATTTCTGCATATCGACACGTGTAATAGCATCATAATCCTTAAGGAACTAGATCTCTCCCTAAAATTATCTTACTAGGTTCATAGTGTCAAGGATCACCTCCTTCTACTGATAAGCATCAAGATAATGAGTAGCATGAGGCTCCTCATGCTAAACTTTTGCAATAGGTAGATTGGACATAGACTGAGACTGACCACCACTTCATGTTGTAATATTAAATTAAGGACCCATCAGAGTGATAGGACATAGTATCCATTGTGGTTTTTCAATATGTATCATGTCAGCACTCTTCTCATTTCCTTCCCTCATAATATAAGTGTACAAGTTAGGGCACTTGTCCAGATATTGCTCATTTTTACAAAAGTCACATGTAGGATAGATCAGGCAATCACATTGGTAATGCTAAGGGGAACTACATTTATAATAAGTTCATAGTGGAAAGCATCCACCTCTATGTCCTACACCTCAACCTCATCCATAATAACCACCTCCATTCTTTTGCTTATTTACAACATAGGTCTAATTTGTACCACACACACTCTTCATGAATTTCTCTAATGAGATGGAAATCATTGGTATTATGAGTATATACATCACATATCTTATAATAAGTTGATACCTTTGACCGAGTGGCACATTATAGTATATGACAATGTTAGACATCATGATCTTCATGGAATATCTCACAAGATTGCTTTAACATAGCCAGAATGTTCTTAAGGGGATAATTATTTTAGTTATGGCCTTTGGATTCATAGTTTACACACCATAAGCCACTATAGGTGTCATGAGAATTATATGTAGTAATTTTTCTAGTTGAGATGCCATTACAACAATTTGAGCCTCCATGAAGGGACCTATCCCTATGTAATACTACCAATATCTTTGGCATGAAGAGTAGATTCCAAGGCCTTGTATGGGTTGGTATAAGTTTTCTGAGACAAGGTATGTCTAAAGGGGAACAAAATAACTCCCATAAACCTTTGGGGTTATTGAGTATAATTTATCTCAATTGAGAGTTTAGATAGAAGTGTCTTGAAATGTGCATCATACTCATGCACAATCTCATTGAATTCTTACTTGATATTCTTTAGGGTAGCTATACTCTATTGCTCAAAATTTGAGATGTCAAATACCTAAAGGAATATCTCCTTGAGATGATCATAAACTACTATAGGTTATTGAGGATCATACTTTTGGTATCAATTATGTGCATGGTCCAGAAAGGTGGATACAAATTGGGTGGATTTCCATTTAGAAGATGTTATGTCACATGATCACTAGATAATTTCACACTTGTGAACATGCTCTAGGACATTATCACACCTCGATACTCTATCAAGTGGAACATCATCTCATAGTATATGGTGGGTAGTTAGGGTGTTTACAATGGTGGCTACTAAGAAACACTTTTATTTCATCCTTTTCCTTGGGGGGGGAAGTCCACCACTACCTCTTGTGCCTCCTCTAAGTCCTTCAAAAGAACTACAACTGAATCTACCTCAAATTCCTCATATAAAAATAGAATTACCCAAGACATCGGGCATTAAGGTAGGTTGAGTAACTACATTCAGGCCAATAATTTACCCATTAGTTATGTTGGGTCTACCAGGCATTCCAAGTTGGGCCACAGATTTACTTTACAAAGGAAAATAAATAGCCAATAAACTATTATCTAAAACTTGTTCTATTAAATTTTCTCTCATAGGTTTAATTTATTGCTCTACACTACCTGTACCATAGTTACATACAAATATATCATCTAACTCAAAAGTACAAGCTTACATTGTGGGTAGGGAACTGGGCCTGTTAAACTTGGGTTCTTAAGTCACCACATCTTGGCTTTCTTCTCTCACATAAATTTGATTTGGCATCAGGTGTTTTCCTATGGTTGGGGATTCTCCTTATGCTCTTTCACTTCCCTACAGACCCTTATAGCACTTCTTAAGTGATCTTTAAACTAAAAATGCAAGTGTATTACATTCAAAAATCACTTGTTCGTGTTTATGAGATCCTTCAAATTTTCACTTTCTTCTGTTTAATTTTGCTTAAATAAAGTAAAATAAGAATTAAAATGAAGATTAGAATGCAATAATAATCAAAGAAAATCAAAGATAACACTAGCAAGTTGATAACGGAGTTCGGCTTCAATAGCATACATCTCTGGGTCTACCCAATAATGAGGACCATTCTATTAAAATGCTGCAACAAATGGCTTCAAAACCTTTACAAATCTTCAATTTCACCTTCTCTAATCTTTATATGCCTAAAAATATTTCTCTTAGACCTGAAAACAAAAGCCCAAGGCTGTACAAGGCAAAAACAAGGCTCTAATCCTCTTAATTCTCTTTACACAATCAGAAATCCATGTCAATATAAGTAAAAATAACTTCCTTTTATAACATTTCAGCCACTGTGGCTAAACCGGTCAAGGCTATTCAATTTTGGGTGGCAGGTCAGGGGTTCAAACCACCTCCCACCTTTCTAGGTGCCTTGACTGAGTATGAATCAGCCTCTCCTTGTTGTGCCCACTTAGGTTCTCCTCCCTAGGTGTCAAGCATGCAGTTTGAATGCTTTGACTTCTTTTTCCCTCCTTTTTGGCACCTTGGACTTTGAAATTTTCCTTGGGTGGCGTGATAGACATGGCACCTTTAATACATTTGAATTTATCAAATACCATGTGCATAAAAAAAACCATCTAACCAATATTTTTTTGCCCTCTAATTATTTACCATGTGTCAAATGGAGATTGGTCCACTTGGTGTTCCTCAACTGTGCCATGTCACATGATTTCTTCAACTGGCTATATCTTGAGCATTCAGACTCCATTTTTAGAAACATGAAAAGTGATGGAAAGCTCTCAAAAATTACTACAACGTGAAAATGATTTGAACTAAATTTGAAGACTTTTGCAAAATAAAACAGTACATGGATCAACCTGGATCATTCCTCCCCACTGGGAACTTTTGGACCTCTGAAAGTTAAAATTAATTGGTAATGAGGCGAGGGTATTTTTCCCTCACCTTTTCGACTTCCATCCATCTGACCTTGTTTAGGTGCATCCCTTTGAGACCAAAACAAAGATATTCAACATTACCTCTTCACGAAGTCCACATATTCCTGTCAAGTATAGTATCTTCCTGCATTTCTATTAGATATTCAGGAGAAAAATCATCAACGAAAGGAATGGATACACTTTCATCATGATCAATGATCATTGGAGGCTCATACAATTTCAAATTTTCCACATTTACAACTGAATAAATCTGCATGTAAGATGGTAAGTCTAATCGAAAAGCATTTGTGCCAATTTTTTTTGTTATCTGAAAAGGACCATACTGGATTGGTTTCAACTTTTTACCTTCACTTGTTAGTCTTTCCTTACTAATGTGAAGCCATACCATATCACCTACAACAAATTGGTGGTCAATACAATGTTTGTCATGCCTGGCTTTGTACTTGGCTTGACTTTTCTCCAATTGAGTATGAACAGTCTGATGAATGAGCTGTATTTTTTCAATGAACTTCTTGGCTTGAATGGCTTCTTTTGGTTCACCAACAACTATATCCTATCCATAGCAAACATCTAGAGGAGATTTAGGCAAGTATCCATAACAAACATCAAATGGAGATTTCATAGTAGAAGAATGAAGTACCCGGTTATATGCATGTTGTATGTAACACAATTGTTCATCCCATAACTTTGGGTTTTTATTGCTATAACCCCTAAGCAAATGTACCACAGTGTGGTTCACAACCTCTATTTGTCCATTAGTTTGTGGATGAAATGCAGTGCTCTTTTTTAATTTAGTGTCCATTAGTCCCCACAAAGTTGACCAAAACTCCCCAATAAATCGAGAATCCCAATCAGAAATAATTGAAGTAGGCAAACCAAAATGAACCCATACATGTTCAAAGAACAAATATGTAGTGCCTTCGCCAGTAATTTGCTTAGTGCAAGGAATCAAAACACACATTTTGCTAAATCTATCCACAACCACATATAAATAGTCATGTTTTCTTTGTGTCATAGGCAATCCCCCACAAAATCCATAGAGATACTTTCCCAGGGGTGAGTAGGAACAAGTAGAGGAGTGTAAAGTCCCAATTTCTTGTTACTAGGTTTACTTGTGGCACAAAGAGTACATCCCCTTATATATTTAGCAACATTTTCCTACATACGAGGCCAATAACAATACATTTTCAAATGTGCAACCATTTTAGCAACTCTAAAATGACCAAAAATAAGAGAAGTATGTGCTTCTCTAATCATGTGCACCCTCTCATTTTGAGGAATACATAGTTTACCCAAATGATACAAAAGATCATTGTGTACATGATAGTCCAATTCTTCTACTTGTCTACTATTCATCAATTCTTTATAAACATCTTGAAAATCAAGATCATTCACATATTGTTCTTTATAATTGTCATGAGACAAAGAACCACGTTGTAAAAGAATAGATGAAACAACCATAGGAGGCATAGATAGCATATCTACAACCTTATTCTGAATTCCTTTTTTATACTTGATCACAAGATAAAATTGTTGTAAGAAACCCATCCAACGAAAATGTCTAGACTGTTGTAGCTTAGTTTTTGATTGGAGATACTATAAGGGCTGATGATCTATATGTATTATTGTTTCTTTGCCCATTAAGTAATGTTTCCATTTTTTAACACTTTGAACCAACACATACAATTCCTTATCATAAGTTGGATATTTTCTTACTGCACTTATAAAGGTTTCAGAATGATAACAAACTAGTTTCTTACCTTGCATTAAAATAGCTCCCATAGCATACTCACTTGCATCCATCTCGATCTCAAATGGTTGTTGTATATCAGGAAGTGCCAAGACCAGAGCAGTACTTATCTTTTCTTTCAAAGTATCGAAGGCTTTTTGATGTTTGCCTCCCCACTGAAAGACCTATTTCACACTTGTCAAATAATGTAAAGGTGATGCAATATATGAAGATTGAGGAATAAACTTCCTCCAAAACTGTACTGCACCAAGAAAACTCCTAACCTCAGTTGTGTAAGTGGGTGTAGGCCAATTAACAATGACTGCCACTTTTGCAGGATCAATTTTCAATTTGCCATGTCTTACAATGTAACCCAAGTATATCAAAGAGGTCTTGCCAAATTCACATTTTGACATTTTCAAATAAAGTTTTTCCCTTCATAATGCATCCATGACTTTCTTAATGTGGATCACATGATCTTCCCATGACTTGCTAAAAATCAATATATCATCTAAGTAAACTATAACAAAATGATCAAGTAACTATCTAAAAACATCATTCATCAATCTCATGAACGTAGCCGGGGCATTACACAACCTGAAAGGCATAACAAGCCATTCAAACAATCCATGTTTTGTCTTAAAAGCAGTTTTCCATACATCACCTTCATTAATTCTTACTTGATGATATCCACTTCTCAAATCCATCTTAGTGAAATAAATAGCATGTTTTAATTGATCCAACAAATCATCTATACGAGGAAGAGGGTAACAATTCTTAATAGTAATTTTGTTTAAATCATGCAAATCAACACACATTTGCCAAGTGCCATCTTTCTTTGGCAACAAAATAATTGGCAAACCAATAAGAGATGAACTTGGACAAATAACACCTCTATCTAATAGATCCATTACCTATTTCTTGATTTCTTCATTTTCCACCACTGATAACCTGTACATGCCAATGTTAGGGAGAAAAGAATCCTGCAATAGCTGAATTTCATGTTGAACTCCCCTTTTAGGAGGTAAGCCCTTAGGATCCTGAAATACATCATCATAAGTAGTAATGATTTCAACCAATTCATTCTTGTGTCTAGGATCACGCTTTTCCAAAGCTTGAGAATATTTTTTTTCCTTAGACTTAATCAACATGAGACAAAAAGTCTTGCTTGAATTAACTAGTCTTTTCATTTATCCTGCTATAACCAAGGAAAGACTTGTTCTAATGTGATGTGTTCTAACTATATATTCAATGCCATCCTTAACAAGCAAGTACTTATTCTCCTCTCTATAGAAGATTTCTTTTCTATCATAAAGATATGGGCTTCCCAAAATAATCCCACATATGTCCAATGGAATAACATCCAACTCAACCTCATCTATGAACTTGGATGTGATGGCAAACCTTAGCCTACAAGTTTGTGAGACTTGTAGCTTCGCATTGTCACACACCCAACCTAGTGGATAAGGCTTCGGATGGGGACTGGTTTGTAAGCCTAGCTTCTTAACAACCTCTTCAAAAATTAAATTTACTTGTGAACCACTATCAAATAGAGTGTCAATCTTAGTATGCTTTGAAACAACTCTAATGTGGAACAATTCATTTCTTTTCTTATCAACATGCACAATATTTTGTCTAGAAGAAGATGCATCATTTGATGACTTAGTACTAGAAACTGAAAGAGAAAAATCATTAGGTAACCCCATAGTTATGATCTTAGTTTCATCACCTAAATCTGATTCTAAGTCCTGAACCATAGCATTAGCCTTCTTTTCTTTCTTTTGATACTTCTTAGGCCTTAACTCAGGATGTAATTTCCAACACTTAGACTCATCATGATTTTTCTTACAATGATTACAAAATGGTTTTCCTTCTTCTTCTTTTTTAACAGTATAAATGGATTTCTATTTACCCTTTCCTGACGAACTTTCCCCTTTGGAATTCTTAACATTAGATTGCTTACTTTTTACTTTAGGAAAAGATTCTTGTGATTATTTTCCTCTATCCTCTAAATGAGTGGCTTGAACACATACTGCATCTAAATTAGTGGGATTGAACATAAGAATCATATGTCTTAAGTAACTATGCAACCCACCTATATATTTTAGCAGTGTTTCTTGTGTGTATAGAGGAACATTCAAAAGTAAAGCTTTTTTCCTAAAATCTTGTGTATAATCTTGAACACTTTGGCCTTTTCCTTGTCTAAAATATTACCAATCCATCATGGCTTGTTGTATATAGCCTAAAGGATATAATTGCTTTCTACGTTCTTCAATAAATTCATTCCAAGTAGAAATCGAGTTACCTTTTTGAAGCTTGGCTTCCTTCAACTTACTCTCCCACCAGATGAGAGATGTACCTCCCATATGAAGAGTAGCCAAATGAATTTTTGACTCATTCCTTGCAGTCTTTTGGACCCTGCAATAAACTTCAATCTACTTGACCCAATTATATAACTTTTTGGCATTAACTTCACCATTAAACATTGATAATTCAAACTTAATATCCAATTTTAGTGAAGGGAGAGATTCTAAAGTTTTTTTACCATCATCCGATGGAGAAGGTTTTTGGGTTTCTTTACCTTTTGATTCTCATGAATCACCTTATTTTTCATTCTTGGATTTCCTTTGTTTGTCATGGTATAGTTCCTCAACCATGCTTCTCATGTACATGAAAGCTCGATGGAAAGCTTGTTCGGATTCCACCTCTTCTTAGCCATCCTTGAAGCACGCCTTGAACCAATCTCTGGATTATACTCAACAAGTTTTCCTTCACCCTTTTGGGATTTGGACCTTATCAACATACACTAGCAATCACTATTAAATAACAACCGCTCTGATACCAAAAATCTGATCTATAAACTGAAAATTCAAGTGTATTACATTTGAAAATCACTTGTTCATGTTTATGATATCCTTCAAATTTTCACTTTCTTGTGTTTAATTTTGCTTAAAGAAAGTAAAATCAGAATTAAAATGAAGATTAGAATGCAATAATAATTATAGAAAATCAAAGATAACACTAGCAAGTTGATAACGGAGTTTGGCTTCAATAGCCTACATCTCTAGGTCCACCCAATAGTGAGGACCGTTCTATTAAAATGCTACAACAAATGGCTTCAAAACCTTTACAAATCTTCAATTTTGCCTTCTCTGATCTTTATATGCCTGAAAATATTTCTCTTAGACCTGAAAATAAAAGCTCAAGGTCGTACAAAGCAAAAATAAGGCTCTAATCCTCTTAATTCTCTTTACACAGTCAGAAATCAATGTCAATACAAGTAAAAATAACTCCCTTTTATAACATTTCAGCCACTGTGGCTAAAGCGATCAAGGCTATTCAATTTTGGGTGGTAGGTCAGGGGTTCAAACCACCTCCCACCTTTCTAGGTGCCTTGACTGAGTATGAATCGGCCTCTCCTTCTTAGGTGCGCTTACCCTAGGCACCAAGCATGTAGTTTGAACGCTTTGACTTCTTCTTCCCTCCTTTTTGGTGCCTTGGACTTTGAAAGTTTCCTTGGGTGGCATGATAGACATGGCACCTTTAATACATTTGAATTTATCAAATACCATGTGCATAAAAAAAAACACCTAACCAATATTTTTTTGCCCTCTAATTATTTGCCATGTGTCAAATGTAGATTGGTCCAATTGGCATTCCTCAACTGTGCCACGTCACCTTTGACATCCCTGTCACATGATTTCTTTGACTGCCTATATCTTGAGCATTCGAACTCCATTTTTCAAATCGTGAAAAGTGCTGGAAAGCTCTCGATGAGTACTACAATGTGCAAATGATTTGAACTAAATTTTAAGACTTTTGAAAAATAGAATAGTACATGGATCCACGTGGATCATTAAGTCCTCTCATCCCTTTCCTAGATTGCTTCCACTCATAATCCTTCATCGAGCTTCATCATATTTATGCTTCCATAATTCCCACTGACTAGCTACCATATCAAACCAATAATTTTACTTCAAAATTACCCCTACATTCCACCACCAACCACACTTCTCATGCAAGAAAGAGTTTAACCTTCCATGGAAAAAATCTCAAGTCTGAAATCAATAAAGAGATTCTTCACCTCCAGTGGAAAGTGTGATATATTGACCATGTGGTTCTCTGAAAAAGTGGAATTAAGATTCCTATGGATAAGAATAGTTTGAAAATAGGTACTCCAAGATATAACTATTCAAAACCCCATGCCACCAAACATAACAAGCACTTGTCTAAGGCAATCCCAACCGTGTTAGTGTTGATTGACACTCTAGTGTCCAAGTTATCTTCCATCTGTGGTTTCTCGATTGGTCTTGAGCATAGGCCATGATCTAAGCATGTAGATGAATAGGTACCTCCACAAAGAATATCTCATACAATGAATTATATATATTCTATTTGACCCACATGCATACATAGATTTTTAGTTCAATAAATGACAATGCATTATTATCCTTAATACATCAATCATTTTTCTCAAGTGAAAGTAATTCAAGCATCTTCCACCATTGTGTAGGAAAGTGCTATGGGTCCAAACAATGGAACCAAAATATTGGGGTTATTTTCTCTACTGAATCATAACTTTCCTTAGATGCATGCAAAAGTGACTAAAACCCCAACATGTTAGTGCATTAAAATTTCATGCAAGAATGAGTTATCACATGCTCACTTGAATCACATAACAAGCGATCAATACCTATTGGTTTTGTCATGCAAAGGTGTATTAACATTTAAGGCTGATCAAACACATACACATTACTCATTGATTAACCAGAAAAAGAAATAAATGATAATTATGGACCTAAATTTAGTTAACTAAATAACAACATATAAGATAACAATCATTATTGTCTCCATAGTCAAAATAATAATATTTAAGTAACACAGGTTCCATTCATCATAATGATAATTGATTCAAAGGTTATATAATCATGTGTATATTAAAACTCAATTGTATATCTCTCATTGTTATCCATTTGAGTATAATAACAATAATATCACAATAATATCCTCAATCACATCAATAAAAACCGTACAAATTTCTATTCAGGGGTATTTATACTTGGTTTTCCCCAACCAATTAATTATAATCATAATCACACTCATAGTGACTAGCCAATGATCATCAACACACTTGATTCATGGTGGCCAATTATATTGAGTTCCTAAGTGTATACACATAATATTTTCACACTTTTAATGATTATCAACACTTTGTATCTTGTAAGAACCTACCGAGTCTTAATCTCTCTGAGTGCATGCTTTAAGGGGTGCACCAAGAAAGTGGTGGGAATACCATTGGTGCTTCATAAGATTATTTTTGCTTTTTCCACTTTCTATCTACACTCTTGCCTCCCAAAACCTTGAACCCTAAGCTTATTTCTCTCTTTCCTATCTATTCCCTCTATTTGCCATGCTTTATCCTTCATTTCTTACCTTGTATCCCTTTTAACTTGTTCAGTAAGCTAGGTCAACCTGGTCAACCTAGCTTATTCTGGGGTTACTTTACCTTGCCTTGTTGCTTTTCATCCCAACTAACCTAGCACAAACTTCAATCATTAGCCCAATAATGTGCTAGGTCGACCCAATTGACCTAGTATAGCTGACATGTCTAGAGGTCTTTAGGGTGAGATACTACTATATATGCAAGGTCATTCCTTAACATTTCATAAGAGAGTTGAATTAAGTGAAGAAGTTTAAATGAACATCTACTTATTGACCATTCTACTTGAGGAATGAAGATTTAGGGTTTGATACTTTATTTTGGAGCTCTGATCTTGTCTTTTGGATGCTTAGGTAGGTCATGTAGCCTATAGCTGATTTATCTTGGTTATCCTTACAAGCCACAATAATCTCTTGCGAAGCACCATTGGCTGAGGGAGAGGTTGAGACTCGTCAGGTTCATCTTTAAAGGTAAGTATTCCTAAATTTATTTCTCCTTTGTAAGAGTAGATAGATAATGTAGTATGTATTCTTCTCTTCCATGTATTAGGATTCTATATACATTGATGTGAGTATATGTCTCATATACATGTTTAGTTTAGTTGTTTTATTCTAACCCCAAAATTGTGCCAAAAGCTTTGGTGGGCATTATATTATTTTACTTTTCTTGTTATTAGATTAGTTTACTTTCTTGTTTATTATCATAAGTGAATGTAAAAACCATAAGACTCTTTTAGGGTTGTTGTGTGATCGTGTTAGACTGTAGGCTTTGGAACCCTGCCTAACATGATGTGTTGTGATAGATGATCCATGTGATCCCCTAATCAGGTCTAGTGGATCTTCATATTGGTCATGCTCCCACTTAACAAGTGTGTGCCCCAATCGAAAGGGTAGGTGTGATCTATCTTATCCAATCCAAGATTGATTCATGTGCACCATGAAATTATGATTGCATACACTAAGTACATGTGCCTTTGTACCCCTATATTCTCTTGTTAATGCTATATCTTATTCACAGAGCACTTATTTTTATCAAGCTGGTGTTATATTCATGCTTTACTTAGTATCTTTCATCCATGAAAATCACTCCCTAACGATCTCTTCCTTCCCACATGCTCCCCAAGTCTTCCCCTAGTGTTTTGAATCCTTCATTCTTGGGTTCTCCATTTATTATGCACATTTATTCTGACTTGGTCCTCTCTTGCCATGGAATCTCATTCCATAATCTTTTGTGTTGTGACTCTTTTGCACTAGTTATTCCAAAAAGGACTTATCCAAAATTAAGGGTCTAACACACTACAATTTTTTATGCGCAAGTAATTATCTTTCTCCTTGAACTTTTTATGACTGCTAAATTAATACATATATAAAATATATAGAAGCAACATACTTATTCAGGGAAAAATAGTACACACTATGTATAAATAGTGGTGTTTTTTTAATGATAAACCAAAAAAATAAAAATAAAAACAAAACAAGGCAATGACAACATAGTGAAATCTCTCTTGACATGTGAGGCCCCTACTCCATATTTTACCAAAAAACATCAATATATTCAATTTTTCTCATAACTACTCCATTATCAAAGGTAGATAATGAGGAGGTGGTGTTGATGAATAGGTAGAGGAAACAATTAATAAAGTAGGAAATATTATATATTTAAGCTCATGTGAAATATATTTAAGCTCTGTCTAGTATTGATATTTCTCTTTGAGTTTTGAAGAAGGGGAGATATGTTTGTCATCTCTATTAGTGTCAAAATCACCTAAAACAAACTCATATGAGAAGAAATATCCATAACACATTGTCATCTATGGGGAAATATTCTACCTCCACAAGTGGGTTGGCATGCATTTTCATTAGAAACCAACTAGAATTGACAAGAAATGCAATGTTTCAACAAGATTATTTAACCTAAAGTAAGTAAGTACATCAAATCTTAAATTAAAAAAATCAACTCTTGTAGGTCGAGAGAGATCCAACAAAGACACAATCTATCTATGGCTCATTTTACCACTCATTGAAAGAACTCAATTATCGATGGTCCCCTACACATCCCCTCATTGCTACCATTCCTTAAGCTTAAAATTGAAAAGAAAATCCTTGCTACACAAGTAATGTTGTTGGGTTTTCAAATTATATATGGGTGGGTGCACTGAGTCAGGGGTCAATTCCATGGACATCCACCCAAATATTTAGTAATGCATACACATTATATAATGCATATGTATTATATAATAATGCATACGTGTTATATAATAATGTATACACATTATATATTATGTATGTGTTATATAATAATGTGTATACATTATTTAACAAGGTGTATGCATTATATAATGTGTACACATTATATAACACATATGCATTATTGATTATGTTTTTTTGTGTTAAAAAGGTCCTGCAGCCCCTATTTTGAAATTTCTTTCTTACCTCTCACAACACTCATACCGCAATTGCTCTTTTACCTATCAAAGGTAAATTACTTGGCAGAAGTTCATTGGAAAGCTCAAGGCATCTCAAACTTCATGATGTCATCATGTAAATGAGAAGTCATCAAAATTACACCTATTAACCTTGTATTTTATCATTTTTTTGTCTTTTACATTGTTTAATTTATAAATTGTTTGTTTTAAATAGTATAATCCACTACAGGAGACCATAACCATCCTCCCAACCCTCTAGTTGACCATGATTTTCCTATGGATAACCCTCCACCTAACCCTCCAATTGACCCTATTATTCCTCCAGCTAACCCTCCACCTAACCCTCTTAAACTTATGTCTAACCCTCGACCTAACCCTCTTACAATTCCATTGGTTGTTCTTTTGTGAAACTTTAAATATAGAAATTATATGTTTACATATGGGAGGCTATGAAAATCAGTTTAGATACAGATTATGAAGTAATCTATGTAAAGCATAAATTTTGGATGTTTTATGTTGTTAATGGAGAATGGCATCCCTAATCTAAATATTGGTTGCTACTTTATTTTATAAAAATATTTTGTATATTATTGTAGGTCTATTTAAAAAATTACATGATTTTGGAATGTTTGTGTTTAATTTAACATAAGTTTAAAATTAAATTACAACTTTTTATAAGATAATATAAGTCTAAAATTAATTAACATTAATCAAAGTTATAATATTTTAAATGTTGTATTTTAATGTGCATGTGATTACTCGTAGAGTTGTTTACATATTGGTTTACACTCTCTGACATAAAAAATTAGGGTTATTTTAATTCACTCAAATCCTAAAGATTGATATCTGATAAAAAAATCCTTAAGTGACTAGGGGTCACTTATTATATTAACATACAATATTATTTAATAATTTTCCAATTTAATTATTATTCTTAATTTGAATATATGTAAAATATATTCACATGGTCATAAATAAATGCCACCCTAAGCCATAAGGGTTTTGGGCCATGTCAATTAATAATTATGATGGAGTGACCTTTGGCTTAACTCATGTTATAAATTAAGATGACCAAGATGCTCGGTTACATTATCACTATAATATATATTTGCATGGCCTCATAAAAAATAACTATTGGAGAGTTGTTAGTGATGTCATGGAGGTGTCCAGGTGAGTGGATAAAGTGTCTTAATAGTCTGAGTGTCAATAAAAAAGTGTGTAATGTGCTTGTCCTATTATTCTTGAAGTAGGCTTGGTTGATATTTAGTTTTGGCATGCTTATAGATGATTAGGGATGAGTCTAAAGTATTGAGATTGTGTAAGAGGTCCTATAAGAGGTCGAGGATGATTGGAGAGCTTATGGAGGTGCATGATATTTATCCAATTTTTCATTATGTTCATCTATGTGTAATTGGTTAGAAGATAGAAAAATTTAAGTAGGCATATTGATAACATTATATTTCTCATGTATGAAGGTTATTGGACCAACTTGTTATACAAATGGATTCCCTTATGAAAGATGATCACATAGTTCAAATTTTAGGTCATGAGATTGTGTGCAAAAAAAATTATAATCATGTAAAGTTGGCTTCTTAGATAGATTCACTAAGTTCCTATACTTTGCCAAATTTTCAAAGGCATATCTAATGGTTCATGTTTCATCTCATCATAGATAGATGATGCACAATCAATCTGAACTCAACTACATTATTTATCTAAGTTCAAGTAGAGCCAAGTAAGTAGTTTAATGATGGCATATCTTGCACACATGAAGGTTCTAAGATCAGTTCAATACATGGATGGATTATTCTATGTGAGGAGATCATATGATCCCAGTTTTAGGTTTATAGGTTGTGTATATCGAAAGATATAACTGTGCAAAGTTGGCCTTCCAAGCATATTATAGTGGTTCTCATACTTAGTCAATTTTATAAAAGGTAAAGATCAAGACTAGATGGAGATATAATGGTTAGTAGGTGATTGTATAGTAGAGATAAATGATGCATATTGCATCAAATGGGTCAAAGTGTTCAATGTTTAGTTGGATTAAATACCGAGCTACGTTGAGGAGATCCACAGAGCACATTTATTTTAGGAAGCAACAAGATAATGCCAAGTGTTCAAAGTTTAATGAAAGGCAAAGGTAAAGATTATGATTCTTATAATATCTAGCGATGAGTGGGTATTCATACAAATATAGATCAATGGTGTGTATTGAGAGAGATGATTTCAAAGTGTTTAATGATTAACAAGCTAAAGTCTAGGCTTCTCTTGAAGAGATTGATAGAGCACATTAAGGCAAATAATCAAGATGAAGATACAATAATGGGCAATGAAACGTATACACTGAGATACTTAAAATAAGATATATGGTGTGTGTTTAATCTAATATTTGAGGTAACAAGATGAGATCTATGTGTTTGATTTTTAAGTTTAACCTTTGGCATTTGAAATTTGCAAAAGGAAAATCTAGTGCTTAGTATTTTGCCTGTAAATTTTGATCCAGGATGAATTTGCTGATGGTATAAAAATAAAAATTAAAGAATAATCCATGGTACATCTATAAGATATGGTTAGAAGGTTTGAAGTTTTTTACAATAAAAGATATTAAGCTTAAAATTTGACTGTGTTTGACTATGGCCTATAAGTGACCCAAAAAGGATGTTTATGCTTGTTTTGATTTTGTTTGGATGTTTCATGATGAATTAAATATTGGAAAGTATTTTATACTACATAAGGATCATCTATATGGATTTTGGAGATGTGACCAATTGATATTTAATATTAATAATTGCTTATAAGTTGAGTGTTTGTTCATTATGGTGATCTTGTATACATGGCTATTGTTTGAGCTTATGCAAAAGAATGTAGTGTTCACTATAATCATTTGAGGATGTCTAAGGGGACATGTGGAGTGGACCTATACATTTGGAAGTGGTAATATGTTTTTGTTTTTCTCATTGAAGTGCTAAAGACGTACATAGGTCTCCATGAGACCTATAAGGGTTATTAAGGCCTAATTGCAAAGAGTTGTTGCTTAAGGGTGACCCATGGATGCTATGGCTGACCTATGAGGATGGTATTGAGATATGTTGGAATGTAAGAGAATTATTAAGGGTTAAGTCAATTATAATGGCCAACCAATAATTTTTTATTCATGAAGGCTCTATAAATAGTGAAATCAAAGATGATGATTCTAGACCTAAATGAGGCTTGTGTGTGTGGAATAGAGCAAAGGGTTGAGAGGAAAAAGAGAGTAAGTGTGATTAGTGTATGGGTATATGAGTAAATAAAATTATAGATTGTGTGTATGACCTATAGGTCATATTTATAATGTTAGAATAGTGTTCTTTTAGGTTGAGGATGAGTGAGGAGATATAGGTTAATCCAAAAGGCTGTTTTGGATGCTTTGAGTGTGTGTAAAGGCAAGGTAAAATTTGTGTGAGTTTGGTGGTTGATTTAAGAGGTAGATTAGAGTGTGGATTGTGTGTATGAGTTTGTAGTGTTAAAAAGAGATAATGTACATTGTATCTCTATTATATTGGTAGGAAATCAATTATCTGGAGATGTTTATATCATAGGAGGGTTAAAAGGACTTGATCATCCTTAGGGGTAGGTGTTCTTTATGACATAGGTGTTTCAATAAATGCCTTTGGTTATAAGTACTTGACCAAGGTTTTGGGTCAGAAGGACTTGACCAACAAGTGGTCAGAATGAATTGATCATCCTAGGGGTTGGTGCTCCTTATGAAATAATTGTTTCACTAAATTTTGGTCAAAAGGACTTGACTAGTCTCATGTTTATAATACCTTATAGGAAAAGTAGTCCATGTGTTTGTAATATTGAGAGGGGGTTTTATTTTCCAAGAGGGTTTTCCACATAGATCTTGTGTTGTGTATGTGATCTTAACTTATATTTCTTGTTCATTGCTATGAATGTTTTGTATGCTTCGTAAATGTATGAGTTGAATCCTTAAGGACTTGAAGGTTTGAAATTAAAGTTGGATTATCTTGATTTACTAATTCACCCCCCCTCTCAGTTATTGTACCCTCTAAAAATTGGTATCAGATTAGGTCATTTTCAAAGGCTTGAAGGTGATCCAAGTTACAATATGGGTAGTCATCAAATGCAAGGAGGTTTTTCTACTAAGAAAACATTGATGTTCAATGGATCCAATTATGATTTTTAGAGTACAAAGATAAGGACCTAAATCATGTCCCTAGGATTTGACACTTGGAAATTTTTTGTGGATGGTTATTCTACACCTAATATTCCCCCATCTAGTGTTTTAGATAAGAAGTTGTTTGAAAATAATTCTAAGGAAATCAATGCTATCACTTGTGGTCTTTCAAAGACTGAATACACAAAGGTAATCTATTGTACATGTGCCAAGGAAATTTAAGATAAATTGAATACTATTTGTGAAGGAGATTTAAATGTTACATTGGCAAATTTTTAGACTCACCGAAGACAATTTGAAAGTCTCAAGATGAAGGCAGAAGATTCTATGGCATCCTTTTTGTAGAGAGTTGATGAGATTATGAACATCATCAGATGTATTAGAAATAAGATTGAAGAATATAATATAGTTCAAAAGGTATTTTTGAATTAGGAATTTGACTCAAGAGAGGTGTTAGTATCTTGTTAGTGACAAAATAAAAAATAAATTGACAAAAACACACTAACTAGCATAAATCTCTAGGCCTAGTTACTAGGAAGAGCTTAGTGAGGGAAAACCATTTGAAAACACAAATAAAAATTGAAAGAAATGAGAAATATGAACACAAAACACCAATTTACCAAATCCTTGATTGCTTCAAAAGGCTCCTTCTTTGTCTTGCTCAGATTGTGCTTCAAGAGATCTTCTTCAATGGAGTGTGGCTACCTTCATCTCATCTTATCACCTTTGGCTTTAGATTGACTTGGTTTAATAATTGGGTATTATAAAATTAATTTTAGTGGCTCTTGGAATAAATTTGGCATGGTAACTTTACATTATCCAAGCTTGAAATTCATGTGGCAAGGCCTCTTATTTATAGATTTTTGCAAATGGGTAAAATCAATCTGAATCATCCATCTCAGGATTGAGATGTGTGGCTAAGGATTAATCCAATTTTGAAATTAAAATTCATAAATAGGCTCATAAATATTTTGGATATAGGAGAAATTAAGAGGCATGGAGGGCATTGATGAGGCATGGGAGGCAGGAATCCTGATATTTGTGGCATTTATGGTCTAGGGATGTCTTTCCAAGAAATGATGTCACTTGATGATGTAGATATTCAATATTTATTTCTAAAAAAAAGTATTCAACAAGTTTCCATGGAATTATTAATTAGGATCTAATTTGGTTTAATTAGCTCTTAAGCATGATTCAGCACTTTGTGCACAACTTACTCAAATTGATTAGAATGCCTTGTTATTGGTCTAAAATTTGAATGGATTAGAAGTAGAGGTCAATGTCAGATGCATTGGATCCATTATCCCATTTAGGATGTTACCAACACCAAATAATAAATACATGTGTCTCATGTAAGATATTTGATAGAAAAGAGCAATCCAGGGCACCCAATTGCAAAATTAGCATTTTGACTCAAAATGATTTAATCAAAGTTAGCTAGCCCATAAATTCCATTGCCCCATTTAATGATACTCTAGCCAAAATTGACACTTGAATATATAAATTTCAACTCATTTAATTCATTTTAGTGTTTTTAGGACAAATTGTGCACTTTGGTGGAAATTGGTCAAAAGCCTAGTTAGAGGTTATCGGTGGCTAGATTTAGGTGTCTACAATTTACCCCTATTTGGGAAGGCATTACAAGATATAAGCACGGTAACATCTTCTTAAATAATGAAAAGGTACTATATGCCTATAACTTTAATGATGATGAACTCACTGCATGATGCCCCCTCAAGGGAACAGTTGGCACAAGTAGGTCAACAAATGGTCCCCATGAAAAGAAAGAAGCAAAATGAGGGGACCAAAGAAAGGAAAGATGATGGGGTGAAAACACAATGATATTGAAAAATTAGTCAAAAGCATTGAGAATGCAAGTGGGATGATGTATAATGGTTTGCCCAAAGGAGGTTATAAACAGTGTACATCGATAGTGGAAACATGGTATGATAACACAATGATTTGCCAAAAGGTGGTTATAATCATTGAGAAGACGGAGCTACCCCAGTTAGGATAGACAAACAAGATAATAACATGACCCTATATGGGTAGAAAAAATAAAGTTGTGACAACACAATGATATACCCAAAGGTGGTTATAATCATTGAGAAATTCAGGTGGGACTATGTGCAATGATTTGTCCATAGGTGGTTATAATCATTGGACCTCAATTATGGCAACATGATTCATTGGATAATGATGAGGGTAACTTAACACAAAGGGAAAATGATGAATTAGAACAACTTGCTAGTAGGGAGATGCTCATTTAAACTAACAAAGGTTGAAATTATTTCATGGTTAATTACTCTATTTTGGATATGATTGGGATTGAATCAAGATGTCAGTGTCAAAAAGATGTCGATGCCTCCATTACTAAATAGAATTTTTGAAGTTGAGGTTTGTTATAGCATGTGTCAGTAGGAATAATGGTATAACATCATGAGGACCTAGCCAAAATATGCATAAGGACTAACTCCCATAATCTAATACTCAATAGAAAACCATGCAATAATGATAGAAACCATGATGACAATGTAGACATATAAATATGGATGGATTCAAGTATAAGTGTGGGAAAGATATCACCCAATGAACACACATAGACAAAATCAAGGCAATAGTATTAAAATCAAAAAAATAGGTAGGAAAACAAACAAAATAAGTAGAAACAAATAAACAAACAAACGTAATAGAAACCATATGAACATTGCCCATAGACAATAGGTGATAACTTAACAAATGAACAAAATGGGGGAATAAAAGAAAAGAAAGGGGGTGGCTGAGCTATCTCCATATTCACTAGAAAAGTGGATGCTGCCTACATATTTCCATGGATATAATATCCAACAAAAACTTTAATCCAAATGTAGTTCTCCCAAGAAATTGGAAGAAAATGATAACTGGTGAAAACAAACAGAATAGATGTGAAAAAAGAAAAAGAATGGTCTTGAAAAATGGTAAGTGCATGGGAGAAAAAGGCCAAAAAAGATGGGGAAACTAAGAAACAAGTGATTGGTTTGTAACTTAGTAAGGGTTTCCAGAATCCTTAAGGCAAAGAAGTGGTTAGTGTTTTTTTGGTTTTTTCTAACGATTTTATAAATGTTTTTAGAAATTTTAAAGTATCTCAACTCGATCAAGAATGATAAGACAATAAATGGTTCAAGCTTACAAAATAATGAGAGTGTTTAAACTTAGGTTGCTTATAAAATGTCGAGAGCATTCAAACTTAGGTTGCTTCCAAAATAGAGATAGTGTTCAAACTTAGGTTTCTCACAAAATAATGAGTGTTTAAACTTAGGTTTCTCATAAAATGGTGAGAGCATGGTAGAAAGGGTGACTGAGCTAACCTCAAAAAGTATCAAGTGCTACCTACATAGTCCCAGAGTAGGACCTCAAGTCACTGTAGTTTCACACTTATGGCAGAGGAACCTGATTATCATAGCTATCAATTCAAACAAAATAGGCACAGCTGGTAAAAAGGCATAGTATGGCAGAGGAAATGGAAAGTTGATACATCAAGGCTTAATAAACAAATGTTGCCCCTAATTTACCCATAGGTGGTTATAACTAGGACACAACAACATAGATCAATGGTACTAATTTTCCCAAAGGTGGTTATAATTAGTAGCAAGACTGGTGATAAGAAAGGAATAAAAAATGAAGGATGCAACTATGAAAACTTCTATCATACTACTCCAAAATACAATCTCTATTTGAAGTACTTGAAACAACTGATGAAACTAATCAAATAATTTGGTGTTGAAAAGGTGAAACCAATAGTGAAACCAAGGTCAAACAAGTTAGGTAGATAGGATTTAGAACATGTTTAGTTGATAGAACAGAATGGTAAAGTAGATGGAACTAAGAGGACAGATAAGAACAATATTTGTGTAAAGAAGCATAATGATAAAATGGCAAAACTAAAATGTTCCTTATAGACAATACACCATAGCACTCAAGCATAGTACTGCTTGAGGTGAATAATATTCATCAGCTCAAAAATTTTATCTCTATCTGGTGTGGCAATCATATATGATCCTAATCCATAATCTATAGTAATGATGAAAGGCCCCACCCAGTTTGGTTTGAATTTACCTTTATGCTTCTTCTCAGCCATGGTATTATTTTGGTTTTCTTTAAGATCAAGATCACCTAAATTAAATGTTATATACTTGACATGGTAATTTTAGTGGCCTTTGAGTCGGTTTTGATATGCCTAAAGATTGTTGAGTGTAGCTATGCATTTTTTATTAAGTAGTTCTAGCTCTTGTAGGAGGTCTACTTGATAGTCATGATCATCTAGGGCATGCTTGAAAGATATGTGTAGTGAAGGTAACTCAACCTCAATGGGAAGGGTGGATTCAGTACCATATACAAGTGAATATGGAGTGGCTCCTATGGGGGTATGGTGATTGGTATGACATGCCCAAAGGGTAGGGAAAATTTGAAGGTGCCAATCATGATCGACATCATTGACAATATTTTTGAGAATATTGACAATGGTTTTGTTCGATGCTTTGACTTGGCCATTACCTTGAGGGTAATATATTGTAGAAAAATGTTGTGTGATGTTATATTTAGTACATAGCTTGTATACATCCTTGTTATTGAATGATCTTCCATTATCATATATAATGTTGGAGGGATACCATAATGGCAAATGAGATGGTTGAAGATAAATTTGGAAATTTGCTTTCCAATCACGTAAGTGAGGGGTATAGCTTCAACCCACTTAATGAAATATTCAGTGATGATAAGGATATGTTTATGGCCATTAGATGAAGTGGGGTTGATCTTCCCAATGAGGTTGAGTCCCCATGTAGCAAATGGCCATGGTGTCAACATCAATTTCAGAGTTTATGCTAGAGCATGAATTACATTAGCATGCCATTGACATTTGTCACACTTATTTACATATGTCATTGCATTTGTGTTCATCGTGGGTCAATAATAACTAGCACGCAAGATCTTTTTGGATAGGACTACCCTATTATAATGAGATCCACATACCCCTTCATGAACTTCTCTTAACACTAGTGTAGATTATGTCGAAGTTAAACAACAAAGTAGAGTTCCATCAAAAATACAATAGTAAAGGGTGGATCCAAGTAGAGTATAATGAGTGGAATGATGAATAAAGCATTTGGTTTATTTTTGAGATAAGTTAGGTGGTAGAATTTGGTCATGATTATAGTTGTAAAGTTATAAGTACTAGATAGAATTAGGACCAACAATATCACAAATCATTGCAAAGGTTGAAGGTTCATGAGATGGTCATAACAAATTCTCAACAAGGAACTAATATTTTCTAGCTTTGTCTATTTGTCAAATCAAAGAGTCGATAGTAGCCATGGTATCTATAGTTCTATTACTAGCCCTTGGTATATGATCAAATTGGATGTTTGTAATTTTTTGTTTTAGTGTATTGACCATAACCTTATATGGAACCAGCTTGCCATCTTTGGTTTGAAAATGGTCTATGACCTGATTAATGATTAACTGACAATCACCATAAACTTGGAGATGAGATATGTTCTAGTGTACTGCTTATCAAAGTCTTGTGCCTAGTGCTTCATACTCAGACATGTTATTTGTATAAGGATAATTAATTCTAAATGATTTAGGGATTAGATCCCTCTATGGTGTAATAAATAAGAGGCATGCCCCTGATCCATGTGTAGTAAATGAACCATCAAAATAAAAATTCCAATACTACTCCTCAAGAGGTGTGTCAATGATAGTCATTATGGATTCATCAAGAAATTGAAATGTGAGGGGCTTTGTGTTTGCAAGGGGTACTTCAACAAGTTGATCTATAAGGACATGTCCCTTGATTGCCTTCTGATTGACATACTCTATGTCAAACTCACTAAGAAACATGATCCACTTGGCTATTCTGCCTTATAAATCTATTTTAGATAGTAGATACTTGAGCAGATCTACTTTTGAAAATACCATGGTCTTATTGTTCAACATGTAATGGTGCAATTTTAGAGCTATGAAGAGTATGGGTTGACAAGTTTTTTAATAGGTGTATAGTTATGTTCATATGTGACCAAGGTGAAAATTAAATAGTATACTACATGATTTTTTCCATTATTATCATGTTGAGCCAAAAGTGCCCCCAGGTCATTATCAGTAGCTAATAGATATAACAAAAATGGCTTTCTCAACATAGGAGGTAACAAAATAGGTGGATTAGCTGGATAGTCCTTGAGTTTTTAAAAATCCATTTGGAAATTATCATCCCAATGAAATACAAATCCCTTCTTTAGAATATGTACAAATGAATGACACTTATTTGCTAACTAAGAGATGAAGCATCAAATTGACTGGATCTTACCATGTAAACTATGGAGTTGCTTCAAATTAGTTGGTGGTGACATCTCAATTATAGCACAGACTTTGGCTAGATTGACTTCAATGCCTCTATGAGACATGATGAAGCCAAGTAATTTTTTTTAAGTTACTCCAAAAACACATTTATTTGGATTGAGTTTGACTTTGTACTCTCGTAGTCTTTCAAATATCCTACGTAGCACTTTTAGATGGTCAGCCCTAGTTTTTGACTTTCGTAATATGTCATCGACATAGTCTTCAATAATATCATGGAATATTATGGTCATGGCCCTTTGATATTTAGCTCTAGCATTCTTAAGACCAAATAGCATTACCTAATAACAAAACGTTCCCTATGGAGAGGTGAACACTATTTTATGCTTGTCTTCTAGTGCTATTATGATCTGGTTGTACCTTGAAAATCCATCTATGAGTGAAAGGATTTCATAACCTGTTATGGAGTCAAAGATCGTGTCAATATTAGGTAATGGAAAGTCATCCTTAGGGCAAGATCTATTGATGTCTTGAAAATCAGTATAGATTTTGATTCCTTCAAGTTTTTTCCTAACAAATACAACATTAAATATCCATTCTAATAAGTATTAGATCAGATACATCCTACTTCTAAGAGTTTTTCCAATTCTTTCTTTACCCAGATAACAATGCAAGGATTCATCTTACGTATCTTTTGTTTCACTAGTTTGGCATTAGGATTGACCATAATGTGATGTAAAACCAAGGTGGGGTCCAAACCTAGCATGTCAGAATATGTCCATGAAATTATATCTATAAATTCTCTCAATAGAGCTATAAAGACTTCATGTTCCTCCTTAGTGAGGAATGCACCTAATTTTATTCATTTCAAGTCTAATGGAGTCCCGGTGTTTACCTCTATTCTATCTTTGACTAGAAGGGTCAAACCATCTTCTAGGATAGTAGGCAAAGATTTAAACTGTTGGACTATATCAGAGTCCTTTATTAGGACTTGCTCTTCAACTTCTCCTAGGCATGATGAATCTAAGTCCCCCAATGGGAGATTTGGCCATGTGACAAAAACAATAAAAAATTCTTGAGGAATTTGATCAAACAATTATTGTTGTTCAAAATTAAACTCAGATCCGTAGGCAAGTTCATCATTGGTGGGCTCCTAGTTTAAATTTGAAGAAGAATGAACACCCCCATCTAATGGTGCTTGAAACAGGTTTTCACCACTATCCTAGCCTTTATCTTTACCTTTTCCCTAGTCAGAAAGAGCCTCAAAGAGGTTTTCACTTGGGGACCTCAATGTTTTATTTATTTGCTTTTGGCTAAGGGTGTTCACCTGCTCTCTAAAATAGGCCTCAGGATCCAATGCAATTGAGAATCATGATTTATGATCTCCCAACAGAATGTTATCTTTAAGGCCTAGAAAATCATAGAATGCCTCATCATTCTAAAACTCATCAACTGGTAAACTAGAATTTTGTTGGTCCCAATCTATCATTTGGGGATAGTATAATGGTAATAGGTTACTATGAATGACCAGCATAAGGGTATAAATGGAATGAGAGGTAAATAAGTTGGTTTCAGATTGGTCATCAAAGATGAGGCTATGATGGGACTCTACTTTGTTGTTGGCATCATCATCACTAGTCATTAGTGATGGAACTTGAATAAGATATGTGGGTTCACCCCCAAGTAGTTTAAATCCAAGTCCTTAGGGTCTTTTATACTTGGTCATAGAAATTGGCTCCAACATTCCTTGTTGGTTTGGTCTAAGGCCTCATCATTTATGGTCTTGATTCTCCATGATCCTAATGGGAATAGGATATTTTAAACTATTATAATAATCATCTTGGTTATCATTGTAAAACCATGATTCATCCCCTTCAAGAGGGTCTTGTTTTAGGCTAGATGCTGGTACAAACCTGATAGGTACTTTATCTTTGTTCTTTTGTTACCAATGCATGTGTGGGGTAATTTTAGGTCACCCAAAGGTCTTTGGATTCTGAGGAAGATTATAAATATGGAGGGTATCATGGGTCACATATTCCTCTAGGCCATTATCTGAAATGGTGAAATGGTTAGAAGCTTCAGAAGGTGGCTTATGGGAAACAAAATCCAAGGTATTAGGATCTATGCAATTATCATATGGAATATTAACAAGTATGGCCTTTATTTTATCCTACTTGGAACTTGGATTCATGCCGTATTGGTAATTGTAGATTTAAAACTTGATTTTGAGGTGCTTGCAATGCTCTTATGGGTGTAAATATCCTATAATATTTACTACCATCCCTAAGTGAGATAACTTGATACATTGGTGCAATGTTGATGGGACTGCACTAATCTCATGTAACTAAGGCCTTCCTAGAAGCATATTATATGATAACTCAAGATCAAGCACATGACAAAGTGTATCATGGGTCAATGGCCCAATGATAGCTGGTAAGCTCATAGTGCCTTGTGATTCTATTTCTTGATTATCATAGGCTTTGATATTTATCATTTTTAGCTAGAGATCTACCATTATGTACCCAAGAAGCTTGATAAGCTTTAGAGACACTATGTTAAGGCTTGATCCATTGTCTATAAGGACATGTTTCACTTTATACCACTTTATATAAACTTATATGTATAATGGATTATTATGGAGTGAGCCAAGGAAAGATATATCACTTTGGTTGAATGTGACTTATTGGGTTGGAGCTAGGTGTCCAACCAAAGCTTGAAATTTATCAAGGGATATGTTACTAGAAACTATGGATATGTTACTGATGTCCTCTAAAATATTTCCAAATATCAAACTTGTCTTTGTCAATGGTGAATGGTTTATTCTAAGGCTGAATGGTTGGTTGGATAACATGAAAAGTGGTAGATGGTTATGGGCCTCGGATAGTAATTTTTGACCTCTGAGTTGTGATTTCATAATCAAAATCAAATGTTGAATCATGATTACTAAAAAATGATGGGAATGGTGTGGGATTAGATAGGACAAGTCTCAGTTGTTGGCGCACTTGTATGTGGTCACATGGTAAGGGCAAGTTATTGGTATAAGGTCCAAAAGTGGAAGTTCTTATTTACTAGTTTGCCTATGTGTGGTCCTAGGTCAAAGAAGGATTATCCATGTAATTTGTTTGAGTGGTATTGTTTATAAATGGTGTATATTGATTAGTTCTTAGTCTAGGATTAATGGAGATAGTATTAATGCTACCCCCTACAATATGACCTCAACCATGTTGTAGTCATGTGCAACTACATGGTAGGTTTGTTGGTTTTTATCATTCTAACCTTAGTTTTATCCATATTATTTTTTGGGTTCTACTATTGATTTTTCTAGTTCATCCTTTCATTTTGATACTATTTACTTTGTTGTTTCACTGACCGGTGTTGTTGTTGTTGTGGTTGTTGATTGTTATATTGCTATTGAGTGTTATGTTGGGGAAAGGGGTTTTGATAAATATTGAGAGTTTGATTGGAGGTGGAATCACTGTAATCTAATGTTATCTTCACCAAATGCTTGATTTGCACACATTTTCATAAATTATGTCTATTGCCTCGATGATATTCACAGAATTCATTTTCATGGTACCAATCAGGATAAGAAATGCCTTGTAGATAATGCTTTAGTATAGGCTAACTAATCAGATTAGTAGCCATAAGTTTTTGAAATATAGACTCAATAGGCTCTTCTAGGTCACTAAAGACATGATGTGTAGGTATATTTCTCCTTGGAGGAGAGGTTTGAAATGGTAAAGGTTGCTATATTTATTGTGTGAGTCTTAGTTGTTGTGTTTGTGATATTACTTGAAGAGTTCGTTGGGTAGGAGTGAGTTAGTGATGGAAAACCATTTGAAAACACAACTAAAAATGGAAATAAATGATAAATATGAACACAAAACACTAATTTATTATCAAATCCTTGATTGCTCCAAAAGGCTCCTTCTTTGGCTTTCTCAGATTGTACTTCAAGAGATCTTCAATGGAGTGTGGCTACCTTCATCTCCTCTTGGCACCTTTGGCTTTAGTTTGGCTTGGTTCAACAATTGGGCATTATAACACTAATTTTAATGGCTCTTGGAATCAATTTGGCATGGGAATTTTGCATTATCCAAGCTTAAAATTCATGTGGTAAGGCCTCTTATTTATAGATTTTTGCAAATGGGTAGAATCAACCTGAACCATCCATCTCTGGATTAAGATGTGTGGCTAAGGATTAATCTAATTTTTCAATTAAAATTCATAAATAAGATCATCAATATTTGCGATATAGGATCAATTTAGAGGCATAGAGGGCATTGATGAGGCATGGGAGGCATGGATCTTGATATATATGGCATTTATGGCCTAGGGATGTCTTTCCAAAAAATAATGTCACTTGATGATGCAGATATTCAATATTCATTTCTAAAAACAAGTATTCAACAAGTTTCCATGGAATTCTTAATTAGACTCTAATTTACTTTAATTAGTTCCTAAGCATGATTAAGCACTTTATGCATAAATTACTCAAATTGATCAGAATGCCTTGTTACTAGTATAAATTTTGACTGGATTAGAATTAGAAGTCAATGTTAGATGCATTGGATCCATTATCCCGTTTATTATGTTACCAACACCAAATAACAAAGTCACGTGTCTCGTGTAAGATATTTGATAGAAAAGAGCAATCTAGGGCACCCAGGTGCAAAATTGGTATTTTGACTTGAAATGATTTGATTAAAGTTAGTTGACCCATAAATTACATTTTCCCATTTAATTATACAATAGCTAAAATTGACACTTGAATATATAAATTTCAACTCATTTAATGCATTTTAGTGTCTTTAGGCCAAATTGTGCACTTTGGTGGAAATTGGTCAAAATCTTGGTTGGAGGTTATCGGTGGCCAGATTTAGGTGTCTACAGTTTTAAGGCATCTCTCTCAATTTTGATTCTAAATTATTTACTATAGAAGAAATTCATTATCTTACTCAATTAAAGATGGATTAATTTCATGGCATATTTATTGCCTATGAGATGAGAGTAAATGATGATATACCACTAAATAAGGAAGCAACATTCAAGACAAAAATAAATCCAAAGAAGTTCCAAGGCAAGAAACCCAAGGAGGATGAAATTTCTGATATTGATGGGGATGAACTAATTTATTTGTTTACAAGGAAATTAAAAATAGGTTTAGGTAAGTATAAGGGTAAACTACCCTTAAAATTCTTCAATTGTGGAGAGGTATGATATTTTGATAATTGGTGCCCTCATAATCATAAGAAGAATGATGATGAAGAGCATGGTGAAGGCCAAGATGAATACAATAAGACATATAGGTATGATAAGAGGAAAAAAGATTCAGAAAATATAACAATAAGAAGAAGTTTTTCAGAAGAGTTTCTACATGAAAAAGGATTGTAGTACATCAGATTAGAGTAAAGGCAGTGAATCTGAGTATGATTATGAAGATGATGAACCTGTTAAATATGAATCACTCTTCATGACTAAGGAAGGAAGTTTCTCATATCAAAAGGAGTATACTTGGAGTGATTCAGATGCTAATAGAGATGAGGTGACTATGAGACTAAATTGATGAATGCCCTTGAAGAACTAAAGATTGAGAAAAATATTAACAAGAAGATGAAGCCACAAATTAAGGACTATGAGGAGAAATTTAGTGTGTTTGAAGCAATAATGAATGAAGATACCAAGCAGCATGAAGATATGGTCAAGCATCTTAGTTGTCAATTGGAAATACTATCTACAAGCCTAAAAGCTAAAGAAGATGAATGTTTAAGGTATGTAATTGAAAATGAGTCATTAAAATCTATGTTAGAGAAGACATCTAGTAAGGTGAAGTCATTTGTAAGCTTTGAAAAGTGCTCAAGTGATATAGATAATATTTTAAGTGGTCAAAATCATGCAAGTAATATAACTAGTCTTAGATACAAATAATAACTATAGAATGACACTCAAGACAAGATGAAGACCCATTTGAACAAAGACAATTAGAATTTGAAGATAAATCATAAGACAAGGAAGGAAGGTACTATTAGAATGAAGACAAACCAGATCAAATAACCAAATGCCATGAGGTATGCAAATTTCAATGGTTACTATTATAATGTAATCAGTTTGGGTATAGAGATAGAGAATGCAAAAGACCTATAAAAAATGAGTTTGCATGGAACTATGATGGGGGTCATCAGTAAAAAGGTGTGAGTAAAGTTGAGTGTTTCAACTGTCATGATGTGCGATACATTGCAAAACATTGTCCATTTAAATTAAGTCAAGTTGAGTTTAATTCAAAAGGTATTGAGTATTATATTTACTATGACATAGGACATATTTCAATATTTTATTCAAATTAGGAAAGGCAAGATGATTTTTCTTTAATAAGAATGATTTACTACAACTGTGAACAAGTTGGTCATATTGCTAAGTTTTGCACGTAGAGGTTATCAAGTCAAGAACAATTTAATTAGGATCCTAGAGTGAAAGGATAAGGAAAGTTAACTCATGGAAACCAAATATAAGAAGTGTGAGTCATGATGAGTCTATAGGTCCAAGTAATCTATTTACTATGGTGGAGAATGCTACAAAAGTTGAAGAGTGACAAGGGATCTCTTTGTCTATTTATGTTGTGGATAAAGAGACCAAGCTCAAGGAGAAGACCAAGGTATTTTTTGAGGCTAGTTCTGAGGTAAGTGTGGATCCAAGTGAACATCCTATTGTTTCTAATCAATTTCCATACAAGGAACATCAGTTATCAGTACCTACTGATGAGTTTCTAAATTGTAAGGTGGATTCTTCAAATGAAAAGGTATGTCATGAGTCTTTGTTGTCTCCCTATGTTGTCAATGAAATATCAGAATAAAAGGATAATATTGTAGTGGATTCGCATGTTGCTTCTCTTAAGCCTAATAAGAATAACTACAAGTATTATATGACCAAGGAGGAGAAGGAATATGAGGAATTATGGGCAACTCTTGGTTTCACATTATTCTAGGACATTGTGAAGTAGGGTGTCTCTGCCAATGCTTCTTATGAGACATATTTTCTTATGGAGAAGCATGTATGTGTGCTCAAGATCATAATACCAATTATTATAGATAAGGTCATTAGTTAAGGGGGAGTAACAAGTTCATGAGCTTATTCCAAAGGTTTGTGAAGAACTATAGTGCAGGGTCAAAATGGGTGTTTTCAGGTGACATAATGAGATTGATAGAATGTCAAGAAGAGTTTGGTGCTCAAAATGGTCTGTGCACTTCTTTTTGATATGTTTTAGGTGGTTTTGTGTCTTGATGATCTTGTTTGTGATTTTTGGAGGTTTTTGTGTGCTCTCAAGTTTATCTTTCTTATTCCAGATCAAAAGTATGGTATAGGAAGACAAGGCTCCCAAAAGTTTGGAGGCTCATTCTTGGGTTTATAAGTATGTGATGGTTGTCTCTAAGTTTGCAAGAAGTTTTAGAGCTGGGCATTTAGTACAAGAAGGTTTGTCGACCTTGTTTTTTTTTAAAATTCTAGGGTTTTTGGCTATGCTAGAAAAGTGGTTTGCTTTATGAGTTGAGTTCTAAGGCTTTTTAATAGGTTTAAGGGGAAAAATGTAATGTCAAATCATACCTCACAAATATTTTAAGGATTTTGGTTTTTAAGTTATTTAAGTTTTTATCAAGTGGGAGCCTAATTGGATAGTAGGTTTGTCTAGGAAGTATGTTGTAGAGGATGATATAGGTTATGAAAATTAGTGTGCTTGAGGGGGCATATAAGAGTGCTCTGAATATGAAGTTTTAGGTCTTGAATATGTGTCTATTGAAAGTTGTGGGCTCTACAATTTTTAGGTAAGGACACAAGGAGTCTAGATAGGCCTAGTGTGAATATTTGATGTTTTTGCTCAGTTTATACAAAATAAAAATGCATGAGTGTTTCAAGGTGAGTTTTCAAGTTGGTTTAAAGCATGTTTCCTATTTGGTGAGTGGCATGAAGTCCTGGTGGTGATCCTTGTGGTAGCTTGAGAGAGAAGGCTAGTAAACTTGTGTGGTTATTCTTCATGGTGTGTGGAGATATAAAGATGCTCAAGAGGTGAAATGGTTCATAGATCTTAGGGGAAGTCCTTCTCAGATGTTTCTTGGTGAGTTCCATTAGATTTAAGTGTTTTGTGTGTTCTTTCTTCATTGGTTGTAGTACATAATTGAAAAAGAGTTTTGGCATGTAGCAAGAAGAAGGTGTCAAGGCAAGAAGAGGTAGGCTCAAGGTAAGAGGGAGTTTGTATCATCTTTATAAGGTGGTCATCTCCTATTGGTGGTATTTTTAGGTCCTCAAGATCAGTTTACGACCACTTTGTGATTGTGTCAAAGGGGGATAAAGTTAATATTATGAGAGTGCTTGAAGAGAGAGAAGGAAGGTGATTTGTATGATGGGTGTTGACATCAATGGAATAAGGGGAGATTTTTGGAGAGTTATTAGTGATGTCATGGAGGTGTCCAAGTGAGTGGATAAAGTGTCTTGATATTCTACATGTCAATGACAAAGTGTGAAGTGTATTTGTCCTAGTATGATTGAAGTAGGCTTGGTTGATCTTAAATTTTGGCATGATTAGAGATGATTAGGGATGAGTCTAAAGTATTTATAATGTGATAGAAGTCCTATCAAAGGTCAAGGATGATTGGATATCTTATGGAAGTGTATGGTATTTATCTAGTTCTTCACTATGTTCATCTAGGCATAGTTGGCTCTATGATAGAAAAATCTGAGGAGGCATATTGATGGAATTATATTTATCATGCACAAATTTTATAATATTAAGTTGTTATATGAATGGATTCCCCTATGAAAGGTGATCACATGGTTCAAATTTTAGGTCTTGAGATTGAGTGCAATAAAATTTATAATGGTGTAAAGTTGGCTTCTCAAATGGATTTCACTAAGTTCCTATACTTAGCCAAATTTGCAAATGCATATCTAATGGTCCATATTTTATTTCATCACATATCGACGACATGCAATCAATCTCATCTCAACTATGTTATTTGTCTAAGTTCAAGTAGATTTGAGTAAGCAGTTTGATGATGACATACCTTGCACATGCAAAGGTTCTAAGAGTAGCTCGATACATGGATGGATTACTTTATGTGAGAGGTTGTGTATAGAGAAAGATATAACCATGCATATTTAGCCTTCTAGGCATATTACAGTGGTTCTCATACTTAGTCAATTTTGAAAAAGATAAAGATCAAGACTAGATGGAGATCTAATGTTTTGTGGGTGATGATACAGTAGATATCAATGATGCATAGTGAGTCAAATAGGTCAAAGTGTTCAATGTTTAGTAGGATTAAAGATTGAGCAACTTTGAGAAGATCAATGGAGTGCATTTATTCCAAACTATTAGGAAGCAACAAGATGATGCCAAGTGTTCAAATTTTAATGAAATAAAAGGCAAAGATCATGCTTCTTCTAAGATCTAATAATGAGCAAGTGTTTGTATAGATATAGATTAATGATGTGTATTGAGCGAGATGATTCCAAAGTGTCTAATGGTTAACAAGGTAAAGTTTAGGCTTCTCTCAAAGAGATTGATGGAATGCATTAAGTCAAATAGTCAAGATAAAGATCTAATGGTGAGTGATGAAAGGTAAATACTGAGCTACTTCTAATAATATCAATGGTGCATGTTTAATCTAAGATGTAAGGCAGCGAGATGAGGTCTATGTATTCAATGTATAAGTGTGACCTTTGGCATTTGAAAATTTTAAAGGGAAAAACTAGTGCTTAGTATTTGCCTATAGTTTTTGATCCAAGATGAATTTTCTAATGGTATAAAAATAAAATTTGAAGATGACTCCATGACGCATCCAAAAAATCTAGCTATAAGGTATGAACATTTGTATAGTCAAAGATATTAAGATCCAAAGTTGACTATGTGTTTGACCATGGTCTGTAAGTGACCTAAAAAGGATGTTTATGCTTGTTTTAATTTTGTTTGGATGTTTCATGATGAATTTTTAAGCAAAGGATATATATTTTACTTAATAAAATTCCTTTTTCTTTAACCACTTAATCATACATATAAGATACATAGTAAAACTGAAAGTAATAACATGCACCACATAAGAGAGAGAGAGAGAGAGACACCAGATTTTACGTGGAAACCCAAAATGGGAAAAACCATGGAGAATAATCTCAAGTATATAAATGAGTACCAACCCATTTTTCGAGCACCAACACAATAATGATTCATGATCACCCACCCATAGGATCACCAACCCCTCTCGTGTATAAAATACCACTATCTCTCGATGTTGCTTTCTCAACAAATGATAGCACACTACTATATATCTTCTCTTTTCACTACTTTCCTCTACTCTTCTTATCTAGATAAAATCATTAACTTCCATATATACAATAAATGGCTTCCCAATCCTCCTTTTATATCTTTCTAAATGACCTTTGGCATTCACCCTTTGTGACCTTTCAATTCACATAGAAAATGGCACCAAACTTACAGGACCCTTTGAATCCTTTATTTATCTTTACTTGGTGACTCTTTGAATTCATCAAGGTGACCCTTCATGGGAAAATGCATCATTTCCCTCTTTGTCTTTAGTGATGACTCTTTGTATTCCTCAAGGTGACCCTTTATGGAGAAATGCATCTTTTTATTCTTTGTCCTTTAGTGATGACTCTTCGACTTCCTCATGGGAACTCTTTTATCTTTATGCAACCAAAAATATATTCATTAATATTTAATTAATATTAACACACTTTTAGACAAGATATAAACATTAAAAACACCTTTAGACATTAAATGCTAATTTGACATCAATGACAATATTTCCAACAATCTCCCTCTTTGTCTTTGATGGCAACCTAAAACTGTCACCAATTCTAAAAACCTATAATGCACATGCCAACCTGAAACTAAGACCTGTAAGCTAAACCAACTAAAAATTTATAGTAACTCCCCCTTGTTGTAGCATCTTGTTTCCTGAACCTATTCCTATACCTATTCTTTGTACCTATTTTTCACCTATTTTTTGTACCTATTTCATGTAGCTTATGCTTATTTCCCCCTCAACTGATATACAAAATAATCTATCAACTCACCTTCTTATCATGCAACATAGCCAAGACCCAAAAGCATCCATAATGCTTCAAAATTTCCTAAAGGTGTCTCCTTGAAGCATAGAAGAGACACCCCACACAAAGGGTCATAGAACAAAATCTTAGGAGATGCCCACATCTCCTTTGTTACTTCCTTGATCTTCTTGTGTCTTTCTCTTAGGATTCATTTAAGCATGTCTAACTTATTTGACTTACTAACCTCAACATTCATGATGTTTTTCATCTTTTCAACTCTTTCAACGGTCTTATATTGACAAGGATCCTTCTTAAATGTAACAAGAGAATCTTCAAAATCCTTCTTATTTGATTCTTTATCCACTATAGCAAGTAATCTATTCTCGCTCTTAAACTCAACTTGATCAACCTTTACTATCTTAGGTCTCCAAACCTAAATTTATATCTTCTCATATCTTATATGGGCTATGTATCCTTTGACATACCTTGAAGATATCTTTACTCTATTTGGACATAATTTAGCAATATGGCCAACCTTATGACAATAAAATCAAATAACATTTCTCATACCTTTTGCTTTAATGTGATTGAGATCTCCCTTTGATTGATTTATTATCCTTATACAATCTCTTTCCCTATGACCAACATGATGACAAACAAAATGGTGGCCATGAAAATAATTTGAAAACCTAAAAGCATTGGGATGCCTGATTAGTTTCTTTAATTTGCCTTTAAAACTTGCATCCTTCTTACCTTGGATTGATATTTCATGATCTTTATCAACCTTGATTATGAGCCTCTCATGTTTATCCTTAAAATAACCTAACTCAATCTTCAATTGATTACACCCTTCTTCTCTTGATTTCAAACTTGAATATGCAACCTCTAGCTGATTCTTAAGATCCAAAATAAACATCTTATCTTATTTTACTTCTATATCCAACTTAGAATCTAAGATACACCCCTATTCCTTAAGAGCCTCGACTACATATTTCAAATCTTGATTCTCCTTCTTTAGCTGCTTGGCCATCATGCTTTTCCCTGGTCTACCTTTAAGATGTTAAACTCTTTCTAAAGGAATCTACTCTGATACAAATTGTTAAGCATAGGATATATATTTTACTTAATCAAATTCATTTTTCTTTAACCACTTAATCATACATTCAAGATATGCAATAAAACTGAAATAAATAACATACACCACATGAGAGAGAGAGAGAGAGAGAGAGCATATTTTACATGGAAACCCAAAATGGAAAAAATCACATAAAATAATCTCAAGTATATAAATGAGCACCAACTCAAGTTAAAAAGTTATTAAGCACCAACTTTAAGGAGAACCAACCCCTTTGTTGAGCATCAACACAATAATGATTCATGAGAACCCACCCACAGGAGCACTCACCCCTCTTGTGTATAAAACACCACTATCTCTCAATGTTAATTTCTCAACAAATGATAGCATACTACTATATCTCTTCTCTTTTATCTACTTTCCTCTACTCTTATTAGCTAGATAAAATCATTTACTTCCATACATATAATAAATGGCTTCCCAAGCCTTCTTTTATAGCTTTCCAAATGACCTTTGGCATTCACCCTTTGTGACCTTTCAATTCACATAGAAAATGGTGCCAAAATTACATGACCCTTTGAATCCAATCCTTATTTATATTTACCTAGTGACTCTTTGAATTCCTCAAGGTGACCCTTCATGGAAAAATGCATCCTTTCCCTCTTTTGTCTTTAGTGATGACTCTTCGGATTCCTCAAGGTGACCCTTCATGGAGAAATACATCCTTTTCTTCTTTTGTCTTTAGTGATGACTCTTCGACTTCCTCATGAGCCCTCTTTTGTCTTTATGCAACCAAAAATATATTCATTAATATTTAATTAATATTAACACACTTTTAGCCAAGATATAAACATTAAAAACACCTTTAGACATTAAATGCTAGTTTGGCATCAATGACAATATTTCTAATACAATTAGCTATTAGAAAGTGTTGAAAACTCTATGGGGACAATCTATATGGATTTTGGAGGTGTGAATAATTGATATTTAGTATGAAAAATTACTTAAAATTTGATTATTTATTCATTCATGGTGATCTTGTATGCAAGGCTATTATTTGAGTTGTTTGATCTTATGCATAAGAATGTAATGTTGACTGTAATCATTTAAGGATGTTTAAGGGGACATGTGGAGTGGACCTATGCATTTAGAAGTGGTTTTGTGTTTCTATTTTTCTCATTGAAGTTCTAAAGGAGTGAATAGGTCCCTATGAGACCTATAAGGGTTATTAAAGCCTGATTTAAAGGAGTTGTTGCTTAAGGGTTACCCATGGATGCTATGGATGACCTATGAGGATGGTATTGAGTTGTGTATTGATGTGAGAGAAGCCTTAAAGGTTAAGGAAATTTTAATGTCTGACCAATAATTTATTATTCATGAATGATCTATAAATAGTGAAATCAAAGATGGTGATTTCTAGACTTGAATGAGGCTTGTGTGTGTGGAATAGAGCAAAGGGTTGAGAGGTGAAGGAGGGTAAGTGTGCCTAGTGGATGGGTAGATGAGAAGTCAGATTGAGGACTTTATGTATGGCTTATAGGTCATATTTCAAATGTTAAAATAGTTCTCTTATAGGTTGAGGATGAGTGAAGAGATCTAGGTTGATCCAAAATGTTATTTTGGATGCTTTGAGTGTATACAAAGGCAAATTAAAGGTTGTGTGAGCTTAGTGGTTTATTTGAGAAGATGATCAAAGTATGGAATATGTGTATGAGTGTGCAAGGTTAAAAATAGATAATATACATTGTATCTCTATCATATTGGTAGGCAATCAGTGATCTGGAGATGTTCATGTCATAGGAGGGTTAAAAGGACTTGATCATCCTTAAGGGTAGGTGCTCCTTATGAAACATGTGTTTCACTAAAGGACTTTGGTTAGAAGGACTTAACAAAGGTTTTATGTTAGAATTAATTAACCGATATGTGGTTAGAAGGACTTGATAATCCTAGGGGATGGTTCTCCTTATGGAACAGTTGTTACACTAAATTATGGTCAGAAGGAATTGACTAGTCTCATGTTTGTAATACCTTATATGATAAGTAGTCCATATGTTTACAAGATTGAGAGTGGGTTTTATTCCCCAAGAGGGTTTCCCACATAGATCTTGTGTTTTTTATGTGATATTACCTTATCTTTATTTTTCACTTCTATGAATGTTGTGTATGCTTCATAAACGTATGAGTTAAATGTTTAAGGACTTGAAGGTTTGGAATTGAAGTTGGATTATATTGCTTCACTGATTCACCCCACTATTAATGATTGTACCTCTAAAAATACCATTTAATTATCACCTTTGAGACTTCCTTGGAGATGTTATCTAAATTTAAATTGGATTCCAATACTCAATGCATCCACAAACTTAAGAAGAATCACAAAGTTCACAAATGGATTCAACATCACATTTTATGGAAAGTGCATAGTGTATCCCTTACATTTCATGTGACTACCAAAGTCACCTCATACATTCACAAGGTTAGCATTGTGTAGTTAATTAAAACCAAAAATTATTTCATTCAATTTTGTTGCAGCCATCGTATATCCACGTGACCCTTGCACTTAAAATTTTGTTGCATGAACAAGTGACAATGGTCAACAGCTAGAATGGATCTCAAATAAAATAAGTTATTATTTAATTTCCAATATATCGATGTTAACAAGAAATTATGACTTGTTCTAATTTCACTACATGAATTCAAGGGTCTGGGATCATGATACGTGTCACCATCATAGATGGCCTATAGTCACACCTAAGCCTTTATGTTGAATAAAATTAATATTTTTCCTAAGATAAAAGGATATGGAGTCCATATATACACATTTATACCAAGTTAGACCATAACTTTCCACTTGGCCTCTACACAAACAAATATTAATGCCATAACTACAATGAATTCTAAATGGATATTCAAGCTAGACTCACATTTATCCCATGACCTATGTCATAGTGGAAATATCCAAACCATCCACATGTCTTCATCACATTGGAACAAGGTCATGGAGTGGACAAATCTCAAAGAGTGTTTATGTAAAAGTGAAAATCTATGCAATAGGATCTTCTATCAAGTGGCATGATCATGAAGGGTTTCTTCTTGCAATAAAAGTCTAATTAATACTTTATAAGGACGTGTATAATATAATAAATCCACATATTATTTATTAATGAAGTTTAGGCCACCATGACTTAAGCCCAAAAGGACTATTCATATATCTAGTCATTTTTAATATAGTGGCAGGTCTGTACACAAAATCCAAGCAACCTCACCTTAAATTTTATGTGGAAAGAGTCTAAATTTGAGATGTAATGATGATGATACTTGTGAGAATTCAATATTCAAATATCATGTAATCCACATATTCAAGAAAGGATTGATCACTATGTCACCCTGTGATGGCGTGATGGTGTTAAGTGGCATGATCTTAGCCATTATTTTCACATAGACCAGACATAGTTGCATGAACCAAAATCAAATGAAATAAAATATGATTTAAAAGAAGGAAACTCAAAAACAAATTTAATCACAAAGGGAATTATTATCCTCATGATCACTATGAATGCATACAAAATTTCAAAATGGTCATGATCTAAAATTTTGAAGTCTCATCTTGTTGATTATTAAACTACAACCTATCCTTCCTAGTGACTATGATTCACAAGACACAAATGAAATAAGTGCATCTAAACACATCTTGTTATTTTTACATGGGGATGGGTAATTGTGTGAAATCACTTTAGGTCCCTTAAGTTTATACATAATTATGCATAATGCCCTTTAGGATATTTTATACACAGAGCCTTATATAAACCTCAATATTACAAAGTTGAATCTAAGGATATTAGTTTATTTTGCTAATGGCCAATATTAATATTGCTATAAATGTATAATTTTAGCTAAGAGGTTTAACCTCTATTGAAAGTGGTCACATTAGCACTCAACCTTTTAGAGCTAGTTAAATCATTCACATTTGCTTAACCAAAGAGTTATGGATTCTACCAAGTGGTCTACTATTATGATTCACAAAAATTAGTGTTTGAAACTACTGTCAAGGATCACTAGATAAGGCTACTATAATTATTAATAGCAAGCCTAATGCTTCATAGGTTATAACAGTCCTTCATGTCTTACATTCACAAGATTCATAATCTAATATTTTGGACTGATTTATATCCAAATGTATCCTTTTATTGAAGTAATGCAATCCTAATTTTTAATAGTCATAGGTTAGCCTTACCAATGTCTTTATTATCTGCCTTACATCCTAATGGTCAAAGGGAGATAAGTCCATCTATTAATATAAGTTGGATCATGTAGCTATAAACTCCAATGTTTATTATATTTCTATATTAAATGCTTAAATCCAAGTAAAGATGCAACATGGAGTTATAGATTTTTTTATATCTTTAGTCTCTTCAGAGTGACTAGGAATATCATTAATCACATAGAGTGCACTAATTACTAATATAATTTTATTCTAAGTAAGAGGATCTCAAAGGTTAAATTTTTTCCTACTTATTTATAATACACACACATCTCCCTTTTCATAAAAATAATAAATATACAACAATCACAATGAGTTTTAATATTGTAATGATGGAAAAATAATTCATCAATTCCAAGCATTTTATATCACCTAATGATCTAAACAAAACTATCATAGCATAGTAACTTCAAATCATAACATTGCCACTATCCAAGATCATGTTAGTATGACTATTTCCTAAGATGAGATAGAGTTTAAAGTTATAACATTTGTACCTAATTATGAAAATTACAAGCTTGATTGTATAGTGATGTTATGATCATGAGAATATATATGGATGAAGGTATGATTTGGTGCCATGATCCACTTAGCCACACTCATGGCAAGTGCGCATGTCGGTAAGGGGGTAATGAGGAATCCTCTAGCTACTCTAACTAAATACTCACCCACTAAATGTCAACCTAATAATTTTTCCCCAAACTAATGTTATAACCTTTTATCATTCACTCATTATTATGATATAACTATAAAAAGTGAACTTATTTAGGGAAAGTTTGTACAAGGGTTTAAGCAAGAAACAATAGTCAACTCAAGGTGGAAATAAAAATTAAAAATATAAGATAAAACCACTAACAAGGTTTACAAATCAATCAAAGATAAATTCACAAATGAAATGAATCCACACTATCATATTCAAAGGTTCGAAGAGATATCTCATTGAAATGGGGTCCCCAAACCCATAGTTCCTTGAAATGCAAGAGTTGTCACATGGTATGTAATCACATGCTTAATTAAATTATAATCTTGCCTATAATTTGAGTTTTAAACCCCATAAAACACATGAATTGGGACTTAACCACCTCTCCCAACACCTTGGTGAAGGACTTTACCTACGTAGAAATGTATTCATAGATTTAGTGGATGCAAAGATATTTCCTGTGCAAATCTTAATTCTTATCCATCTTCTAACCCACCCAAACAAATCATAGAGGGTAAAAAACATAATTTATAGAAAAGAATAATGTTGAAATATGTCAGACAGTATAATTATTATCATGAAATATAAATATTGATAAAATAAATTACCATAAATAAATAAGATGCACATATCATTGAATAAAGTCACATCATTTAATAAAATGGAAAAAACATGAAATGGAAACATAAAAAAAGGAATTTTACACAATAAAATAATATCCATAGATGATTAAACAAATACAGATCCTTCAGCAAAATGGAAAAAAATTTACAACAATAAAAATTACCTTAACATGGTTGTGGTTTTTCCTTGTCACTCACACAATATATTCTTTAAATTCACTGTCCCCACAACCTTATTTCATAATAAAAATTATTCTCATTCCACTTTTGGTGATCATTCCAATTGAACAAACCCTTCTTGGGAGATTTGGCCATGTCTCCCCTTCTTCAATAGACTACCTTATATATATCATTCCTTTCCTTCTCAGTAGGGTTCTAGAGGTCATAAATTCTTGGAAACACTTACTATCATTTGGTTAAGTCATATTGAATTCAAGAATGGTGATCCCAATGTAGTTTTGAATTATTATAAATTATTGTGGTTGATTTCATCTCCTTCATCATCATCCTAGTGGAATCTACAAATGTGTTGAAATCCTCAATGTATTTAGTATGATCATTGGGATTTATTTTGGACTTTATAGCTAAAGAGAACAAGTTTTCTCTTTGATAAAATTATACCTCTCCTTTTTTTCTTATGTTTACCATATTCCTCTTCCTCACTCTTTATATAGTCCCACTTTACTTGTTGAATGGAGTGGATACTATGGGTAACTCTATCAAAACTAGATTTTGCCTTTCATATCAAACATTCGACATCTCCCTCACCCATTTAGGAATTATAAGTTCTATTGTTTATTATTCTTGGGCAAGTTATGAAGATGTAGAATGTGGAGAGTTCATTGGAAGGGATGTGATCATAGTGGTTGGTAGTGAGGTACTTATTTGAATATAGATTTGGGGAAACTTTAGGCCAACCACTTTTCATAGAGAGTTTTATTTTATGGGTGTTACCTCAACCAAGAATCTAGTTAAACCTAGGGTTATTTCTACAATCATTGTTACTTTTGGAATGGCCAATGGTTTGAGCATGGGAAGTTATATTTGGGTTAAATTATTCTTGGGAGATGGTGACTTATTAAAAATAGAAATTGTAACTAAATTCTCAAAATGGATTTCCATAGGAGTCCTTATTCATTTTAGCTTGGAAATAATATCTAAATCCATACTTGTACCAATATAACCAGATGATACAATGTTAGGCATTAATGAAGGCAAACTTAAAATTGGAATTTATACATTAGGCACTAAATAAATAATAAAAGAGACTACCTCATCTATTTTTTATATTTGTTATTGTGTGAGGCTAGCTAAGGTGTCTCCTCCTTCTTGCACACCCAGACTCAAAGATTTGGCTTTATCCAATTCCACTTCTTCATCACTGGTTATACCACACCCATGTCTTGGTCTTCTTACTCTGAATGGTAATCAACCAAATATATGACTTGTCTCGATTATTATTCTTATCCAAAATACATTATATTCTTTGCATCTTTTTCCTCTTCCTCACTAGTTTCTTCTATAATAGGTGGATAAAGTGATGGCCTCTCTTCTAATTTTTTATCCTGGAAGGGAGAATGGGAGTCCTTATGCTTCTTATGATAGGTTAATATGGGTGGAGTGAAATGTGGATGAGATGATAAATAGGTTATGGGAACAACTATGGTGAGAGGTGGAGCTGAAGGTGATGAAGTGAAACGGGTAAGTAGCACAGGGCTTCCCTAAAGGAACTGAGGAGATTTCAAAGAGTTAGGGGTAGTTGGAATTAAAGTGAAATAAATTTGTAGGAATTTAGGGAGGCTCACTTGGGTGACTGTAGTCAGAGGAGGCAAAATACTCATCATAAAACTACTCTTCCTTTGATAACCTAAGGAAATAATTGGCCTCTCCCTTGTAGTTGTTGTTCCCAAGACCTATTCATGTGAATTTATTGAAGTAGAAAGGATTTGAATACCAGTAATTCCTCTCAAAATATCCCCCCTCCCCAACTAAGGATTTTATTCCCTTTGAATCCAAGATTGATCTAGTTACTCTTTTATAGCTTCTACTAAAGAGAAAGGATGTTGATTTGGTGGAGGAGACCCCAGTGGTAGAGATGGAGGCCATTATTGAATCCATACATTTTGGGCCTCTTATTTTATTTCCTCTAGGTTGGATTGAAGGGTTTGAGAAAGTATCATAGACATTTTATTGACTTTCATCTTTATCCATACTTTAAAAACATTCGATGTATTTAAGAAAATTTGATCATGATCATATGCTTGGAGATTATAAGAGACATGCACTTTATTATTTTATAGGATAGTTTTGAGATACCCCCTTATTTTATTCCTTGGGTCCCATTCTATGAAAGGTGCAAGATATAAGTTATATTATGTTCTAGCCTTACCAAGTTGAAATTAAATGTGACATAGTCACATATTGATGTTGTCCAATGCTAAAAGGAGTCTTAAAGTAGTAGGCCAAAAGTCTCTAACCTAATTATTCATCAATACTATTGAAGAATTGATAAGTTATTTCATATTCTATAGTGTCATCCATAACATTATGTGGTAATAGTAAAGGAGTAGTCCTTGTAACCTCCACTTGAATGATAGTTACATCTGAATATAACAATTAATCTCCCATTTTGCTAAGGGTCTATGTTATGTTTTTTGACATTCTTCATTGGGTACCCAGCATTTCTTGGTATATACGAGGATATACCTCATTGATTATACTTTTTATTTCATTCCTATACCTATGAATGAACATAAAATATAAATTCTCTCTAACCCTATTTCTAAACTATTCATCTAAGGGTTGTCATTCCTGACCATAAGGCTTGTAAATAGTGGTCATTACTACAACCATCAAGTAAGACACCATGTATAAATTGTCATCCTCATTCCTTCAATTAGGATAAAGTATATGTGCCTTTAACCATGTGCTTATGATCTCCCCCAATGCTACCAACTTGTTAGTTATCATCTGTTAGCTTGATTAAGGTTGATTTTTAATTAGAGAAAAGTAATGGTATTTGGATATCAATACTATGATAAAAATATATATACTAGGACATATAAAGATTAGATATGTTAGGTTGAAAATCATAACATCATATCAAATTAAAATTCATGAAACTCTAAGGTTCAAAATTACTTAAGATACTAGTTTAAGCTTGGATTTTTATGAATTGAACTTGTGTAATGTTTAATTTTATAGAATAGATTTAGATGACAAATGCATGATACATTAGTCATAGATATTTAAGCTCATATCTACCCAAATAAAGGTTTTCCAATAATGGGTCCTTGTTTTAAAATTTTAAAAAATGGTGCGTGTGTGTGTGCGTTTGTGTGTGTTAGGACACAACAAATGAGAACTCATAAGGGAAATACTCCTATGTATTTTGAGAACCCAAAATTTCAAAAATATATTTTGACAAAATTTTATTCTTATCAAATAAAGAATAAGTAAATCTAACTTCTAAAACAAAACTCTTACTTCCTAATACAACATACTAACCTTACCATTCCTTAGATTTGTGTGTGATCCAATGAAATTAATTTCTCTTGGTCATGAAGATTTTGACAAAGACCTGAATAAACACTGTAGGTTTCATTTTGAATTTTGACCTTGTACCCAATGAAAAAATAAAGCATGGGCATTACTCTACTTCCATCCAAACATCCATAGCCTCAATAGAGATACCTCTTGTTCCACTCAAAGCCTTGCTCTACTTCCAAGTAGGTGTCCATAACCTTGGTAGAGTTTAATTGAATCACCTACCCTCTCATTATTTTTTATTTATTTTTAATCAAAGATAGAGGGAGATTAGGAACCACCTTTGTCTAGATGCATGAAATACAAAACAATTATTGGTCAATACGTCCCTATCAGTGTGTTTTTGGTCATATGTTTATCATCTCATGCCTAAGTTTTAGCATATGATAGTGTAGTGCATATTTGGAGGGAAATTTTTATTAAACCACATGATTATATCATAACAAGTGACAAAAAATATGTAATCCTATTCAATCTATTAAAAAAAAATAGTCACAATACATACCTGCGCTCCTTTCAAGTATCATCCCCTTTCTTTTGGTATGTCCTTTTCGATTTAGTTCAAGAAATTAATTGAAATGGTTCTAAAAAATAGGAAAATAAACCATAAATCATGGAACTAATCTATCAAAATAAAAATAAACTACCCTAAAGGAAAACAAGCATAGAAATTAAGAAATTTAATATAGAAAACAAGAAATCTAATCTAAGAAGTGGGAAATCTAATATAGAAAGTAGGAAATCTAATCTACTGCTACTCTAAATATCCATTTATAGTTCACTTTGATGCATTTCAAGTTGGGTAAGTTATGAAGAAATGATTCAAAAACTCTCCATTGATTGGAAAGGTGAGTTTATTACCTTGGAAGTCTTTTAACTGAAAGACATTATTTCTAAGGATTTTTAGATACCTGATATGGTCCAATCCACAATGGAGTGAACTTGTCATAGTTATCTTTATTTTCATGTGCTTTATCCTAGAGAATAACCATGTCTAAAAACCTAAAATCCTTGACTTTGGATCTCTTATCAAATTAATGTTTGATAATATCCCAATGTTTATTGAAGTTGTGTAGTGCTTCAGCTCTTATGTCTTCTAATTTGACTATCTCAAGTAGTCTAGAAGTTATTCTCTCATCTTCACCCATATACTCTTGCATGAATTGGTATGTTGGTAGCTTGAGAGTGATGGGGAAGATTTTTTTTCATTCATATACTGGTAGAAAAGGTGAATCCTTAAAATCTTTCTTGTGCCTATTTTGGTCTACCCATAGTTCAAATTTTAATAAATTTGATATACCATTCTCTCAGTTTGTTCTATGTAGACTTCTTTATGGCATCCACTAAGTTCTTATCGGTTGACTCAGCCACTCCATTTCCATGTTGGTAATGGTTTGAAGAGAACTTGAGGGTGATCTAATTGTGGTAAGTCCATTATGTGAATTCAATAAATTATAACTCTAGACTTTTATCATAGATCAATGAAATGGGTGTGCCAAATTTGGTGACTATGTTTCCCTCTAGGAAATTGATGACATATATGGTTCATGAATTCTTAGTAGCAATAGACTCTATCCACATGGTATAATAATTAGTAATTATGAGGATGAACTTATGTCACTTTAAATAATTTAGATTTATCACCCCAATAAAGTCCAAGCCCCATTGATTGAAAGGGCATCCTTCAATGACTAACTGTAAAGACATAGAAAAATTAAATTCTCTCTTTCTAAAAACTTAACACTCGTGGTAGATTATAACATGGTTATGGGTTTCCTTGAATATTGTAGGCTAGTAATAACCCATCCTTAGAATAGAATGAGTTGTAGTACTATTAGATGGATGCCCGCTACCAACCTTTTGATGTAGGTTATTTAGGATGTCATTAAAGTTTCCTCTTTAGAAATTCAACTCAGGTAGATGCATTCATAATTATTTCTATAAAGGACCCCTTTCTTTATCATGAAATGAGTTTATTTGAGTATAAGGGATTAATTTTCTCTCTATTTAAATATAGAGGGCATATCCCTATAAATAGGTAATGGATGATATGTGAGTACCATTCCCCTCCTGTCACCTAGGGCTCATTAATTTATTTTATGTGGATGTGTGGGTCAATTTCATTCATAAAATAGATGAGGCCCTGGTCTCTTACCGTTTTAGTTTATCCAATTTCAAGGTCAAACTCTTGAAGTTTGACCATATTTCCTTACGCTCTCTCCCAGCTCATTTTAGCTAAGCATGAGTTTGACGGTTAAGTCGAGGATAATGACATACATCTTATTTCATAGAATATAATGTTTGAATTTTTTGATACCCTTGATCAAGGCATATATCTACTTAAAAATTATGTAATAATTTAATTCTACATCCTTCAGGTTGGTATTCATGAAGGCAATGTGATGATCATTGTCTTCCACCTTTTGCATCAAAACTACAATAGTAGTATGTTCTAAAACAAATAAATAAATATAGAAATATTTATTAAAATATGTGTTGACTAGGACTGGGGATTGAGAAATTTATGTTTTGATGTCCTAGAAATATTTCTTGGCCTCTATTGCCAACTCAATATTGGCATCTTATTTTTTCATGACATTCAATGGTTTGATGATTTCTACAAAACTAGAAATGAACTTTATCATTAAGTTGATCTTGACTAAGAAAGACTTTAGATATTTCTTGTTATTGGGTAGAGGCAACTTATAGATGGCTTGGATGTAGTTTGGATTGATAGAGATCCCTTATTTATTCTTAATATGGTCTAATAATTTTCCTTTAGTAACTCTGAAAATGCATTTTGTGGGTTCAAAGAAACTCCATACATTTTGCACATGTCTAGGACTTTTTGTAGTTGGCCTATGTGGTCATATCAGTTATTGAAAAATATTATAAGATCATCCATATATGTGATGATGCACTTCCCCACTAGTCCCTGAATGGAAAAATCCATCACTCTCTGGAAAGTAGTTCCTATGTTGATTAGGCCGTATGACATCCTTTTATACGTAAAACTTACCCATTTGGTGGTGAAGGTGGTATTCATTCTATCTTTTACTTTGACCAATACCTAGTTATATCTTGAGAATCCATCCAAAAATTAAATCATCTTTGAGCCAATAATCATTTGTATTACCTCATCTAGTGAAGGTAGAGGATAATTGTCCTTTTTTGAGGATTTGTTTAAGTTCATGAAATCAACACACAAATTGATTTATCCATTATTTTTCATGACTAGTACTAGATTAACTACCTAGGTCAAGTGCCAAATTGGGAAAAAAATATGGCATCCATGAACTTTTATAATTTGGTCTCTATGAGAGGTTCCAAGACTAGGTTTCATAGTCTCTACCTTTGTGTGAATGGCTTGTGTTTTGGCCTGAAAGGAATGATGTGGGTAATGACCATTGGATCAAAGATATTTAGCTCATCATATGTATAAGAAATGGCATCCCTATAATCTATAAGCAACCCTTTCATCTGGTGTTTTTCATTTTTAGTACAACTTAGACCTATATTCACCAGTTGGGGAGCCCAGTTAGTCCCCATGTTTTCTTTGGTGAATTTGGACTCAGTTGCTTCCATATGTTTCTACTTCTAGGATTGAGGTTCAATGTCAAAATATCATTGTAAGGAAACCATTCCTAAGGGGATTCAATTATCCTTTATCTATAAAACACCCTCTTCACCCATAACCTTAGTCTACATAGGCTAGATATTTCCTTCATCTATTATCTAGGACTCAAAAGCTCTTAAACTATTCAAGAACTACATGATTTGTTGATCATCATCAAACACCTGAATTTTTTATACATTATCATGTATAGAATGGCATGGGACCAATTCCACTATTAAAATTTACATTTTTTATTTTTGAAGTGGTGCTAGAATGGTAAAGAACGTTGCCAATGAATTAGTTGTCTAATTCTTTTCTTCTGGGATGGATTTGATGTCAAATGCTTCAAAGTATTCAATCAAGTCCCAAGCTTGGTGTTTATACTTATTTAAGTATGCAATATTACATTGGTACTTATTTTTGATTTAGTTTGTAACCAATTTAGATTCACCGAACACTAGTAGCTATTTGGCATTTTGCATTAATGCAAATTGTAGGCATAATATCTAGGCTTCATATTTGGCCTTATTGTTGGTGTAGGGGAACTACAACCTATAATAAACTAGGTACTACTTATCTTCTAGGTTTTTCAAGGCCATGCATATGCTAAAACCTTGTTTATAATGAACCTCTACAAAGTGTAAAGTCCATAGTTGAGAAGGACCTTTGAATTATTATTCATATAAGTGTTGTTTAGTGGTAAAAGTATACATTCTTGAATGTGTTGATATGAAGTTCACTTGTTCATTCTTGGTGTTGTACCTAGTAATTAAGTAATTGATTTTGGGTTCCCTATCATCCCTTATTTGATTTGGTACTCTTTTCCATGGCAAACACATGTGGAAGAAATCCATGGCCATGTACCTATTCAACGCTTTTGACCGTTCTTAGCTTAGTATCATGTCATATGCCTCTAGATTGTTAAAGACTAGGATGCCAATGGTATACTGCACATATGATTATAATCCCAACTATATGTGCATGTTTGCAAATTTTATGACACATGTGATTAAGTATTTATGTAACTATAGTACTACCCTTTTTGACTTGTTAGGAGTCAAACCTCACTTTTGGGAAATAGTCATAAGCATCACATTGGTTGATTCCACAGAATCAACCAAACACTTGTGTATTTTTTTAAAAAACATTTAAACTATCAATAAGAATGATGGGACCTTGAGTTTATAGTTATACATCATTACATTTGCATGGTCAATCTTGGAATTATCATAATTCTCCCTTGTCAGGGCATTGAGTAGTAGCTCCCTCTATTTAGTGATCAGAGCTAGCTCATGAAGACTGATATTGGCTTTAATATTTTTCATGTATTTAACAATATTATATACTCCCTTATCCTAATTTTTAAATCTTTGTGACTGATCCTTTTGATTAGGAGGAGGATAATTATACATCCTAGGTGGAGGTGGATTATCTCTCTATGTTAGGGGTAGATTGTTATTAGTATTTAGATCAGGAGGAGTAGTAGCACTATTATTGGGAGGAGTTGAAGAAGTCATAGGCTACTTGATTTTTAGGTTGTAGTTGTTCTTGACCTGATGATATTTCTAGAAAACATAAACCTCTTTGGTGTTATCCTCAATCTCATTATCATCTTCCCCAAAGAAGGGGAAGTCATAACTATCAAAGACCATGTCCATGCTAGGGTTTCCTAAATAATTTGATGAAAATAGTTCTTATTGATTGGCAAAAAAAAATTGCCTCTTTGTTTTTTACTAGAAGATCTCACAAGTAGTGCATAACTCGATACTATTGAGTTTCCCATATTTCACAGTTTTATGGACATAGTAAAAGTTTGGAAGAGTTACATCCATGATTTTAATAGTATCATGTTTTTAGATAGGACCTGATGTTATCGATTATTCCTAAACATGTGGAAAGGCCTATTGTACCTTTAGAACCCATAACCCTAATTATTTTGATTAGAGTTCTATCCACCTATATTACCTATATGTCTCTACATTCTAATAACTTAATTACTCAATTTTTGTACCATCCTCTAGATGGGTTCCATATCTATCTTAGTTGAGTTTGGATTATTGTCTTATATAAAAGTACGATTAACTAGTATAGAAGGATGAATCTAGCTTTGATGGTTAGAATCACAATTATCCAATAAATTGAGATTGATTTTGGGTAACATGGGTTAATGGAAATTAATTGCATATTGGAGTTTGGTATTGTGCCATATCATTTTAGGTTACATTGGGTATTGGGTTAAAAACTAGGTAGACAGGTCTAAGACTGAGTGGAGGTAATGATTTTAACTGAGGATACAATTGTTTATCTACATTGATTACCTATATGTAAGCTAAGGGTAAAGAATAAATGTTGATATCCCTATGCAAAAATACAAAAATCATGGAATCTAGGGTGTTTTTATACATTTCAAGGGCCAATGGATCATTTACAAGATAGGTAGAGTCTAATTTGTTATACATATTTTGAAATCGAGCATTGAATGCTAATATTAGCTCATTGGATCTCATCTTATGCTAGAAATGTTTTGGTAGATAACACTCACACTGGTAACTTGGCCAAATTATGATAAGAAGGTATCTTGACATTTTGTCTAGGTTGTAATTATCCATTTTAAAATATTTAAAAACTAGCCATAGGTTGATTCTTATAAAGTGAAAGGGAATAGTCTACAAGCCACATCCTCATGGGTTACATTTAGGATCCCTAAGGTGGATTTGAAATGTTTTGCATGTTATTCTATAGTCCTTCCTCCCAAGGGAGAAAAATAAGTGAGATATTTCTCTAGTTTTCTAGGCAAATCATGCACCACTCCTACAACATTGATAACTAAGCCAATCAACTAAGTTAGGGATTAAGGTGGGGGATAGGGTTGAAGTGGAGGGTTAAGAGGTGAATTATGGAGATGGGTCATAAAAAATATTAGAAGATGAGGTTATACTATTGGGGATGATGATTATACCATAGGTCTATTAGAAACACCTCTATCAGACCTAACCTTTCCATAGATCTCTAAATGTGGCTATAATAGGTTACTGTTTGAGGTTGATCTTGTTAGTCATCTAAGTGCATCTAGTGCAAACCAAGTGATCTTAATTCTTAGGATAAAGGTAGAGGATAGAGGCCCTCATTTTCATACTAATTTAAAATTTCTATTATGTGGGTTTTATACAAACCCCTTAAATTCCTATGAGGTTGCCTCTAAAATTTTAGGATTGATGAAAGAATTCAATACAAAGCATGAGTTGTAAGGTATTAAATTTTATAACAACCTGTTGGTGGAATGGCGATGAGTGACAGATTTTTTACCATGAGTGAACTGGATATGGGTGAACCTATATCTACTTGGAGAGGGTGGAAGGATGATGATTCTAACTAGGGTGGGTAGGATTTCAAAATAAAATTTAAAAAGAGGGAAGAGTAAGGTAGAAAAGAAAATCCCATGGAAAATCCAAGGATAAAGCCTTTCAAGACTAGTATTTGAACGCGAATAGGACAAGTAATATAAACCAATACTTTTTTAGAGATATTTTAGCACAAAAATAATGAAATATAGTGAAGATTCAAAGGAAATAGAACACATTATCCTCAAACATGCAAAAATCAAAGGTTGCCTAATTGTCAGATTATTATTGCACATCTACAAGAGGATTATGACAACCATGCAAAAGATATTAAAATTAACTATATCTAAAAGTGAAAGACTATTTTTAAAATAGATACCACATACACAATTAAAATACTAATATACCAAAATGATGGAATGTTTCAAGCAATCCATAAAATTAGATAAGAACGAAGATTTACACATAGAGATCAAGTCAAGTATATCTTCTTTGAATTTTCTATTAATCTAGATAGGCAAAATTCTATTCCTTTTGAGACCGAGAGGTTTCATGTATTTATAATCTTAGTATGGATAAGGCCTCATCTCTTCAAACTTTACGTAATATTAAAAGTCTAAATATAGGTCCTCTCATTCAAAATCATGAAAAGATGCATGCATAATGATAATACTCAGAATAGACTTCCCATCTAAAAATACATTATACATGTACAATAAAAAGATTGGAAACTAAAGTAACACCTTGGTAATAACCATGAAAATACATAATCATTCTAAAATTTAAGTGTTAATGCAACACTTTTAACTAGACTAGTCAATGAATATATTGTAGTTGTAACTGTGGCAAGGACTAAGAGATTTGTGAAGTTGAGGGGATGCTAACAGCCAGTTGTGTGCATGGTGTAGATCTAGAAGTTGCTTATTTATCATTTATCACTTCACCTAGTGAATAAATCACATCAAATTATTTCTCTATTATTTCAAAATTTAGTAATGAATGATTAAAAATTACAACTTCCTCAATTATTAATCTTTCTTGCTTTGCCTTTGAGCTTTTGAATTTGGCTCCAAAAGCCTTCACTCTCATTACTCTATCTTTGGTAAACTAACCAATTTTAATACATTTGTGAACTAAATTTATAAGTGATAATAAATGAAATAATCTTAATCTAAGATAAATTCAACCTAAGATAGAGCAAAAAACAAAGAAAATATAAAACACAAACTTATGCTTCAAATGTGCAAGCTTTCTCCATTGTGATGTAAACTTGATTTTCTCTTCGAGAATGTGGTGCTCACTCTTCCAATGTAAAGGAGAATGGGTAGTGTTTTGATATAAAATGAGTCTTTGATTTGGTTTGATTCACTTGTGAATAGAATTATGTTAGCATAACTCTAGATTCTAATTCAACTTCAAAAATCTTTAAAATGAAGGTTTTCAAGTTTATTTATATATTTTTGGATGAGGATCCAATGGTGGAGGATTATTTAGATTTATTAAATGATACAAATAATCAATGGTGGATAAAGATTCCTCACTTATGAAGATGAAGACCATTTCAAATACTTGAGAGAAATATGGGATTTGTTAGCTTAGTTAGGAAGAAAAAGTCAAACTTTTTGACAACTCAAGGGATGACTCATAGGAGGATGATAAATTTGTGGGTTTGGTTTGGATGAGGGATAAAAAGGTGGGAACTGTTAGATGAGGTGTAAAATCCATATTTTATTTTTAAAATAAGGATTTAAAGTTTGCATAATTCACAAATTTGACTTATTCAATTATTTGAATGTGGAAGGAGATGTGATGAATTATTTTAAGAAGAATTATTAAATAGATTTAGTTGCATTGCGACCCTAAATAAAATTTTAGTGTCTATATTTTGCCCTCTTTGAAATAGTGTTGTGAAGTAATATTATTTCATATAATAGTGAAATAAATATAGTGCTTATGATTAAGAAGGAAAAATTATCCCAAATGAATGAAAATGAGTGTGATGATGCCCCCTCGAAGGTTTGTGCAAGAAAATGAACAAATGCTCAAAATGAATGAAACAGGATTGGGAGATGGAAATGAGAAAACTTTCATTAATAATATAGATACTTGTCTCAATACTAATGTTTGAAATATTTTAGAGGGTACATGTAAACCTATTTACCCCTAGTTATTAAATGTTAGAGAATATATTACAAAAAGTACATTTCCCACTTTATAGACTACACACATGGATTCTTCTCAGACTCAGGGGTCTCACAAGTGGATATGGGAATAATATATCTCAAAAAATGAAAATATAGATTATCTGATTTGTTTTAAAGATTTATAAAATTGATATTTACAAGCATTGATAAGGAGATATGGCACTTTGATTAAATGACAGTAGAAAATAAAGATGAAATGACTTGGATGGATGGATGATGGTGGTCAAATTGACCCTAGAGACCCCATGTATCTAATAATTTCCTACATAATCCATGGTAGAAAAATTCTTAGGGATATCAAGCCAGATGTAGTTCTCCCAATATGGGAAGGTATGTAATGTAAGATTAACCCATTGATGTTATTAACATATTTAAGTTAATGATTGCACATTGTGATTAGATAATGGATTGATTTCCCCCCAAGAAATGATATATGATAAAAGAGGATTGGGAATTGATATATCCAAAGAGAAGATTCATGCTTAAAGGTGACCCATGAATCAAGGTGATGGATGTCATTATTACCCCTTCATTTAACCAACTTTTGTTGGCATCAGCTCATACCAGGGCAATGTCTAAAACTATTTGTAGTAAGGCATTTATTGATTTTAGCTTAACAATACCATTTTCAAGGGGATTTTGATGTTATTTAGATCTATGTCTATTTATAACTCCTAAACTAATAATGAAAGGAAACAATCTTGCAAAAAATATAAACAAGCCAAACTGAACTAAATTGAAGAATCTGGAAAGATCACACACTGCTGCAAAATAAATTCACCTAAACTAAGTTTCAAATCCATAGTTGCATAGAATAAAATTAATCTTAAATTGCACTTACAAAATTAAAATAATATCAAATCCACACTTATAGAATTAAAGTGGTAAGAATGAAAATAATTAAATGTTTATGTTGAAAGTAACACATCAACTATTCAATCTACCCTGCAAGTTATTAATCTTAATTATGCAAGCATACACACACACACACACACACACACACACACACACACACACACACATATACATATATGCATTATATATAATGCATATATATATATATATATATATATATTAATTAAAATAAATAAGAATTGAATTATAAATACCAAAATAAATCTCTTATATCCTTGGGGAGTGGGCCCTTGCTCACCCTCAGATTTAGGTTTGAATCAATTCAACTCTAAGATATTACTTCAACACACAAATTTAGAAAGAAAACTGTTGCAATGCTCTTGTATTTCAAAAAATAATCAAAATTTCAATATCTCTATATGTATGCATATATGTTACATATCCAATCATGGATTTTTCTATTTAATCTATGCAAAGAAAATATTATCCCTATATTCCAAGTAATAACTTGACTGATTTGAAATAAGAAGATATTTTAGATAGATTGGGCAATATAGTTAAAATAGAAGAATGTTGCAATGAGATCTTCAAGAAATAAAAAGATCCATATTAGATAATAAATACCATGCTTAACTATATCTAGTGACAAAATCTATACATATATGATATTCATATATTATGTCTTTATTATTGCAACCTAGAATAACAACTTCCAAAAATAGAAGACTAAACAAAAATAAAAAACTATTTATATACATGCACAAAAATAGAAATATCAAAAGGAGTATTACATATTATCATGAAGAAGGTGGAAAGGATATATGAACCATTTATAACATGATATGATCAATTCTCGAGTAAACTGAGTCAATCCATAGCAAAATTGGTGAAATCCATAGCTTATTGGTGAAATCCATAATCGATTGAAGAAATCCATAGCTAACTAGTGAAATTCATAGCAAGATTTAGAATCTGTAGTTAAGATTCAGATGATTAGATCTATGTCTTGGATCATCCTTATCTTCATGAAATCTTTTCAAAACTCATATTAATACTACTATTTCTTGTACATATCAAAATGTGAAGCTTAAAACATACAAATGGTCAGAATATAATGCAAAAAAGATAGACTTAGACTTTACATGAATATATATAGATAAAAGCATCTATTTCTTACCTTATGCTAGATCTAAATATAAATATTACATATAATACTCAACCATTTAACATATTTAAGGCCATAAATTATAGCAATAATGAGTATTTTATGGACTCATCATCTCCCCCGCACCTTACCTTTTGCAAGTCCCTTTTGTAATTTAGTATTCTCAGTCTTCATAGTTATGAACTATTTATTCCAACTTAAGACTCGAGTCATATATGGAATACAAATCCTAAAGTATCCTCTAATGATGAGGAGTGAAGCCAAAATCCCTTTGCATAAAGTGGAGCCAAATTGCAAACTATTCCTTAGAGTGAGGTCTTATATTCTACCATAGGGACATAGGGGAGAGTGGTAAGGGAGGTATGAACCTCATCCTTATCCATGGATTCATTCCATCCTTTTGTAGAACATTTGAAATTATCTACACAATGACTTTAGCCCTTCTAAGGGGCCACTTAATAGTAGTGGGTGACAATACTTCTCTTCATCTCAAGGGGACTGGTAACATATGTCAGCATTGTCTACAAGCAACCACTACCACCATCAAAATTATGCTAAACAAACAAATCAAAGTTGAGGAGACCATCCTATAAGGTATAAATATAATGATCATGAATTTTGGGCTATTGATAAAAATTGTGAAATTTTTATAATATGTATTATGCATCACTAAATTGAGCCCTGATGCATAAACCAACTTATTTTTTAATATTAGTGTGATCATCATATCAGTCCTACTAAGAAATATGATTTATATATGCAAAAAAAATAGATCTCATTTGAAGTTCTCCCACAAATAGGTTCACTGAAAAGGTATTTATATTGCCTATAATAATGTCACACAAGTAAAATTCACAAAGTAGATCTTGTGTGTCAGGCGTACTATTTTTAAATGTTATCATGAAGTCATCACTGGTATTTATTTCATGTGGTAAATCATAAGATGTCTATAATATTTTCCATTTGAAGAACTATTCATGTAAAAATAGACTATATGCAGAAGAATGGACTTTACAAGATAATAATTTTTCACTTAGTTGACATGTAAATTGAAGAGTTTGTTTAACTTGTTCCTCTTTTTGTTGAGCTTGTATCAACTCTTCCTTTACTTTTTGTTCCTTCTTTCTAAGAATGTGATTTTATTTTCTAAGAAAGTGATTTGGTCTCTTCATCTCTTCAAGTTTTGAGCAAACTTATTCCCATTGATTTTTTACATCTAAAATAGACAAAATAGTTTGACAACCCTATTTTAGTATGACTTTAGGAGAAACATTAGAAGAGCTAGAACTTATTTGAGTCCTTAGTCTAGCATTCTCTATTTTAGATTTGAGAATATTTATCCTTAGAGAAATATTCTCTTTCTCAAGTGATTTGGTATGGATCCAAACATCAATAATTTCATATTCTACATCATCCATTTTTTCTAGAGATTGGATTTCCATGTTTTCAATTTGTTTCATCAAAAGGGAAATCACAAAATTTTTGTTTTGAGCTGCAATAATTAGTTCAACTATATCTTCTGCATTTTGTTTAATAGTGACTTCTAGCTAGGATAATGCTAGAGCATGTTGTAGTTTCACATCATATGTTTCCTTTGAAGGTTGTCCTTCCTCTTCATTCATTGGGGCTTTTTGTTTATCCCTTATTTACTATGTATGGAGTAAGAAAATTATTAGGGATGGTTTCAGCAAAGTCATCAACAAAGTATTCTTGTGGGAGAGGGGTTTCTTCTTCTTCGATCTAAGATTCATTAGTATTGGCAATGGGGTTTTATCTCAAGCTGTTTAGGGTTTTTAAAATAATGGTTTCATCACTATCAACAACTAGGATTAATTTACTTCTTCTATTAGGAGGAAGGGTTTTTATATGTGAATTTTCCTAATTTTTTAGTTGGGAGGCATGGTTTGTAGAGGACTCATCTTCAATAATTTAAATGAGTTATTAAACAAAAGCAGCTTGAGGAATATGTTGATGACTTTTGGTAGAAGGTCTAAGTCTCAATTTTTTGCTTATTGGCTCAAGGGGTGAGACTATAAGAGGAGTACTTGGGGTCTGTAATGGAACAATTCTAACCAAGGATATTGTGTTGCAAGTGGATTTAAAGACAATTTATTTGGGATAAATTCTAGGTGGGGTTTTAGAACTTAAATCATGAATGTTTAAAGGAATCTTCCTAAAAGGATTAGGGGTTTTTCTTTTCTTTCATTCATATAAGGCAGCCCAAGCTTCCATTTCCATTTTCCTACTACAAAATTTGGTGTTGGATAATGATTTGGATTAACCCATGATGGTGGATGGTAGAGGGATTTTTGAAATACCTCATGGTTACAACCTAAATAGATACCAAGAGGAATGAAGGCAATTTTTTTCTATGCTAGGGTTTTTAAGCAACCTATCTTAGGTAGATTAACATCCTCAATACCATACAACTTAACACACTACATTTCCCTTCACATGTTAAATATTTTATAATCCAAAAGGAAACTGAGCTCCATGGTTCAGGTAGAGATTCTCTACTAACTCCCTTGATTCTTCCTTTGATGTCTTCCACACAGATTGGTATTGATTCTCCCTCACTGCTAAAAATATTAATGAGATCATTAAATGAAGATCTTCTTACTATTCATGTACCTTCATCTAAAATTCCTAACAATTCACTAAGGATATATGTGGAAAAGGGAATTTGAACACCTCAGACCATGGAAAAGTTAGGTTTCAAATAGAGGAGGAATTCAATTACCAATGCCTCATCAAATCCCTAAAATTTGAGAAAGAACCCAAGCCATCTAGTTGTTGTTAGTATCTCCTTTACTAGTTCATCCTTCAATATCTCATTTTATTTTTTGGGTTCAGATTTATTTTTAGCCCCATTTCATATTCTACACTTGCACAAGACACAGTCAGTCCTTTACTCTGCTTATAAAAGGAAAACAAACTTTATTTTAAAATGAATAAATAATAATAATATCTCCTTAGGGTTTAAACTATGGATAATACTTGAATCATGTTAATCAATGATGATAACATCAATTTTAAGTAATGAAGGTGTACTCCTTTTCTTTTTATCATGTTTAAAATCATTCTATTGTCAAATCTTTTAAACCCTCTACTTTTTGTTTTTGTATAAATGAAACATGATTATAGTGATGTGTCATCATGAATCACTTTATGGGTAGAAGGGATATTATCAGTAGCATGTGTTTTGAGGTTTCAAAATATATCTGTTTAAAATGACCTTAGACTGACATCATAGAATGTTCTGCTTATATCACCTAATGGAAATTTTTATGCCAATGGGTTTGAGCAAATGCATGCAACTTAGACATATAAATTTAACACTTAGCAAAAAGATAAATCATCTACCTTCCAAATAATGATATTGTCTTTATCAGTCTTTCTTACATGTTCTTACATAGAAAATTACATGAATTAGTCATGAAAAATAGTACAATAGATAATAACATTAAATTTATTGCTTTGAAACCAACTAAATTTATAAACTCACTTTTTCTAATCCTTATTATTATTGTTGTTGTTGTTGTTTTTATTTTTTACCCTTGACCATCCATTTACTAGTTCTCTGGTCAAGGCTCATTATTCAGTGCATAAACAGTCGACAAGTTAGTTTTTTTAACATGACTGTCAACAATGTCCCAAAATATTTTCATTGTTGAATTTTTTTATTATTATTTTTAATTTTTAATTTTTGGAATTTTTGGAATTTTTAGAGAAGAGAGGAATCCTCTCCCTTTATCCAGGACAATTTTATCTTCAAAAATCAATTACCATAAAAGCTTTGAGTTCTTCCATGGTACCACACTCATTCTATACTAATTGAATGAATTCCTCTTTACTAGAAGGCTTTTGATATAGCTTCAACCGATGTCCATTAATAATAAGTGTTTTTTGATTTCCATCTATAGGTAATAACTGTAATGAACCATTATAAAAAATATTTTCTATCTAAAATGGTCCTAGCCATCTAGTTTAGAGCTTAATTTTTAAATGTTGATATTTAGAATCATATAGGAGTGCCCAATCTCCTCTAAACTAACTTTCTTTGATATCCAAGTCATACCATTACTTCCTCTAATATTATTTCATCTTTGTCTGTTGTAAATCTTTTGTCCTCATCTCATCCAACTCATTCAACTATAACATTTTTGCTTTTTGTGCTTCATCCAAATCAATTCCTACTTCTAATGTAATCCTAAAATTTTACATTTCAAACTCAATTGAAAGGAGAGGTTTCTTACCATAAACCAATTCATATGGTAAAAAAAATAGTAGTGGTCTTCCATGCAGTGTTGTATGTCCAAATAGCTTCTAAAAGTTTGGCTGCCTAATTTTTTTGGTTGTTAATGACTATCTTGGTAAGGATAATCTCTAATTCTATATTAATAACTTTTAGTTGTCCATTTTATTGAGGATGGTATGGAGAATATTTACTGTGGTTGACTTGGTAGATTTTCATGAATTCTTGAATCATATTGGCATGAACTGTGGCCTTTGATCAAATACTATCTCCCTTGATTCTCTATAATGCTGCATAATATTGAAATAGACAAAGTCTGCGACTACCTCTTCTCTTATAGAGGAGAGAGCTTGTACTTTATCCCATTTGGTTAGATAATCCATAAAAACTAACAAGTATTCTTACTTTGTGAGGGTGGATCTATGGGCTCAACAAAGTCCATAACCCACTTCTCAAAAGGTTCCAGAACTACCTATGGATAAAGAGGCATCTCAAAGAATAATGTCAGTTTCCCCATTCTTTGACATGGATCACATAGCCAAACATATGTCTTTACTTTCTTTTGAAGAGTTGGCCATAAATATCCATCTTCAAATATTTTATGTATCATTCTTTTCACTGAATAGTGTCCTCCTCCAAGTTCATCATGACATGCATGAATGATATCATACATTTCATTCTCCTTTACACACCTATAGAAAACATGAATAGGTCCAAGTTTAAATAGTTTACCATTAATCTATTTATAATAATAACTAATTTTAATTAAATGTTTCTTTTCCTTTTTAATAAATTAAAAAGGAAAGTTTCTTATAGCTAGAAAGATTGCTATATCAACAAACCAAGGTGATTGTGATGAAACAATAAATAGTTGTTCATCCAAAAATTTGTCTTCTATAGGTTCTTCTTCATCTACATTATTCAATCTAAAAAGAAAATAAAAAACCACATTGAATTTTTCTAGTTTATCAATAATTGTTATGTCAAACTCCTACAATAATAAAAACCACCTGATAACTCTTCCTCCTTGTACTATCTTATTCATCAAATACTTGATAACTTCATGACTAGTATATACAAATATTTTATAACCAGTAATATAGGATCTAAATTTATTTATGTAATAAATCATAGAAAATAATTCTTTCTCAGTGGTTGTATAATTTCTTTCAATTGAATTTAAGTTCTTGCTTATGTAGTATATGACATACATATGTCCATTTTCATCTTTTTGTCCCAAAATAGCTCCCATAGAATGATTAGATACATCAGTATAAATATGGAAGGGATGTGGCTATTTTGGTAATCTTAATACTATTACAATACTAAGCTTCTCTTTGATGGTTTCAAATGTTATTGTCAGGCTAAATTCTAGAAAAATTCACTCTCCTTTATGAGCAAAGAAAACATTGAAGAAAAAATATTGTTGAATTCTTCTATGAACCTTTTGTAGTCTCCTACATGGCCTAAAAAAATCTTAATTCACTCTGATTTTAAAGAAATGGCAAGTTTGAAATAACTTCAATTTTCTTTGGATCTACTTGGATCCCTTTTGTAGAAATATGATGTCCTAAAACTATGCCTTCTTCTACCATAATCAAACACTTTTCATGAATTAGAGAAAAATGGTGGTCCTCGCATCTTTGTATCACTTTTTAAAGATTACTTAAACTTTCATCAAAGGATTCTCCATGAACATTAAAATCATCTATATAAACCTCTACAGTGTCATTGGTCAAGTCTAAAAATATGGCTAGGACTACTCGTTGGAATGTGGTAGGTGTATTGCATAAACCAAAGGGTAAGACTCTATATGAAAATGTCCACCATGGATAGGTGAAGGTTGTTTTATCTTGATCCTTAGGTGCCACTTGTATTTGGTTGTATCCACTAAAACCATCTAGGAAAGAAAAGTATATTTTCCCAACCAAGTTATCAAGTACTTGATCAATGAAGGGTAGAGAGAAGTAATATCTCATTGTTGCTTTATTTAACTCCTTATAGTCTACACATACTCTCCATTTACCATTTTTCATAGGAACAATGACCAAGAAAGAGACCCATTGGCTATCATAAATAGGATAAATGAATCCCACTTCTAATATATATTCAATTTTAGTTTTCATAATGTCTCTCGAAACAAGATTAATTTTTCTTTGAGGCTACCTTACTGGCTTAATGTTCTCTGCGTAAATGTGGTTTGTACATATGTTTGGATGTATTTCCTTCATGTATTGATATTCCTAATTAAAATCTTGAGTATGATCTCTGAGTACATCAAAAAATTATTTTCTTGATCATTTGTTAACCACCTGTTTATGTTGAGTTTCTTTCCTAGTACTACTATGATTTGTTTAATTCATGGATGGGAAGAGTATATTTTTTTGAACTCACTCATCAATGAGTTGAGAGGACAAGGATGTGGTAGAAATGTATGAAATGTAATATCATCTTTGACCAATTTATCTCTTGTGGGAATAACTCTAGCTAAAGGACAATGGAAGGCTATTAGGAATGAGTTTTATCCTTCATATGCCCATTGCATCACACTATTTTGAATGTCTATATGGTCATACAACGTGTTTGAAGAGGTGAAAGAGGATGAATGATTATAAGAATAGAAAGTACTATCTTAAAAGGGTTTTTTATTCATATCCATAGTTAGTCTATTGTAATCCATAGTTAGTGTATTGTAATATTTAGTTAGACTGTCAACATCCATAGCTAGACTATCAAGATCCATAGCTGGAATGTTAAGATTTGTATTAGTTCCAATATTTCTTAATAACTCATCCTCTACTTTCTCAATGTAATAAGTGATTGTAACCATAGCTAGAGAGGAGATGCTATCATGTTCTTCATCATGTTGATCAACCCATAACTATTTGACAATATTGATTGATGGTTGAGTAGGTGGATATAAAGAAATCCATTTTGATTTAAGACCATTTGAGATGGTCATATCTCCTGATCTACAATCAATCAATGCTGCTACATTTACTAACCAAGGTCTTCCTAGAACAATGGGTATCTAGTCTATTTATTCTTAGGCTGGAGGACAATAAAGTCAATAAGATATTCCCATGACTCTATAGTCAATGTTATATCTCCAATGAAACCTTCTAGTTTGGTAGTGAAATGGCCTTCCATCTCTAGGATTGTGGTAGTTGGTTGCATGTCCTTCAAAGAGAGATTTTGCATGGTGTATATAGTCATTATATTAATAGCATCTCCTAAGTGTATCAGTATATTTGGTATCTCCTATTGTCAATTTTTTACAAAAATGATAGGGCTTCCTAGATCTCTATATTTAGGCAAAAGCAACTTACATTCTAATAAATCAACAAGCTTAGCACCAATCTATATGGTCTTAGGTTATTATCTTTTTCTACCAAGTGTCTTGATACACAAACTTTTGATCACCCTATTTACTTCTATAATGTCTCTAATGGCTTGTAATAATGGAATATCTATGTTTAATTTTATGAGTTCCTGGATCAATTTAGATTCCTTATTGTTTTCCACTTCCTTTAATCTTTCTAGAAAAGGAAAAGATGGATGGGTTATAATAACTTCCTCTATTTTTCTAGTTTCCTCTTTGGACTCTCCTTCTTTCTTTGGTTGAGTCTAGGGACTTATTTTCTCTTGTGTCACTTCTATGATGATGATATGAGATTATTACAATGTTCTTCCTGATTTGAGATGAGTGTTTACACATTCAATAACTCCTACCTCAATTATTTCACCTTGTTCATTTACAAAAAAACTTATTTATTTTTTGGGTTTACTACTGGCTGAGTAGGTAGTTGAGGTTGGTTTATTTGTTATATAGAGGTTACTTGATTTCCTTGAGGGGCCATTAATGTTTGTTTTTGTTATTGTTATTGTGGATACCTTATTTATTGTTATTGATTATAGTTTGGACTAGAATTCTAGTGTTTATTTGTCCATGGATGATGATGACTTGGGGTATCCATGTTTGTTAAAAAGTTTAGGGCATCATCCATTATTGTGGCATCCATTATTGGGTTCATAATGGTGGTACACCCCACATTTGTGGAGGTGCATGCCACTATGGAAAAGTAATTCTTGAGCCAAATTATTGATTTCGTTAAAAGGTATTTCTTTATCTTTAAATATATTGATTTATTACATAGTTTGCACATTTTGTTTGAACTAATTATTGAGACTAGGAAGGTGACTACAATTCTTTGTGCCATGATCTTTAGCATCACATATTCCACATATTTTAGTTTTATCTAGAGGATAATCCCCAAGTGCATGTTTCAATCTGCATTTTGAATAATAAATTTCTAATGATTCAATATTAGATTTAGCCTTAGATTGCAATCCATCTAATGTTTAATTTAGTTGAACCAGTATGTTTGTTTTTAAGTTTGTTAGTTCTTCCATGAGTTGGCTCACATCACTAGATTTCCGTAGTTTCCCTTTTCTACTGATAGCTTTTGTTCTAGAGTGGTTAGTACATAACCATGTGATTTCTTGGAAATCCAATTTAGTAATATATCCCTTACCCATAAGATTCAAAGAATTCCTAGAGGAATCATCCAATACTTTAAGGAAAATCATTTTAACCACTTGTTTAGGAAGCTCATAACCACATCTATTGGGGGAAAAAGAAAATTGATCTAATTAATCCTCAAGGTTGTCATCTTCAGTTTGTATGATTTTGAAAAATTCTTCTTTCCTATCCTTGACCCTACAATAATCTTGATATTTATCCAAAACTATTGTTTCCATTTCTCTCTAAATTCAAAAAAAGTTCATTCCTATCCCCATGAACTACCTCATTACTCCTTCCTTTAGAGTAGAAGGAAAGAGCTTCAGATTTTGGTTGTCTGAAGTGTAATCATAAGTCTAATAGAGGACCTTAAACTCAAAAAGAAATTGATTTGGGTCTTCAGTGGATAGAACTTTGAAGGTAGGTAGATTGTATGGAGAAATATTTTTCATTATTAATTTTTCATCATCTTCAAAGATAATAGATAAGAGAAAGTCCTCTCAAGAGCATTCTCGTGAGGATTTTCCACATGGCCTACATTTTCTTCCATGTCAAATATAATTCTACTGAGAGGAGGGGATTCTGGTTGTTCAGTATCTACAATTTCAACTTTTGTAGAAGAAGATTATTTTGGTCCCTTAGGGATACTTCTAAAAGACTTGATTATTTATTTTTGTAAATTATCTATCTTTTTTGAAGCATCTTTAATTATTTCTTGTAAAGGATCAAAATATTTTGGAACAAACCTACCCTATAGATCATGTGGCCTACTCATATATTTAATGTTGACAAGAGAATGATTTTATTTTGATTTTGATTTTTTTATATATGGACTATTAGCTTGAGTGTTTTCCTTAATAACACTTGAAAGGGTCCTTAGAAATGGTGCCAAAAATTATGGGTGTCTTTATTACCCTTTCATTTAACCAACTTATGTTGGTGTCATTTCTTACCAGGGCAGTGTCTAAAGCTATTTGCAGTAACATACTTATTGATTTCAGGTTAATAGTACTATTTTTATTTTTTTTGGGGGTGGGGAGGTTGATGTTATATATATCTATGTATATTTATAACTCCTAAACTAATACTAAAAATAAATAATTTTTTAGAAAATATAAACAAACCAAACTGAACTAAATTAAAGAATCTAAAAAAGATCACACACTGCTACAAAATAAATTCACCTAAACTAGGTTTTAAATCCACACCTTTACAAAATAAAAGTAATCCTAAATTACACTTGTAGAATTAAAAGAATATCAAATCCATACTTGTAGAATTAAAGTTGTAATACACACACACACACACACACACACACACACACACACACACACACACACACACACACACACACACACACACAAATAAAAATAAATAAGAATTAATTTATAAATATCAAAATAAATCTCTTGTCTGCTTGGGGAGTGGGCCCTTGCTCACCCTAAAATAAAGGTTTGAATCAATTCAGCTCTAAAATATTACTTCAACACATGAATTGAGAAAGAAAATTACTGCAATGATCTTGTATTTCAAAAAATAACCAAAATTACAATATCTATGTATATATGTGTATATGTTACATATCTAATCATGGATATATCTATTTATTATATGTAAATAAACTATTTATCTCTACATTCTAGGTAACAACTTGACTGATTTTAAATAAGAATATATTCTAGATAGATTGGGCGATATAGTTAAAATAGAAGAACATTAAAATGAGATCTTCAAGGAATAAAAAGATCCATATTAGATAATAACTACCATGCCTAACTATATCTAGTAACCAAATCTGTACATATATGATATTCATATCTTATGTCTTTAGTATTACAATCTCGAATAACAACTTCCAAAAATCAAAGACTAAATATAAATATAAATGTCAAAAGGAGTCTTTTAGATTGTCATGAAGAAGGTGGAAAGGCTATCTAAACCCTTTAGAACATGATATGATAAATTTTGGAGCAAACTAAGTCAATTCATAGAAAAACTAATGAAATCCATAGCTTACTAGTGAAATTTGTCACTGATTGATGAAATCTATAGCTGACGAGTGAAATCCATAGTAAGCTTCATAATCCATAATTAAGCTTTCGATTATTATTTCTATATCTTGGATCATCCTTATCTTCACAAAATCTTATCAAAACTCATATTAATTCTACTATTACCTATATATATCAAAATTTGAAGCCTAAAATATGTAAATGGTCAAAACATAATGTGAATAAGATAGACTTAGACTTTACATGAATTTATATGGATAAAAGCATCTATTTCCTACCTTATGTTAGTTATAAATATCAAGATTACATACAATACTCAACCATTTGACATGTTTAAGGCCATAGACTATAGAAAGAATGAGTCATTTTAGGGACTCATCAAAAGGTTCATCAGAATATAGGTGGGAATGTTGTAAATATATGATCTTAGATTGGTTGACTAATTGATTGATTAAGTGATGGGGAAAGGATGGATATTGTGAATTTATCAGTCCCAATCAATAAGTGTAGTAGATTGAATGGAAAGATTAGGAAATGATTATAGATGATTGATATGCAAGTATTAACATGGAAAGGAAGTGACCACATGGATTAATGATGATGGATCAAATGATTCATCATGAATGAGATAAGGATGGATAGAAGAAAGAGATTATTATTAGACAAAAAAAATGGTTTTGTATATTTAAATTCTTAGAAAAGGAGAATAAAAAAAAAATTCAATTATCAAAATGATGAAATTGGTATGAAAAATGATGAATTTGTAAACATAATGATGAATTCATTGAGAAATGATTTTACAATTATAAAAAATTTGTTTGAGTTGACACATAGATGTTTCATCTAAGAATATGAGATGGTTTGATAACTACCTTGTGTTTATTTTGTTCTTGCATTAGATTTTCAATAATAATTCTAATTGAGTAAGAGTTAAACAACTTGAGTTTTGATATTTTTCATGATAATATACACTAATGGTATTAAAAAACCATGATGATTATCATGTGATATGCGTAAGGACTAATAGATTCACAAGGACAAAACTTAGTGCATCATGATATAGAAGATCATAATAAAACCATTAGTAATGCACATAGTGATCTAGACACAAGAAACAAAAATGAAGATAAGATAAAAATAGATGTTTGTAATAATGAAATTGATGTAAGTAAAATAAACACGAAAGTAAGAAAACATTGTAGAAGCAAGAAAACACCCATAATGTAAAATAAAGTAAATGACTATACAAATAGGTAAGTAAATGACTAAAACAAGTAAGCAAATGACTTTTTTGGATGTATTTGGATAGAGTAGAACCCTTTAGCATATATAATTTTTGACAATGTTGAATTGTCCGATGAGTAATCTATATAAGGGATGACTAAGGTACGTAACTAAGGACAAGGGACTTTTTTTGGGGATTTTCTAATGCTTTGGTTTTATTTGGAGTTTGTAATGTTTTTATATTTTGTTGGATTTATAGGTGTATATACAAGGAATACTAGCAAAGTAAAAACCATATTCTAGCACTGAAGTGTGAGTGGTAGGGGATGGATGGAATATATTTTTGAGCATTGTTCCTGTTGTTGAAGTTTGTCATTGATGTCAAAAGTTCTTAAGAAAGGTTTTCATGAGGTCACTGAAGAATGTTATTATTTGATAACATCATTAAGAGGTATGACATTGTATGAGGAGAATTTAAGACATATGATCAAGGTATAATAGAATCAATAAGTGTTTCAAGGTCATTTTTTAAGTTTTAAGAGATTGAGAAGCCTAATCATAACATTGGTCATTACATGAAGATACCTTGACATGAGAAGGTATGATCTTGGTGGCCTTATGAGATGGATGCACAAAGGCATAAGAGGATGTATGAGTTTGTTTGATCATGCATATGAGGCATTGGATCACTCATGAGAGTTTTATCATGAGCATATATGGGTATGACCTATAGACCTGGTATGCAATAAACCACCTCTAGAACCTGCTTGGCCTTATGAGGCATCATGATCTATTTTCAAGGAATATTATGGATGTTTGAAATTTATTGAGCATGTGAGATGTTGTGTGAGAATGTAATTGAGGTAGAAAGTGCATGAAAAGAGGCTTGAAGGTCAATTTCAAGGCCTAATATGATTTGTAGGTCAAGGTCCAAGCAAGCAAAAAATGAGATGATGGCCAAATTAGGCATGAGTTTTAGATTTAAAGATAATAATGAACATGTGTTCATTTTTATTGGTGTGATAGGTTATCTCAAATGTTTTGACCAATTATTAGGTCAAATGTTTTAAGAAAGGCATGAAAAGGGTTTTGAGATTTCTCAATTGTATAAAATGAAGGGTTATCAACTCAAGAAGGAATTTTAGGTGTTTATTGGAATGTGTAACCTCTACATGGGAACATGATATGTTTAGGAGAGATGGATAAGGGTCCTAGATAATATATCTAGGGATTAGTTTTAGAAATGAGGAACAATCCATTATGAATAATCGCTAACACCATAAATAATGTCAACCCTATCTAAAACCCTAATACTAACCCAATGGGAAATATATTGTTCAAAATAGCCGAGAATGGTTTTGAATGACTATAAAATATATTGGAACATGTATTCAAATCTCACAGTCATCTCCAAGTGTGATTTGTTTGTTAGATGAGTTAGTGGACACTACAATAAAGGCCTTATTTCTCAAATATTTATTATAGTATTCAGAGTTGACCAAGTCAAAGTTGATAAATGGATGAAGGTTTAAGATTGATACTTTTAATTGATGTCCATGGTGGTTTATAATCAGGTTCTATCCCTCATGGGTGTTAAACTAGTCATACAAGTTGACCAGTCGCTAACAGGGTTAATGGTATAAATAGTGAGAAATCTAGGTAGAAGTGAGAAGTTGATTAGGCATGTGTTATCATGTATAAGTTGTTAAAGCTATACAATACATTTTAATTTTGGATATATTTTTTTAAGATAGTATAAATGATGAAAATATTGCTCATAAGTTGGCCTATCTGGTCTAGATAAGATAGTGAGGTACAAGACTATGAGATCAGTTTGCAAGACTAATATTACCATTTGACCATACTATATATCTATCTAAGAATGGTATAATGAAATAATATGGTCATCCAAATGAATTAATATTATCTATAAATTTCCATATATATATTGATGGTAATTATTTTCATGACTATGTTTTGAGGCTAGTTGGTAGTTCTGAGTGGGTTACTTATAAAGAAGGGTTTGAGTCTTTTTACCCTATGTAATGAAGTCTAATGAGCTTGGTGAAATTTTTGAGGTATTTGAGGTTATATGTGTATGTTTTAATTCCATTTTTGTTTATCAAATTGGAATTTTATCTTCAATAGTTTAAGATAGACTTTCTAGATGTGCACATGCCTAATTATGAATAGTGTTAATAGTGTGCTTTAAGTGGTGATTAGATGTAAAAGATGTCATAGACCTAAGAGGAGATTATTATGGGTATATTTTAGTGACATGTGAATTGTTCCTACCATTTATGAAGTTTAAAGCTCTCCAATAATATCAAAGGATAATGTGTGCTAATGAAGGCCTAATGGAATTAAGTCTCCTTAAGACCTAAAAGGGGTTTTGGTCCTATATGATATATATGACCTATTTTAATTATTGATTAATATTTATATAATTTCATAAGGCCTATTATATTGTAAATATTTTTTGGAAAGTGTGTATGTCTGACCAAGAGGTGTATGAGCAAGAACCTAGTATAAGAACAAGGCCTAATAGGCATAATTGGCCAATTAGAGAATATATGAGTTGAAGTGAAAGAGATAGAAATTTTAAGATATAAATGAGGTATTTTATACCATAATAAATTTTTATATAAACTATCATGAAGATATAACATGGGTAATGTAGATGACTATCAAGTTTAAATGACATAATCTGTCTTGAACAGACCTAGTTGACTGAAGGAGCCTAGAAAGTAGTTTGAGAGGGATAAGAGTGTGAAGAGATGAATAGGTTTTCATAATAAGTTGTTTTAGAAACATGATGCATAAATGTGATCAAGTAAATAAAGTGGCTAATTTGGTGTTGATTTATCTAGGGGGTTAGTGCCTCCTTGTAATTAGGTGCTTGTTAAAGCTTAGTCAAGTGGATGTTTGGCCAGTTGGGGTGGGTGCTCCAAGTGAACTTGGTCCTTCACCAATTATTTATGTTTGTATTATCATAAAATGGTACATTTTTAGATATCAATGAGTTTTCTTCCCCATTGAGGGTTTCCCACTCAAATAAGTATTTTATGTGTTATGCTCTTATCTCATGCTCATGGCTCTTAATATGTTGTTAGTTTACTATATTATTTTGATAAGTTCATGAATGATAATATAAAGTTGTAAAATATTTTAAAGACTAATTCATCACCCCTCCCTATTCATTGTTCTTTCAACAATTAGTATTAAATCCTGATCCTTTGAGTCAAGTTTAATAGCTTGAAAGTGATCCTAAGAAGCACATGAATGTCTTATGATCAATAGGAAGAAGACAATATGTATGATGAAGAAGTATACTATGACAATGAATAAGGATAAGCTAAAATATACACTGACGCTAAGCTCATAAGTGCCCTTGATGATTTGAAACATCAAAATAATACTATCAAGGATTTCAAGAGTCAATTAGAAGGGGTCAACATAAGGTTAAAGTCAAAGGAAGTTGAGTATGACTAGTTAAAGATAGAGATAGATTACTTGAAGGTTGAGCATGATCAGCTCATAGACAAAATGAGTAAGTTTGAGAGAGTGTGAGAATTTAGAACAATTCAAGAGTAATAACATAAAAATACCAATAAGGTATCCTAATTCTATAAAGGATAAGTCATAATGGAACCATGGTAAGTACATAAATGTTATTTACTACATCTATCACAATATAGGACACATTAAAATATTGTTCTCTAATAGAGATATAAGGCCCACAATATTCAACAAGACATATGAAGTTCCTATAATGCATAAGAAGTATCAAACATTGGTATAGAAACCAAAGCAAGTTAGGATGGATCATATTAAGCTCAAGAGGCAAGATGGACTATTTACCAAGGAGGAACAAAAGACCAAAGAGGCTTCTATACTAGTTCAAACTACCTTTAATATTCAAGATGAAGGAATTGAATGGTATATAGATAGTGGTTGCTCAAGCCACATGATAGGAGACTGAAATAAGTTCATCTCATTAAATAATAATGTTATAGGAATAATGAGGTTTGGTGATAACACAACTGATAATATAGTTGGCAAGGGTGTCTTGAGTTTGGATAATGGAAATACCAAGACACAAAATGTATTATATGTAGAGGGTTTGAAACATAACATGCTTAGTGTAAGTCAAATTTGTAATCAAGGACACACACTAAACTTTCATGACAGAGGGTGTGAGATAAGGAAAGCCAGATTAGGAAGGCTAATTACCAATGCCAAGAGGACTATAAAAAACCTATATGTATTGAATGAGATCAAGAAGGATAGATGTTTCATGATTAAGATAGATGAAAGTTGGTTATGGCACAAAAATCTAGGTCACCTAAACTTTAACAACCTGATCAAGATTAACACTAAGAAGTATATGAATAACATGTCTAAGATCATCAAACCTACAAACATACCTTCCAAGGCATGTTAACATGGTAAGTATACTAGAAGAAGGTTCAATTAAAATATTACTCTACTATAAGACCCTTGGATTTAATACACACTAATCTCTATGGGCCTACAATAATTCAAAGCATTCAAGGAGACAAATACTTCATGTTACTCATTGATTATTACACAAGAATGACTTGGGTTAAATTCTTGAAAGAAAAATCAGAAGCTCATCAAGGTCAAGGAATTCAAGGATCTTTTTGAGAATGAGAAGAATGTAAATATCAAGTGCCTAAGATTTGATAGAGGAGGAGAGTTTTATTCTAATGAGTTTAATGATTTCTATGAGGTTCATGAAATAAGGAGATAATTCTCAGTAGCTAGGATACCTCAACAAAATTGAGTTGATTTGTAAATGTTTACCTCTTAGGCTTTCAAAATAGTTTACAAATGGATATTTAAAAATGGCATTTAATAAATGATCAAACTGAATCTTAATGTGTTTAATATGGATTTAAAACTGATTGTGAGTATTTGAAAACTCATTCAATCCAACTACACATCCAAAAATGATCAATAGCCATTTACTTGATTTCCTCTAAGTGTCATAATTTAATTAAATTACATCCATATATTAAATAACTAATTAAAATCTATGTAAAACTAAATACAAAATAGAATATAAAGACACCATAGTTGTTTACAAAGTTCACCCAAATGGGCTACATCTCTGGGATTACTAAATAACAATATGATCCATTAAAAATCTATTTAAAAGTAATAATACAACTCACAATACCATAATAAAATCAAAATATCTGAAAAAATATGCCAACAAAACTCTGAAAGACTCTGATCATACTCAGTAATGTCAATCCAACTTCATGTAGCTTTTACACAATTAATTTCCTAATTTTATAGATCAAAACATCACTTCAACTACTTCAAAAGGCATCAAAATAACACTAATTAGGGAGCACAAATATAACATAAGAAATATCTTATAATTTTGAACAAATTTGTAGTTTGTTTTAAGATCTAAAAATGCCTCTAGATTGGTCAAAAATGTCAATTTCTACAAACTACTCCTTATAAATTTTACATAGTCATTTTAATTCCCTATATAAATATAAGTTTGTGCCTTTTATAGCACTTGAAAATTTTTGGTGGATTGGTTAGGCTAATTAATTATTTTACCATGGGTCACGACTTTAAATCCTATGGTGGATGCTTTACCAACCACATAGGCCATGGATTTTCCATATGGGGATTAATATCCCACATGCATTAGTTTATAACATAGCATAAGATTAAAATAAGCTCTCATTGGGTGCATGTTATGTGTCTTAGGCCACGTCCATGTCTCTATTTTGATTCAATTTCAAATATCCAAATGGCTTTGCTAAATGTGGAGGAGCTTAGGATATTAGTTGGTAAATAAGATCTCGACCAAACTTAGTCAAGGTCAGTTGGATGCATTGGTGATTCGATGGAAACAATGGTGAGTTGTTTCTTCAAGATGGCATGAGTAATCTTGAGCTTATATCTGACTATTTTAATAATTCAATATTATTAGTCCCACATGCAACATATTAAAAACATAGAGGCATATATATGAAAAAACATAACAATGGTAATGTGAAATAACAGAGGTAAAGACACCCCTCCAAAAAAAGAGTGTGTCAACCCTGGATAAGGGTCCCTAGCCAAAAAATATTAGGGACCATTTATATGAATATGAGTGTCAAATATCAGAGGTGAAAACCACCCTTTTACCATTTCACTTCCATGTGTCACACGCTGATTGGTCCACTTGTCAACCATCCACATCACTATTGACCATTTATTTTTCAAACTTTGACTAGTGATATGTAGAGCATACAATATCTATTTTACACATTCTAATAGGCGTTGGAAAGCTCTCAAAATGATATTCAGTATTATACTAGTTTCAGGATATCTTATAAATTTATTATACCCAAAAATGACCTCTAAATCACACCTCCCCAACAAGACCCTTTTGGTCTCCAAAAGGAGAATAACCCACTAAATCTGCTAAATGGCTCTCTGCATCACACCAAAGTACAAAAACTAGAATATATCATAGCAGGTTAAGCTTGATAAATGTATTATAATGACAAAACTATCATAATAAATGGATTATTTTAAATATACATAAAGCACTTCCCAAAAAGGTAATGTCTAACTGAACCCATATGAATTGGCCAATACTGCAATTATAAAACATATGAGAGTTTCCAATAACACTACAAAACTATCAAGATACTCTAAAAAATATCACTATAAACTTCACTACAAAATATAATGGAATAATTTAGAAATCAAACTAAAAAATGCCTACAATAAGGTCAAGAGTTGGACTTAATCCCTGAAACTACATGTGAATAATTATGTTTGCCAAATATCACAATCCAAAATGGTGAAACTGCCATCAATGCAAAATGATCATGAAGTGCAATTGGCAACTAGTTTGTTAGTGTAATAAATGTACATCCTAATTTTAACCATATTTGATAGTTACAAATAAATTCCCAAAATGAGGGACTTCTAAATATGTGAAAATAGCATGCATGGCTACAAAAAATTTGTATAATTACTAAATTACAAATGGTACCCAAAAATGGTCTTATAAGCCTCTAATATATTTGCACAAGGTAAATGACAACATATATACTAAAATTCAAGTTTTCCCAAAATAGACATACTAATCATGCCCCATACAACTTGCATATACTGCTATCAAAGTTCAAACTAAAGTTTTTACAAAAACCCAAATGTGAGAAAATAATCCAAGTATGATAAACCTATCCCTTGGATTTTCTCTATAGGTTACTCCAATAAACCATATTCAAATATAAAAATCATATGGGTATATCTCCAAGTTTAAACATGAGTTAACTCCTTTACAAATGCATCAGGACTCAAAAACTTATTAGGAGATTCAAAATAGAGCTTTTAGCAAAACCATGAACATGAGAAAATAGTCCAATTATGATAGACCTATCACTCATATTTTCTCATAGTAGGTAGTGAAAAAATATATGTTTAAAACTAAAATATATTCCTTTTAATTTTAACGAAATACCAAAACTGATTTAAACATTTGCATGCTAATAAACTATCACATCTATGCAAACATGAAACTAAGAAATTGCTTACCAAACCACTTAATCAAATTATCCATAAATTTTACTTGAGTTTCTGCATGGGTTATATCTAAAGCTATTGGTTTGACAATTATTTCCTTTTTCATAACTTTCTAATGTTGTTTTTTATGAAGCCGCCAACACCAATTAACCTCATGTCCTTTCTTATTACAATGAGTACAAAAATGTTTGTCCACTCTTTTGGAAAACATACTCATACTACCATTCTCATAACATTGTTTAGGAGAGTGGTCTTTCAAAATCATTTCTAACAAAGATTTATGTTTCCAACATTTGGTTACATAATGGTTAGACAATCCACACAAAATACAAGGATAAGCATACCTTAAATTTTGTATATTATAGTCAAAAGGAACATTGGAATATTTATGTTGTTTATAATCAATATTATTAGAAATATGCCCATTACTATTTTACTTTTTGTGAGTTGTGGTGTAGGTCTCTTCCTTGAAGTTTCAACTGACTTGGAGTATTCACATATTTCAATCCCATCACTAAAAATGAATCCCAATCCTACATGGTGAGGCTTATCCTCTACCTGAATGGGGTTATAATAGCTTGGCCATATTTTCCAAGGATTTTTCTATTAAATCCCATTTTATCTAATAGTTTAAATCCAATACCCTTAGTGTGTTTTTCAAAATCACCAAAAGCAATATCCAAAATTGAATGAGAGGAATTACTATATGGTGAATTAATTATGGTGCATTCATCCATCATGGTTTCTACATCTGATGTGAAAGGTGAATCCTTCATTGATTCACCATTCTATAGTCTTGCCAAGAGCTCATCCTTGGATTTTAATTCAATTTTCAACTTTTCAACTTCCTCTTCCAAGAAATAAAACTTTGATCTTAAGAGAGAGTTCTCTTCTTGGATTTGCATATTAAATTCTTCAAGCTCATCAAGTTTCTTTTGTTTGGACAACTTGACCATGGTTTCTTTTTCCTACAAACAATTTATACTTCCAACACTATAAATGGAGTAACAAAACAAGGTTAATGTCTACAAATAATCCAACCAAACTGAAAATAAAATAAAACTTTTACATAATTAGAAACTAATCCCTACATTCTAACTGCTCTGATACCAAACTGATCCATAAATTGTGTTTATCCCTTAGGATTTCAAAATAGTTTACAAATGGATATTTAAAATGGTGTTTAATAAATGATCAAATTGAATCTTAATGTGTTTAAGATGGATTTAAAACTGATTGTGAGTATTTTAAAACTCATTCATTCTAACTACACATCCAAAAATAATCAATATCCATTTACTTAATTTCCCATAAGTGTTGTAATTTAATTAAATTACATCCATAGATTAAATAATTGATTAAAATCTAAAAAAAATTGAATGCAAAATATAATATAAAGGTATTAGAGTTGTTTACGAAGTTCACCCAAATGGACTACATCTCCAAGATTACTAAATAATAATCAAATCCATTAAAAATATATTTTAAAGTAATAATACAACTCACAATACCATAATGGAATCATAAGACCTGAAAAAATATGCCAATAGACCTCTGAAAGACTCTGATCATACTCAACAATGTCAATCCAACTTCCTATAGCATTTGCACGATCAATTTCCCAATGTTCTATGTCAAATCATCACTTAAACTAATTCAAAATATTTCAAAATAACACCAAATTTAAAACACAATACACCAAATGAAGTGTCTCAAAATTCTAAACAACTTTGTAGTTTACTCTGAGATTTGAAAATGCTTCTAAATTGGTCAAAAATACCAATTTATAAAAAAAGCTTCTTATAAATATTACAGTCATTTTAATTCCCTATATAAATATAAATTTGTGCCTTTTATAGCACTTGGAAATGTTTGGTGGATTGGTTAGTCCACTAAATTATTTTAACATGGATCACGACTTCAAATCCAATGTTGGATGCTTTACCAACCATATAGGCCACAAATTTTCCATATGGGGATTAATATCCTACATGCATTAGTTTATAACATAGCATAAGCCTAAAATAGGCTATCATTGGGTGTATGTTATGTGGTTTAATCCATTTCCATATCTCTATTTGTCTTCGATTTTGAAGATCCAAATGGCTTTGATAAATGTGGAAGAGCTCGAACATTAGTTGGTAAATAAGATCTCGACCAAACTTACTCAAGGTCGGTTGGATGCATTGGCAATTCGATGGAAACAATGGTTATTTGGTTTTTTTATCTGGCATGAGTAATCTTGAGATTATATTTGCATAGTTTAATAATTCAAGATTATAAGTCCTACATACAACATATTAAAAACACAGAGGCATATACATGAAGAAATGTAACAATGGTAATGTGAAGTAATGGAGGTAAAGGCACCCATCCACAAAAATAGTGTGTCAACCCTAGCTGAGGGTCCCCAACTAGCATATAGTGGGGCCCACTTATTCTAATATTATTTTATAAGACTGAAGGTAAAAACCACCCTTTACCATTGCACTACCACATGTCACACACTGATTGGTCCACTTGTTAAACATCCACGTCATTATTGACCATTTTTCTCAAAATTTAACCAATGATATATAAAGCATACAATTTCCACTTTACACATTCTAATAGGTGTTATAAATATCTCAAAATGATATTCAATACTATACTAGTTTTGGGAGATCTTGGGAACTTATGACACCCAAAAATGACCTCCAGATCAGGGGTAGTGGAAAGGAAGAATAGGATAGTTCAAGAGATGGTTAGAGCTATACTAAATGAGTCTATATTATCTTATGTATATTGGGTAGTAAGTAATTATATCTACATTTTAAATATAATATAGATAAGGACTAATGGAAACAAGACTCCTTATGAACTATGGGATGGTAGACTTGCCAATGTGGAACACTTTAGAATGTTTAAGAATAAATGTGTCGTCAAAAGAGATGATGAAGACTTGGGAAATTTTGATCCCAAATCTGATGAAGGTATACTATTAGGATACTTATCAATGAGCTCAACCTATAGATGTTAAAATAAAAGACTACAAAATATAGTGGAAAGTACCAATGTGAAGATTGATGAAATAAGGAAATCTCACTCATAGTCAAAAAACACTTTAGATAATCTAGACTTTAGGAATGAAGAGGAGACTATATAGGTTAATGAGGAAGATGAATAAGTTTAAGAGAGATAGGACTAAAAATGACCCTCAAGATAGATTCAAATAGAACACCCTAAATCTTAAATCATTGGCAACAAGAATGTAGGTATGCAAACAAGGAGAAGAAGACTGGTAGGTAATATAAATCAAGATAATGTTGCTCTATTATCCAAAATTTAACCTAAGAGTCTTATAGAATCAATAAAAGACAAATTTTTGATAGATTTCATGAATGAGGAGTTAGACCAAATAGAGAAGAATGAGGCTTGGGAACTAGTTCCTATGCCTAAAGACAAGAATGTCATTGGCACAAAAAGGGTATTTAGAAACAAGTTGAATGAAGATGGAGAATTCACTAAGAATAAGGCTAGATTGGTATGTAAGGGATATGAACAAGTTGAAGGGGTAGAATTTGAAGAGAACTTTGCACTAGTAGAAATATTGGAGGCCATCAAATTATTTCTAGAATATTCAAGATTCAAAGGATTCAAGGTATACCAGATGGATGTCAATTATACCTTATTGAATGAGAATTTGGAAGAAGTGTACATTAAACAACCTAAAGGGATCTCACTATCAGATGAAAGATACTATGTTTGTAGATTTAAAAAGGCTCTCTATGGTTTAAAACAAGATCCTAGAGCTTGGTATGCTAGGTTGGACAAGTATCTATTAGATCAAGGATTCAAAAGGGGAGTTGCAAAGAGTAATCTATACGTCAAGACAAAATATGACCATCACATGATAATATTTATCTATGTGTATGACATCATCTTTGGAGAAAACAATGAGAACATGAACAAGGCCTTTGTATAGGTGATGAAAAAATAGTTTGAGATGTCCATGCTAGGAAAACTATCATTCTTTCTTGGGTTACAAATTATTCAATCTGAAAAAGGTATATTCATCTCACAAGATAAGTACATAAGAGATATGTTGAATAAGTTTGAGATGGAAGATTTTAAGGTAGTTAGTATACCCATGATCATAGGAAGTAATTTGGGTAAGGAAGATTATTCTTCAAAGGTCAATTAAACATCATATAGGTCAATGATTAGAAGTTCATTGTACACCACTGCCTCTAGACTTGACATCATGCAAGTAGTAGGTCTTGTGGAAAGGTTTTAAATAGATCAAAATTAGAATCATCTGCAAGTAGTCAAAAGGATACTTATGTATCTCAAGGGGACTATGGAGTATGGATTGTGGTATAAGAGTTTAATTTGATAACCTACATAGATGCATATTGGGTAGGAAGTATAGATGATAGGAAGAGTACCAGTGGAAGAGCCTTATTCCTAGGTGGGTGCCTAGTTTCATGGATAAGCAAGAATAAACCATCAATAACTTTGTACACTTGTGAGGCTGAGTATATTGTATTAGCTTCATGTTGTACTCAGGTCCTATGGATGAGACAGACCCTAAAAGATAACAAGGTAGAGTATGATGGTCCTAGTCATATTTATTGTGATAATACAAGTGTTATAAGCATCTCAAAGAACCTTGTCATTCACTCAAGTACTAAATACATTCCCATTAGGTACCATTTTTGAAGAGATAAGGTAAGTGAATAAAGTTTCAAACTTGTATATGTTTCTACATAGGATCATATTGAATACATATTGACCAAGACACTTTCAAAGGTAACTTTTAAACATCTAAGATGAGAATTAGGTGTAATTCCTACCTCTATCAATCATTGAAAAATTAAACTACTTAAGGGAATATAATCATGCTCATTATCTCCATGAATAGGCAAGTTTTTACAAGAAGGTATCCATGGTGATAAGGGAGCATGTTTTGTATTATGTCTCATAGACTAATAAGTCCTATGTGTTACTAAATATGCATATTTATAGCATTGTAGTCTTGTATACTTAAAAAATATTTATCAAGTCTCTACCCTTTATTTCTAAACCTACCTATTTTAGAAAGTTTCGCATTCACCATCTCGTTGTGCCTATATGTTTATCTTATGGTTTGACCCTTATCATTCTGATAACCTAGGTCTCATACACCACATAGAAATCTTAAAACTTGATAAACAACCTTTACTATTAGTTTCAAATCCATACCTATTTTATATCCATCTAGACATTACTAGCCATAAAGGGATGTCAAGATCTACTGGCTCATAAGAGCACACATGATTACCTTTGTATAAGCAACTAAACACGAAATTATACCAGAATGAATAAGTAACTAGAAATAAGAAATAACACAAAATATGAGAGACAATACCCAATTGTATTAATACTCTTTCCAGAAGGAATACAATGAAGAGATGCCACACTCTTCCACACCTTACAGGCTTCCCACACCAAGTGTACAATAATTCACCTTCAAGAGCTCACTCTCTCAATTACAGTCACAACAGACAACTCAAACACAGAGTTGCTGTTCACCTCCACCAACAGTAACAATACTGTCAGCCCACCAGTAAACGATAATCAACACAACCGTTGTTACCTCCACGAGTCTGACCAAATACTCAATGTACTCAAGGTCTGAGTACACACACCCTACTCCAAGTAGATTTCCCATGAACTTGCAACAACCTGCAACTCAAATGATCTTACTTACCATGTAGATCTCTCTACACCCTGAAGAACCCTTGTCCTTGCCTCACCAAGTCATTATGATTCTCCAAACCAGTACCCTGGTGGATCTACTATCAGAAATTGCACAACCTGTAGCTCTACTTGATCATACACACTCGACACCCTTGTGGAACTAGGAGGAGCTACCCTTGCTCTCTTCACACACTGAAGGAGCTAGCTTGCTCAACTCTAACTAGCACACTTTACAATATAGCCCATGAGTCTAATATATAGATCCCATGCAAACAATAATTAGACATCTAATTAAAATAATTAGATCTGTAGCTCAAGACTAAAAATAGCCTTTAACATGCAAACAACTGATTCGTTAACAAACTGTTTGTGCAACAGACAGTTTTAGAACCGCACAGGCGACCGACATTGGTCCCTGTCTGTTTGGAGGTGACCAACGTCAGCCGACTCCTGACCGATGTCAATTGCTACCTGTCCTCCACTGACTGATGTTGGTCGGCCTAATCGACGCCGGTGACTGTGACACTCAACAACCTCCTCCATGTTTGCAAACAGTGAAGCTTTTAGCTCCACAACCTAACAAGGGATACTACCACCAACAATAGTGTCTACATCCTTATCTATTTTCCAATTACCAAATGTTATCCAATTTTAAAAATATTCAAAACTTATGAGTAACCCTATTTGTCTTATTAAACCCACTATGAGATATTTTAAAAAGTTGTGGTATAAATAAAATTCCAAGCCTTCTCATTATTCATCTATAAAATAAGAATAGACCTATCTTAGAGGCATAAATTTGTCTACAAAATAAGAATAGATATTTGAGGCCATGAGATAGTTTGAGAATGATAATAAGTTGATTGGGCATAGACTAGGAAATTTATTATGTAATAATAATCATAATTTGGAAGGGTCAAAGCCATATATGATAGTATGGCTTTGAAGAATGGAAAATAAGAGTCATGCATGTAATCATAAGTCAAGTAGGTTAATAATTTGGTAAAAATTTGAACAAATTAAATACAATAATTTTCATTATATTAGTCAATGAACAAGAGTACATATAAATAGTTTGATGATCTCATAATAATTAGGAGATATGTATCATCTCAATCCCCCCAAATCATCCCTAGAATATATCTCCTAACAACCTTATAATTCCTCTATACATGAGTTGTTATAACTCACAACACACATACAATATTATCTCCCAAAATGATATAATTTATCACAAACATTAAATTTAGTTACCCAAAAATGTAAACACTATCTAATATTGTCCTAAAATTTCCCATCTTAGTGCAAACATGGAGAGAAAACACTAGTTTACTACTAAGTAGCATGCTACTTTGGAGCTTGTAAATTGTATTGACACTCACATTGACTATGGGATATACATCATTCGTGAATAAGGACCCCTCAACTTCTTTATGTGAATGCATGTTCCATGAATTAGGTCTCATCAACCAACTCATGAAACACACCAACTGAACCAATCAAGATATCAAGAACACTTCATGCTATAGTTCATGTGGACTAGATCTCCACATTATCATTATAGCAAGGGAAAATGCTAATTAAATTAATTTAAATTTTCACACCATCTATAACATTAGAAAATAAATATTCTTAGGATTAATTCCTCATTGTCTTCTTTTGCAGCCTCTATCGTTGATCATTTCCACTTGATCATGAACAACATCAATATACATTACCACAAAATATTTCCCTTGGATTTAAGTAATTTGAAACATTTGGTTATCATTGCATTAATTAAATGTTAGTTTTAATCGATAATACATCTATTACAATGTGAAAATCATCAATCATATTTTATCTGGATTGATGACACACATGAACATACAAAAATGACTATAGATACTTATGACAAATAAAACTGAATCTAACATGACTTTTAATACTAATTATGACTATTTAAAATAAAATTAGACACTTATGTAATTTTTGATAGACTATGACAATAATAATAAAACTAAACATAATACTATAACAATAAAAATCTATAACTTTTAGTACTTATAGGCAAAACCTATTTGACTTGTCAAGAGATAACAATTTATTGACAAAAAAACTATAGAGAACTAACTATAACCTTAAAACATAAAAAGTATAATGAAAAAATAATAAAATATTAACTATTAACTATGTCAGAACCATAGACTTTGGAAGAGATGACTCAAAATTTGAGCTCGATTACAAAGGATTAGGGTTTTGATCACCATTTTTGAAGTACCTATTTTGAGGAACACATTAACGTTATTGAGAACATGGAGGAAAATTTTATGGAGTAAAATGGTTGGTGTTAAAAAAAACTAAAAATCTCATTTAATATTATGAATTTGGCTAGGCCACAAAACATTATCACCATGAATATGATTGATTATACCCTAAAGAAGAATTAGGATATATTTTTAGACAAGGAATGAAATGAGATGGTAGCATCAACATGAAACTTGTAAAATGGATAAGCATATACTCTTTAACTTACCACAAGTACCTATCAATTATGACTAGATATTTAGGATAATGATGACATGACATCCTTATACCTTGGCATTGGATGGAAGCACATGTTTACAAATGCATTTATAGAAAATCCATGCAGTTTTTATCTTTGCTTGCACATAAGTTTGAGTAGCTACATTTGCATTTTATGTTAGAAATCATGGGAATATAGATTTACACATAGATAAATTATACGTTTGGATGGAATTACAAATAAATCAATTATATGTATCATAACATAATATAGACTAATAAAACACTCACAAAAATGACAAGTAGATGTCATATAAATGTTGACTGCATGATATATATCAATGCATTATCCTTATGGTATCAGGATCATTAAACTCCACCCATATATCTTAATAATCACAAAGATACCTTACAAAAATACAAAAAAACCCTTAAAACCTACATAAGTAATCTATGTTGCAAAAACTCCCATAATTATCCTTTCTCATCAACCAGGGCAATCAAGAACTATAATGATTCCCCCCCACCCTCTACCTCCATACAATATCTCAGGTCTCTATGACTGCTCTGATACCAAATAATAATTTAGTTAGTGATTGAAAAATTAAACACAATCATCTTCGTTATCTTATTCAATGAATGGGAGTACATATAAATAGTTTGATGATCTCCTAAATACTATGAGATATGTATTATCTCAACCCCCCCAAATTGTCCTTAGAATATCTCTCCTAACAACCTTAGAATTCCTCTATACGTGAGTTGTTATAAAACACAACACATATACAATATTATCTCCCACAATTATATATTGTATCACATATTACGTTAAAGTTACTCAAAAATGTAAGAACTAACTATTAGTTTCCTAAAATAGGTCCATATTTAGTCAAATTACACATTTTCAAGACTATATTACCAAATAAGAGTGTGTACATTTACTCCATTTTATTCTAGTAATGGAATTGTTAAATTAAACTAATATAAGGTGATACACAAAGATAACCATGATAGATGTTTCCCAAGTAAGTACTATGTTTTGTGCCTTACTCTATGCAAACTTTCAATCAGACATGTACAAATGAATGTTTACTCATGATATGAAATATGAAAGTAACAACATTAAACATATGTGAAATAAAATATTAGGGAATGAATACACCTATATCCATGTGAACCAAGACATATTCTGGAGACTTATGTTTTGGAGATAATAAAAAAGGGGGTGATCATGCCCCATTGGAGATGTTGTGTAAAACCATGGGTTGAGTTGTATATGCCTCAAGCCTCACTGTAAATAGAGAAGTTCCTAGAAGTTAATCCATGCCTAAAGTCAGCCCCACACAACTCAATATCAAGCATAAAAGCATCCATTCATGGGTTCCTAAAATGTTATAAGTGCCTAGAAGTTAAATTATGCCCAACTTCAACCCTAAACAACTCAATATCTCTATGTAAAAATATAATCCATTACGGGTTCCTAAAATAATGGAATCATCCACTACATAGATTGTATGATTAAATCCGAGTAATTCTTGAGAAATGTTTAACTAATTCTTGAGTATATTTTATTTTTGAAATAAATATAAGTAATACAAAATAGATAATGCTAGGAGTTACCATTCCATATAGTAATCTGAGTAACCTATGTCATATAACTTGTGCCAATATCATGATATATATAAAACTATGAATATATGCCACACATATGCCCCCACTATAATAACCTGTGTAACTAAAGTCCTATAATTTGTGTAATACTTTGATAAAATATGTTAAATATCTCATAATCCTATGAAATATATGATTCATGATGAACATATTCCCCTAGTCTGAATGAAATATATCATATTTTCAATTAAAAACATGTAACATTTTGAAATAATATGTGCCCAATATCTTATTTTTCATAATTTTGAAAGCTTAATCTCTATGAAAATCCATTATTTGTGCCTCCTTTTTAAGGTGAGGAATGTAACATGTGGATTTTAATTATCTAAAAAGATAAAAATTAAAGGCATTATGTAATATATAAAATAAGTAAGTATTATAAATCATTTAATAACATGTGGGGAAATTTTTATCATTTTAAATATAATGCATTTGAGTGTGTATGAGACATGTGTTCTAAGAGTAAAAGTGTCATGTATAGATAGATATATCAATGAGAAACATAATTAATAATCAACATATAAATGCATATCCATAGACTAAGTAATAAATATGCAAAACAAATTATGATATACATTGTATCATGACACTGCAAAGGATAAGGGGAATAAATGATGTACATCAAGACATTGGTAAACTCAACAAGCTTAGTAAAAAATCCAAGATTTATCCACACATAGAAAGTAGATTGAAAGATTCACACACAATTGACAATCAAATGACACACAATTTAAAGGGCCACACATAATAGACAATAAAATATCACACAAGGATCATGGTCATATGCAATATACAAGAAAATGTTACACACATGACACACAATAAAATTTCACACACACAATGGAAAATATACTACCCAAATATTATAGTCAAACATGATGGACAATCAAATGTCACAAAGTAAACAAAGTCAAATAACAAGCTATGTCATCAAAAATGCATAGAAAAATAAAATGTTATCTACAAAATCAATGTATGTCATAATCACATATAGAAAAATGTAATATCTAGTGAAATGGCACTCTAAATAGTATGAGTAAGATAAAGTCATGTATAATCAATGTAAAATAGTGTACTATGATAACTAGAGATATTCATAGAATGACAAACCCTATGTAAAGTAGCTAGATACCCCTAATAAGAACATTCCTCCAATGTAGGAAGGTAGCTCATGGGTGTAGGAAAGTCCTACATTTGTGTGTCCATGTAATAAATTCCTTTTATGTCATGCATTTCATTGATGTACATTTTGAAATGTATGTGTATAGAAAAAATACATATAGAATGCACTACATATGGGAAATCATAAAAAATCATGTAAACAAGAAATACGTGCCATGCATAGGTCTCGGTATTTTATTTTTGAATATTTTTATTTTATTTTATTTTATTTTATGAGTATTTAAATATTATGCAATGATAACCAATGATCCCAGTAATGGGATGCTCACATGTAGGTCCTATGTCCAACATGATGAGTTTTACCCTTCGTGGTCAAGTAGTAACATGTGTATCTAAGTCAAAATATGAAAAATAATCTCATTATGTATCATATCCATCATGGACATCACCAAGAATATGATCTTGCATATGTTTTGTAATTATAGGAACCATAATATTATGTGGAATCTGATCCATAGTAGTAGAATGTGTTTGTATTTACCGTGGGATATGTGATTAAATTTGTATAGTAATATAGTACATGATGGAATAGATGATGACTCTCGTGAGTCCTGAATATATATTAGATGTAATGGACATTGTAATAATGGTTATCTAGGAATTTAAATCAACTAATTTTTTTAAAGATATCTGAGTACAGGGTATGTGAATGGAGTTGGGGGACAATTTTGTGGACATTTTCCATAATGCGATCATGTTATTTAATAATGTGATCATGTTAATTAAATAACATGATCACGTTAATTGAATTATGGCTCAATGATTACCAATCCATAACATGATCACATTTTTAAATAATGTGATCATGTTATTAAATAGTGTGATCATGTTAGTTAAAATAAATAACACAATCATGTTATTTTAAAATAGGAATTGTGATCATGTTGATAATGTGATCACATTCCCTGTGTCACAAAAAAATTGCATTGAATGTAAAATTTCCTTATTTTGTGTTCATATTTTGTCCTTTCCCTCACTCTCCTTCCCTCCATGATCATGTTTTGCACTCGTGAGGCCAATCTTTTCCATAAATCATTCTAGGAAGTTGCTAAATGATGATGCCACCATGTATAAGAGGTAAGTGTTAAAAGTCTATTCATTATTTATTAATTTTTTAATTATTTTCATTATTTAATTAGTAATTTATTTGTTTAGAATAGCCCATCTTGTTAACCCTCCTATTCCTTTGCCTAACCCTCTTGTTCCTCAACATAACCTTTCACCTGACCCTCCTCATAACCCTCCTATAGTTTCACAAAATCCCACAGGTAGTTAGGAGAGTCTAGTTGACCACATTGTGGAAAATTAAGTTGAAATTGAAGATTTAATTGGGACAATAAGGTATCCCACTTCCATTAACACCCAAAACACCTATCTAGCCAATTCCCTAGAGACATTATTAGGTCAAATAGACTATATAATGAGTCAAATTAATAGATGGGCTTCATATCAAGATAATTATAGGTTTTATTATGATGACAACTTGTTAGCACATGAGGTGAAGAACAAATACATATCAAATGCCTCCATTTACACCTTATTCATTTACCCACCACCAATGCACCATTTGTAATAACTGTAAAATGTTTTCCAATCCATCACTGCAAACACAATTTAATCCCAACCAATTTATGGGACTGGTGGTGGATGGTGTTCGATTATCCACCATGTAACAACCACAAAGTCCCATTGTATTTTTTTTGGAAACTCTATTTTGAGTTTGTCCTTGATGATATTACAAACTATTTTGATTTTAGTGAGTTTCAGGGATGAGGGAAAGGCTCTACATAGGATCAACTAGGTGCACTTCATGTGCCTACTCAACCTATAAGGATCCATATCCAAAATCCACTTAAAGCCAGTATCCCCTCTACATTTTAGTAGGTCATGGATATCGACACTTTGAATTTAATTAGTTCACTCATTGATACACTCATTTAGAATATGAGTATGCTCTCACAGATCAATGCTAGAGATACAACACCTAGTGTGCATACTCAACCCCACCCTTACAGATCTTATGGATCTATATACACTGAACTTGCTAATGACAATGATGTTGATAGTTCAGAAAGCTTAGATAATATACTTATGAGTGATGAGTTTTTATAACACACATTTGGTTGCAGACATCAGCCACTACACAAATGCAGGTATATTTTATTTAAATGTCATGTTAAATTTAAGTTATAATTACAAATTTAATTTAGCTAACAATTAATTCTCATTCCTCATTTCAAAAATACCAAGTAAACACCTATAAAATCTCATTCAATCATTCAAACAATTGAAATATTATACCTTATTCATGTCTATTTCTTTACCAGTCATAGGATCAATCATACAAAAGGTCTGAAGCAATAAAATAATATCCCATGAAATATATTTTCCAAGTTAAAAGATAGATCATTTCACACATCCACATATAATATATTTCACCCTTATACACACACTTTCCTAAACATAGGGGAGAACTACATCTATTTGAGGCCCTCTTTAGATTAGTGGATATATAGGTAGTACTCACTAATAGAGGGGTCTTTGAGGTCAGAGCAAAACTATGAACCCACTAACCTATTTTTGGAAATGTAGTACAAGGTTGAATAAAGGTGAACAATTAGGGTTTGATCAATTATAAAAAAGAAACAACCTGTATCACATATCTAAATACATTAGTAGAAAGGTGACAAAAACCATAAATAATGAATTTGGTCACATCAAGATCCAATCATTATTCAAATTAAACACATGCATCATAGTTGGATAGTAGCATTGATGGTAGTGTCAAGATCCAATGGTAGTGTTTGTGGCTACATAAGTACATAAATACAATTTATAAATTATGATGATTGGTCCAGAATCATGATCATGTGCATTCTTTCATGTGTCTAACTCAGATCTACATGCACATAATAAACCTAGTTAATTATCTGTTCTCCTTTGCATTGTAATCAATTGAACATCTTTCAAATTTATTACTTTATGTATTAAGTGTACCTCAATATTTTAATTCAAAATATATTTTTTTCTAAATTTTCAATTAATTGGCCTACTATAGATTTGTTCATCACCCTTGTGCTTAAACTTTTCTATATTCTTACCCCTATTCCACGTATCTAAAATTTAAGGTTAAACATGATTTTTTACCATTTTAATTCTCTTATATATTATAATTAGTTGATTTGTAAAAATTATATTATTAAAAAAATGAAGTTTCTTGAGTACTGTATTGTTACATCATTTGGTGATATGTTCTATGTTCTAAAAAGACCACTCCTTCCAGCAATAGGTAATTTCATGATCTATCAGGTTTTAACATTTTGTGATTAGATCTTAAATTTCATATAATGAAAGATATTATGAGATGCACAAAATTTAAAACTATTACCTTCAAAAATATTCTCTTCATCTCATGTGTGCAATTTCCAACTATTTTTATATGCATGCTTATGTGTTCAACATTAGGAGTAGATATGATTGAAAATGGATGCCTATATCTGTATAAAGGTAAAGTTTTTTTTGTTAAAAAACTATTTTTTATTTTATTTTTAAGGATTGTTATCAAAAAATATTATTTGAATGGCGATACCTATCGACATTTTTCTCATGTAATTGAGGTTTAAACATGTGCAATTCTAGAAATTTGTTTGGATAAATTATAGTCTGTAAAAGCAAATAAAGAATAAATTATTACTAAGAGGTGCTAGAAATTTAGATAAAAAATAAAATAATGATAAAATGTACAACCTTTACAATATAATGCCTTCTCTGAATGCTCTTCTTTTCACTCCCCACAAAATAGAAATAGAGGAACTACAACATACATCCAAGTCTAAACATATACTATTAATCATGCATCATGCTCTAAATGCCTTTTTTATTAAAATTTGTTGGAAAATCATATGATAAATGAATCTATTAATGCATTTTTCATACATATGTTATGCCAGCAAACAAATAAATATATTGTGGAATGATTCTATTCCTGACGACAAATAGTAGCTGCCATAAATTCTAATGTCTTTGAAAGGATTGGCATCTAAAATATACTGAGATGAATCTAATCAAGTAACATCTCAATTAAAAACCTCCAACATAATTAATAGTGAATTAATAACTATAGTACCATTAATAATAATAATACTAATAGTACACTATGCTTAATTTTAGTAAACTATGGTTCATTTTAGGGGTAGTCTACCAACATTATAGTTTTCAAATATTCCTATCCCATGATTCAGATGTCAGAATCAAAGTATCACATGACTTAAATGCATTGTGAAATGTAACTATTAAACAAATAAATGCATTTTTTCCATGTTGTTTCTAGTCAACAAATAAATATATGCATTGTAGAATGTAGCTATCACTGCTGAAAAATAGTAACCATCATAAATTTTGATGTCCTTGACATGATTGACATATAAAATATACTGAGATGAATCTTAAAAAGTAACTTCTCAATTAAATTCATCCAAAGTAATTAATCAAAGATTGATAACTATAGTACCATTAGTATTAATAACTAATAGTACACTATGATTAATTTTAGTAAACTATGGTCCATTTTAGTGGTAGTCTACCAACATTATAGTTTGCATTAAATAATTTATAGCCCATGATTTAGATGTCAAACTCATAATATCATGTGACTTAAATGCATTATGGAATGAAACTAATAAACAAATAAATGCATTGTTTCCACATTGTTTCCAATCAATAAAAAAATTAATACATTATGGAATGCATCTAACCTTATCAACAAATAGTAGCCATCATACATTATGATGTCATTGATAGGATTAACATCTAAAATATACTGAGATGCATCTAAGAAATAACCTCTCAATGAAACACCTCTATCATAATTAATCACAAATTAAGAAGTTTAATACCATTAGTACCAATAACTTATAAAACACTATGCTTAATTTTAGTAAACTATGGTTCATTTAAGTGGTAGTCTACCAACATTACAGTTTTGTGTCAAATACTCCCTATTGCATGATTCAGATGTTAGACTCAAAATATCATATGGATTTATCAACTATGGGTTTAATTATTTATTTAATAATAATGTAGATGACATTCTTGATTTCTTGTGACTCCAAAAAAATCTCTTTAATTTTGATAGAATTGAAATATGTATCAAGAAAGCCCAAAGACATACACTAAAAAGGTGAATCTTAAATCCTCCTTACATATGCCTTATGGCTAGTAATATTTTAATGATAGCTTAAAAATCTTAGTTTTAGTTTTATTTATTAAAAATACCACTATATAAATACCTAAACAAAATGATGATATGTATTATTTAACACCAACTCTATAGTTATAGAAATGTCCAAAACACTTCCATATTAATAAATGTTGCATGAAAGACACACATGATTTTAAAAAGAATAAGAAAATGCTAGAAAGAAACCCTCACAAATATTGGAAAAGGAATCATGTAAAGCACACCTATGCATCTTGTTATATTGAATTACCTTACAAAAAAAGGGGCTTGCTGCATTTAATATTGTGAATAATATCTACAAGAATATTTCCATGTTTGAATACTTATAAATGATTCATAATGGTGGAAGCCAATTATCCTCTTTTTATTAAGGAATATTATGGTTAAAAAATAAATAAAATAAATAAAAATTATTAGAATGTAATAATGATAAAAACAATAAATACAAATAGAAAAAAAGGTTTAGTTTTGTTTTATTTAATGGAATATTTTATAAAGAATTTGGTAATAAGGGATAATGTAGAGTAAATTACCCATTGTCCCAAAGGATCAATTTATGGGATGCAATTTTATGTTTTGGTAAAGTGGGGTTTTTTTAAGTGAAGGAATTTAAATTGACATTTGTACCTCACTGAAACTCATGAATGTTTACCCCATCTCACCTTTTATGAACAAAAGGTTAAGCAAAAATAATTTTATATATATGGTGGAGGTGATGATGGAAAATAAGTTTTTATGTTTATTCATATGGCATGGTAATGAAATTTGTGGGGAAGAGGCATTCTATTTCATCGTGAGATTGAGTAATGGTGAAGTAATGGGGAAGGAAAGGCCATACATAACATGAAAGTGGTGAAATATTTAAAGGTGAGATGGGAAATGATGGTGAGGGAAATGATAGGGTATTTAAAGTGATACCATACATTAAAGGGTCCATATCATACACTGGCTTTGATTTCAAGGAATGTAGTGGATTTACATGACATGCACCTATTAGAAAGGGGTATAAAACTTTCAGGGTGGAAACATATTTGATTAGACATTTTATGTGTGTGTGTGTGGGTGGGTGTTTGGACAAAGATTTTTTTATGGGGGTTGAGTGCATACCGTAGCAGCACATTCATTGGTTGTCTATGGTATATATTGATAAGGTTGAATAGGGATGATAGAGAAACCTCTTTATCTATTCTCAATACACCAATGGTTTAAGGGTAGATAGAGTGGATGCCATTCATTATTGGCCTTCCCATTAACCAAGAAAGGTCTCACCCACTTATCTTACACCAATAAATAACTCTTAGGAATGGTGTCGACCCTTTATGAATATGATTAGATGGTGTCAAATAATTCCATAATCATGCTTTGATTCATTCACCAACAACATCCTGACACACTAGATAGATATATAGTTACATATAACTGGGACAAAGGGAGACCAAATATATTCCATCTTGGTAATAAATGCAATTAGGTTATGGGATGCGATAGAATATCACTAAACTAACTTACATTCTTAGTTAGCACTCACTTTGTTCTACCCTAATATATAAAGTTCCCAATCTATAGAGACTATAAACCCTCTATATTGGATAGATAGATTTGTCACTTCACTGATGTTTCTATTCCCTAGAGTTAAATCCTATGTGCACTCTATCAGATATAGTGGGCACTCAACCAACATCATGTAGAAGGGGGATGGCATCCATATATCATCATGATTTCTATAATATATGGCTTCAATCTAGTTGGTTAATTTCAAGAGTGAGAGACTGAGAAGGTGCATTTTCTCCCTCAGCCTACCTATATATAAAGGGGTGCATAGCATGCCCTACTCTATAACCAAGACCAATAAGAGAATGTTGTTTTGATATTGATATATTCACCCAAAAAGAGAGAGAGGGATACATTTCATAATAAACAAAACTAATCACATATATAGTATATATAGACACCCCTGAATCTATATTCATTCCAATAGATTCCACTTGTTTGCCCCACCCAATGGATCTACCATGAGGATCCTAGATATGGCTATTAACCACTCTACCATAAGGAAAAAATCCCAATGCTAATATCCATGAGTTACCTTTTGATTATGGTTTACCACTAGCTAACAATGGAATGGCATTTTAAGATTGATTAGTAGTTGGGTGATGCAACTATTCATAAAGAACATAAACTAGTTGGTTCTCAGTTGAAAGAACACCCCCTTCTAAAATTATGGCCTCTTTGACAAAGGGGAGAGCAATTTTTGTATGAATAATGGACCAAAGAACCAATGGGAATAATATCTATTGATCAAGTGTCCCTACAATTAAATTAGAGATAGAGGTTCTTCTTACGTGTGTGATAAAGGGATCATTTTTACCACCCACCCTAGATAGATAGAGGGGTTTGTGTAGTCTAAGCTCATTTGTCGAGTCTTCCTTCAAGTCTAATATTTGTGTTGGATGAACACTCTCCCACTCGATTGATGATAATTGTGTCCCATCCCCATATATGGATAGAAGAACCTCTCTAATTTATAATTATTTGGTAGATATCATATAGGGTCAGGGGCACACCCATTTATATATCTCAACTATAGGGTGCCAACTAAACCAATATATAGACTATGTTCACCCCTCTCCTTCCCCTCAATATATAGAATATAATATGTCAGTGCCCTATTCATCTATATACCCCTATACTATACTCTATATGGGGTGTTGTGCTAATGAAACCATATATTGTGGGTGCACTCAAATAATTAGTGTAATATATATGATATGGGTTGGCATTCGATATCATAGTATGTATATAGTTTCATTAGAAATAATATAGAATCTAAATTAATATATTAGGTGCCAAAAAAATAGATCTTATGACAAAAATAAAAGATATATACTGTATCACCATAGACATAGTGAATCTATACAACGCCCCTATATATCTAAACAAAGCTCTAGAACATGGATAAATATATAGGGTCAATCAAGGGACCCCACAATTTATAGTTCCATTGGCACAATCTACATTCACTATGTCTATGAGGGCAAAATATATATTCACTATGTATATGGTGGAAAGGTCTATATTATATATGAATATGAGGACCCCATCTTTAGATTTAGATTTAGATTGAGTATAGAATAGGGGGACACACACACACACACAAACACACACATATAGGCTGATCACCTATATACATAATATGATATGAAGACTCAAGATTGGAGATTGAAGACTTAAACAAGAACTTGAAAACTAACTAGGTTTGTTTATACCACACATCTAAATGGATCTAACTATAACTACCTATAAATGGAGATGGAGATCAGATCTATATGAAGACTATAGATGATACCTAATGAAAACTATCAAAAAACTTTCCTCACCAATTGTAATGACAACCAAAAATTAATACGAACCACTAAACACACTTGGGTCAATGCCTCATCGGGTCCACTCCCAATGAATATGAATACCTCCTTTCTCATCCTTAACCTTATCCATGCTCAATTTAAACATCTTTGATTTGAAGCAAATGGAATTTAATCATCCTTATCCATCCTTTATTTTAGCACATCCACATATAATACCTTATTTCTCATCTTCATCCTGAGAAATTACAATTGATTGATTGAATAGACTTGAATGGTGAATAAGAATACCTTCCTCCTTGTCCCTCCCATAATCTAGATTTACTATGTCTATAGAGAAATGTCTAGATTCACTATGTCTTTGGTGGAACCCCATATATAAATTGAAATTAAGATTTATATTTACATTATAGATTATAATAGATAGTGGAAGGCTTATATGCACACTTTACATTTCATCAAGTTGGAACTCTTCCAACCATTTGTAAGTTTATATATGGGGGAACTCCCCCACCCCTATATGTTGTCCTCTACTCTTAATTGATCAATAGAAAAACAAGGTGCCATGCACTATATATAGATATGGGAGAGATGCCCCCCTATATTGTTTACTACCAAACTAGGGGATGGGCTAAGGCTAATCCATAGAGTGGAGATATTATATTATTTATATATAAGATGGGTATATATGTTGATTACCCTATACTATCTATATGTGGCTCGGGATGGTTCTATATTGAGTTGACCAACTTTAGGGAAGCACCAAATAAATGCTCACCCCATATATAATAGATATATATGCTATCAATAATGGGGCAAATGAATTGGTTGGCCAACTCTATTTAGGGCCTCCCCAACCCCTATCATGGCTAATAAACCATATCTATGGCCCTAAACCCCTATATATGGAAACCCCCTCTACCTGGATCTTGATATGGTGACCCCCTCTATCTATATGGTTGATTGAGGGTATATATAGATATGCCCTCTCCCGATGCCTCCCAAATTGATATATGGGTCTCCCAAATAGATACATGGAAAAATAGGGGCATGGAGATATATATATATATATATATATATATATATATATATATATATATATATATATATATATATATATATATATATATATATATATATATATATATATATACATGAGGCACTCTCCCACCCTATACATTTATGGTGGGACTTTATATCTCTATATGTATCTCCCATTTATTTCTGGCATCCATATATTATATATGTGATATAACCAATACAATCATTTTATCATGTAGAACAAGATGATGTGTGATGGATGGATCAACCATAGGCCCTATATAGGTGGCCCCATATATCTATATGGCACTCAAACCCATATATCTATATGGAACTTGACCACATATATAGCTAGG